>CM042546.1:11060309-11160309 GCA_023630585.1 Cranoglanis bouderius
ATTAATATTAACACACTCCTGAGTGTGTCCATAAGTGTGTGTTCACTCCTCTCCTTCTCCTGTAAGTTTTACTGTACGATCTCCAGCTTTCCGGCCGACTTCTGCAGCTGCTGCTGCTTTGTTTAGACAGAAGGAAGCCGACAGCCGCCGCCTGCTGCTGCCGTGACCTCTGACCTTCGACCCCTACAAGGGAGCCAGAACATGCACGGCCTCGACCTTGAGCAGCAGGAAGCGGAGTTCTGAGTGTGTGTTCAGTGCAGGTGGGAGACAAGAGCTTCCTTATGGCTGAAAAACCCAGTGTCTGCCTCCCCCTGCTGGTTAGGAGAGGAACTGCACTCTCTTTTAAATATCATAGTCGTCAGTTGTTTTTTTTTTGTTTTGTTTTTTTTTCAAAAAGACAGAACTTTCTTAGCTTCTTATTTGAAAGCTAAGAACCCTTCATTTTACCCTTTAAGAACCATTGAAGAACCATTTTGCAGAACCGTGTAAGTGTGCGGTACAAACACCAAATTATCACTTAATGCTTAGAACCTGTCAGGCATTTAACATTTAGCTGTTGGTTCTCCAAGGTTTCTTTGAAGGGTTCACTGCCGTTTATGGTAGGCAAACACTTCACACAGAACTTTTTAAGAGGGGCGACCAAAGAACCGAATTTTCCACGAGTTCACATCCTGATATTTCCCTGATAGAAAGGGTTCCAGGTAAAAAAAAAAATTTTTTAATTTGAAAAACTAAGAATGCTTTCCTGGAATGTTTTCCTATCAGAAAGACCTCCAAGTAGAACCATTTTGGGACACTAAGAACCCTTAATTATCCAATGAACCCACGAAGAACCCTTGAAGAACTGTTTTCTTTTTAACAGTGTATATATTAACTAGGCAAGTTTGCAGAACAACCTCCAAATTAGTTCTCGTTATTTTCTTCTTAATACTTAGAACCTGTCAACCTTTAACTTCCTGGTACTCAGTGCATTCTTCAAATGGGTTCTTGAAGGATTCTTTAAGCGTTCATTGGATAATTTAGGGTTCTTGGTCTCCTAAGAGGGTTCTACTTGGAACACTTTCTGATTGAGAATCACTCTGATGTAAGCTTCTACACGGAACCTTAAAAAGTTCAGAGGTGCAACTGAAGAGCCGTTCTCGATTTTCTATGATTTTATACACTCTTAGATAAGTTAGAACCTTTACACAGTGTTTTCCTTTTACAACACGATCCAATTAGAACCCTTTTGTTGGATTTAAGACTCCTTAATTATCCGATGAACCCTTTTCCCCCCCAAGAGTGTATGTGTTAACTGAGAAAGTGTGGATAAGTGTGGAGCCTATGGAAGTGTGGTTCCATGGATAATTAAGGGTTCTTAACCTTCTAAAAGTGTTCTACTTGAAAACACACTCTGTTGTAAGGATCTTCATTGAATCTGAAGGCTTAAGAGTTCTTGTTGTCGTAGTCTAGACACAGAATTTTGTTAAAATGTTACGACCCGATTAAAAAAAAAAAAAAAAAAAACGATAAGGAAGAAATGGTGTTTTGTGTCTTTCTCTCGGTTCTTGTCGCTACTCTGCGAGTCTCGGACCCTCGTGCAGAAAAAAAACACCCGAGTGTCACGCTGGGCAACATCTGTAGTCTGAATATCCCAGCGTGTAATCCAGTGTGTGCTGAGCGCGCTCACGTCTCCTGGTGAGAAAGCGAAATAAACTCGCCCACCTGCGTTTGAGACGGAACCATACCTGGACCGTTTAAATAATGTGTTCTTGAACACAGGTACTGACTGTGTTAGTTAGTGTACAGTAAACAGGCGACTTAAGTCCAAAAGTTACACCAGTATTTAAGTGAGGAAAGTTCCTGGTATTCAGAGTCGGGTTACGCACCTGCTGAGCTCTTCTTTCAGATTAAAGTCACCTGCGTGTAGTTCACGCCTCCGAGGTTGCCCGATTGTTCTTGAGTCCGAGACGGGGTTTTCCACAGCGTCTGGACCACCACCTTTAAACACAGCCGCTAATAACGATGAAACAAATAATCAGGGGATAGAAAATACGGACTAAATAAGGAACTAGCCTTTGTTGTTTGTAACGTAACATAAAAGTGAGAGACAATTTAAAAATGAACAATACAAAACAGTAATATGATTATATACAGTATGATGAGGAGATGGCGAGTGTTGAAATAAGTCTAATAGGAGTCTGGTATATCGCAGCCAAAACATTCATTTCAGTGTGACCTATTGTGGTTACATCAAACTGTCAGACGGTGGCGCTGGACATAATCCTGCTCCTCACTCGAGCCGATATCACGCAAAAAAAATAAAAGAAAACCACTCGAACTGGCGGAATCGCGATTGCACGAAATTGTTTCGCACGCTCTTTCTCAGGGATGTTTGTTGGTAAATAAGACCTTTTAGCTGTACTCATGTTCGACGCACGTGAATCAAAGAGGTCTTTGGCTGAATGTGTGTTGTGATGATCTCACATGACGCGTCTCGGCCCAGATCTGCGGAAAACCTGCAGTAATTTTGAAAAATTGCAAGGTCCTGCGAATATTGCGGAGTTTCCTTGATTTTGCGTTAATTTCTGCGATCACAAAATCGCAAAATCCTGGAGGGACTGCTTATAGTAAACAAACTAGCATTACATTAAACAGACTAACCCCAAAACTAGCATTTATCATAAATAAACTAGCATTATAGTAAACGCTCTACTCCAAAATCTAGCACTACAGCAAACAAACTAGCATTATAGTAAAAAACTAGCACTATAGCAAACAAACTAACCCAAAATCTAGCATTATAGTAAACAAACTAGCATTATAGTAAAAAAACTAGGACTATAGCAAACAAACTAACCCAAAATCTAGCATTATAGTAAAAAACTAATTTTAAAAATACATTATCATAAACAAACTAATGTTATAGTAAACATGCTAACCCAAAATCTAGCGTTATAATAAACAAACCAGCACTACTGTAAACAGACTAGCATTATAGTAAACAAAGTAGCGTTACAGTGAGCAGGCTGCTCACAAACTACCATTATAGTAAACAGGCTAACAGCATTAACAGCACAAGCATAATAGCTAGCATAAAAACATTTTTTTAAAAATAGCATAATAGTTAACACGCTAGCCCATGAGCTAGCGTCATAGTAAACAGATTAACTGACAAATTAGCATGATAGTGAACAAGCTAATCCCACTGACTACCATTTTAGCATCAGTGCACATATTTAATTTCCTTTTCAAACAAGAACACAGCAAGTACGACCAATAATAATAATAATAATAATAATAATAATAATAATAATAATAATAATAATAATAATTTAAAAACACAGGGGTGATGTCACTGATCATATAGTCGAGTTTAAGCTGAACTGCGGAATGTATTCTTTGATTCTGTGATTAGCATTAGCAATCAATACACAGTTATTTCAGTGTAATTGAATAATGGATCCCAGAAGCTTTCTGACACGATATAACTGCAATATATACAATAAACACATGACATGAAAGAGAGAGAGAGAGAGAGAGAGAGAGAGAGAGAGAGAGAGAAAAAGGGAGAGAGAGAGAGGAATTGCTGGAACATTTTTCACTCGAAAGGTTACGGTGTGAATGATTTATGTGATTAAGCGCCGTCAGAAATCGCCGCGTCAGCAATTCATAGACATCGAAAACGTACGAACTCTTTCAGTGTGATCTCCCCGAGGAACGAGAAAATCACTCACTGTCGTTCTGCTCTCTTGAGAAAACACCACCTCACCTCAAGGCTTTCTACATGTAAAACAGCATCAGCCAGGACTCTGAGGAACTTCGCTTACTCTCTAGACCATGAAGTGCACACTCACCACCTCGATAAATCTCACACAAGACGAGAAGAGGAGCGCCCGGGGCCTGTTAGCTCCAGAGATTCACTCCGCCGTAATCCGACTGGATTTTAGGAAACTCCAAAGCCGCCCAAATCAGCGTCAGGAAAATCAGATTGAATATCATTAGTATGACAATACTATTAGTGCGTATTACAGTGAACTCATTTGCGTGTGTTGTGCATGTAGGGGAGGAAAAGCTAGCACGTAGCTTTGAGGTTCTGTTTAGGTCAGTCTTTCGCATCAACATTCGCGCAAAATGTGATCACGTTAACACTGAATGCCGTCACTTTTGCACAGAAACGTAGTCGTGCACTCTCAGTGCTCTCACATTTACACAGCGTGCTCATGCATTTGCAGAAATACTCACATTCGCACATTATTATTATAATATCACGACTGGTGAGAAGATTTTGTGTGAATGCGAGAGCATTTTGTGCGAATGTGAGTGTCTTAGGTGAATGTGAGTATTCTATGCAAAACCGAGAGCATTTTGTGTGACCTTGAGAGTATTTTATGTGAAAGCGAAAGGATTTTCTGGCGAACGCGAGCATTTTATGTGAATGTGCTAGCATTTTGTGTGAATACGAGAGCATCCTGTGTGAATGTGAGAGCATCCTGTGTGAATGTGAGAGCATCCTGTGTGAATGTGAGAGCATTCTGTGTGAATGTGAGAGCATTCTGTGTGAATATGTGTCTTGTTTATATCTGAGTATTCTATGTGAAAGCGTTTCACACTTTTGTGTGAAAGTAAAATGATTTTCTATTGAATTTGAGCATTTTATGTGAACGTGAGCGTTCTGTGCGAACGTGAGAGCGTTCTGTGTGAACGTGAGAGTTCTGTGCGAACGTGAGAGCGTTCTGTGCGAACGTGAGTCCGTTCTGTGCGAACGTGAGCGTTGTGTGCGAACGTGAGAGCGTTCTGTGCGAACGTGAGCGTTCTGTGCGAACGTGAGAGTGTTCTGTGGGAACGTGAGAGTGTTCTGTGGGAACGTGAGCGTTCTGTGGGAACGTGAGAGCGTTCTGTGGGAACGTGAGAGCGTTCTGTGTGAACGTGAGAGTTGTGTGCGAACGTGAGAGCGTTCTGTGCGAACGTGAGAGCGTTCTGAGTGAACGTGAGAGAGTTGTGCGCGAACGTGTGAGCGTTCTGTGTGAACGTGTGAGCGTTCTGTGCGAACGTGAGAGCGTTCTGTGCGAACGTGAGAGAGTTGTGTGCGAACGTGAGAGCGTTCTGTGCGAACGTGTGAGCGTTCTGTGCGAACGTGAGAGCGTTCTGAGTGAACGTGAGAGAGTTGTGCGCGAACGTGTGAGCGTTCTGTGTGAACGTGTGAGCGTTCTGTGTGAACGTGTGAGCGTTCTGTGCGAACGTGAGAGCGTTCTGTGCGAACGTGTGAGCGTTCTGTGCGAACGTGAGAGCGTTCTGTGCGAACGTGAGAGAGTTGTGTGCGAACGTGTGAGCGTTCTGTGTGAACGTGTGAGCGTTCTGTGCGAACGTGAGAGCGTTCTGTGCGAACGTGAGAGAGTTGTGTGCGAACGTGTGAGCGTTCTGTGTGAACGTGTGAGCGTTCTGTGCGAACGTGAGAACGTTCTGTGCGAACGTGAGAGAGTTGTGTGCGAACGTGAGAGAGTTCTGTGCGAACGTGAGAGTGTTCTGTGGGAACGTGAGAGTGTTCTGTGGGAACGTGAGAGCGTTCTGTGTGAACGTGAGAGTTGTGTGCGAACGTGAGAGCGTTCTGTGCGAACGTGAGAGCGTTCTGAGTGAACGTGAGAGAGTTGTGCGCGAACGTGTGAGCGTTCTGTGCGAACGTGAGAGCGTTCTGTGCGAACGTGAGAGAGTTGTGTGCGAACGTGAGAGAATTCTGTGCGAACGTGAGAGTGTTCTGTGGGAACGTGAGAGTGTTCTGTGGGAACGTGAGAGCGTTCTGTGGGAACGTGAGAGAGTTGTGTGCGAACGTGAGAGAGTTCTGTGCGAACGTGAGAGTGTTCTGTGGGAACGTGAGAGTGTTCTGTGGGAACGTGAGAGCGTTCTGTGGGAACGTGAGAGCGTTCTGTGTGAACGTGAGAGTTGTGTGCGAACGTGAGAGCGTTCTGTGTGAACGTGAGAGAGTTGTGTGCGAACGTGAGAGCGTTCTGTGCGAACGTGAGAGAGTTGTGTGCGAACGTGTGAGCGTTCTGTGCGAACGTGTGAGCGTTCTGTGCGAACGTGAGAGCGTTCTGTGCGAACGTGAGAGAGTTGTGTGCGAACGTGAGAGCGTTCTGTGTGAACGTGAGAGCGTTCTGTGCGAACGTGAGAGCGTTCTGTGCGAACGTGAGAGAGTTGTGTGCGAACGTGAGAGCGTTCTGTGCGAACGTGAGAGCGTTGTGTGCGAACGTGAGAGAGTTGTGTGTGAACGTGAGAGAGTCTGGTGTACATTCAACATTCAGCTCTGTGACTCATTAGCACAATCATTAGCACATTAATATGCAAATGTATTCAAATACCAAAACTTTTAATTGGCTAATTTGAAGTGCAGTTTATTTTAACTGCGTTTGACCAAAAGACTATATCTGCAGTGCTGTCCAAAAGTTTTAGCGCCCTCCTTTAAAGAAAAAAAAAAGGTACAAATTTCGTCGTACCTGTTTTATGTTCGTTTGTTTGTTTTTAATTTTAATTAAAAAAAAAAACATTTTAAAACTTGTTTAAATTTTTATTTTTTTTTATTAAATGTTGCAGATAAATATTTAAGTAATTACCCCAGTGTACCAGTTTTAAACACAAATTATGATGGTTTCATTTTAAGGACTTATTTAATAAGTAATATATAATTGTTCAAGGTTTGCTGCAAAATAATTATAATAGTAATTATTTGTTATTAACATTTTAATTGTTTAATAATTATTTATTAAGCATCATTGCTTTACAGAATCTCTTTAGAAGTGCAGAGTACTGTATTAAAGACACACACACACACACACACACACACACACACACACACACACACACACACACACACACACTCGATCTATCGATAAAACAAGGTGCTGATGTCAGCCATGATGATGAGGATGATAGGTGTTATCCTGAGCTACTCTCCCATGTGACACGTAATCTGTAGAAACGGGCGGACCGGGGTCGAAGGTCATTCCGTAGAAACGATTATAAGATTGATTTGTTAAGCTCTCAAGGTCAAGGACAGGGACTTTACCGAGTGTTGATCAATCATGGATCAATGTGATGTCAGAATCGATCTCTCTCTCTCTCACACACACACACACACAGAGGTGCTCAGTACAAATAGCTTCCATTTTACATAGACATCGCTATGTCACTGCATACTCGTCTTCTCTCGCCTTAGGTCTTTTATTCAATTTCCGCAGTAATGTTCCGTCACTCAAAACACACATTCACACTTCCACGTTTCCTCAGGCGCTTAAATGACGCAGGAATCATTACTGTCATCTTTCCGTCTTTAATCGGGGTTTAGGAAACACCGTAAAGATTAACAATCGCATGATGTGACGCACTGATATGTAGCAGATATCTTTCCGTTTTTAATTCTTCATCTGTATTGCTTGCAACGATGTAACTCATGAGGGTTGAAGCAACATTAATGGACCAGGGTAGGCAATGTGCATGTGCCTTATAATAAAAAACACATGACACTCAGCTCTCGGCCAATGCACAAGGCTATTTATTTTTTATTATTTCCATTTTGCCGAAACGTGGTGTGATAAGCAAGTCTTAGTTTCACAGGCTGATTTAAATGGAGCTTTTGAGCGAGGGCGGATATGACGTTTGAATGCCGGACTCGTTCAAGCCGACGTGGCTTATAATATAATCCCAATGAACGCTAAAAAAAAAAAAAATCACAGATGTATCTAGAACATCAACATTTACCTCAGTTTTAAATTAATACTCCATACAGTTAACCTTACACAGTCATTATCATTAGCATGAACCACTAACCCAACTTCCTTGAGTTCTGTCAAAAGAGAGAAAATTCTCCTGACTTTGCTACTTGCTAGTTAGCTAAATCGTTACTCATTTGCTAGCTTATGCTTAATGTTCTCACTATTTTAACCACTTTGAGTGTTTAGAGTTTCTTTTTTTTTAGTCATTTATAAACACTTCTGAGGTAAATGTTCATGTTCTAGATCATTCTGTGATGTTTTTATTGTCACTGTGAGGTTACAATCATCTGTAAAAAGGACTTTGCTACTTGCTAGCTAACTAAATAATTAGTCATTAGCTAGCTTATGCTGAATGGTCTCACAATTTTAACCACTTTGAGTGTTTAGAGTTTCTTTTTTTAGTCATTTATAAACACTTCTGAGGTAAATGTTGATGTTCTAGATCATTCTGTGATGTTTTATTGTCACTGTGACGTTACAATCATCTGTAAAAAGGACTTTGCTACTTGCTAGCTAACTAAATCATTAGTCATTAGTCATTTGCTAGCTTATGCTGAATGTTCTCACAATTTTAACCACTTTGAGTGTTTAGAGTTTCTTTTTTTTAGTCATTTATAAACACTTCTGAGGTAAATGTTGATGTTCTAGATCATTCTGTGATGTTTTTATTGTCACTGTGACGTTACAATCATCTGTAAAAAGGACTTTGCTACTTGCTAGCTAACTAAATCATTAGTCATTAGCTAGCTTATGCTGAATGGTCTCACAATTTTAACCACTTTGAGTGTTTAGAGTTTCTTTTTTTAGTCATTTATAAACACTTCTGAGGTAAATGTTGATGTTCTAGATCATTCTGTGATGTTTTTATTGTCACTGTGACGTTACACTTATCTGTAGAAAGATTTGTTACTTGCTAGCTAACTAAATCATTACCCATTAGTCACTCGCTAGCTTATGCTCAGTTTATGTATATCCCAGTTGCTTAGCAACAGTGTTCTCACAATATTAACCACTTCGAGTGGTTAGAGTTACTTAAAGTCTTTTTTTTTTTTTTAAGTCATTTATAAACACTTCTGAGGTAAATGTTGATGTTCTAGATCATTCCGTGATGTTTTTATAGTCATTTATAAACACTTCTGAGGTAAATGTTGATGTTCTAGATCATTCTGTGATGTTTTTATTGTCACTGTGCCTTTACAATTATCTGTAAAAAAGAAAAAAAAAAAGAAAAAAAAAAAAAAGACTTGGCTACTTAGCTAGCTAACTAAATCATTATCCATTAGTCACTCGCTAGCTTATGCTCAGCTTATGTGTATCCCAGTTGCTTAGCAACAGTGTTCTCACAATTTTAACCACTTTGACGATGTTTTGTGAGAAAACACAATATTACAACAGTTTTACATTTAAGTGTTCCTCATGTGTAAATTTCAGAATGGGCATAAAACCAGATGGATAAAAAAGTGCACGCTCGTCTCCCAGCATGATTAATGCGTCATTTAAGGGCGTGTGACGGCGAGGAGGCAGGAACGAGAGGTCATTAATGTCACTTATCCCATGAAAGCTGACGAAACACACAGCGACGTTCCAGACAACTCGCTGCACTCTTGTTAGCCACGAGCGCTAAGCGGGTACGACAGGCGTGACCGTGACATCATCCGCGATAATTGAGTCTGAACTTAAAGCTGGAGAAAGTCACTACGGACGAGTCCGGTTGTCTTTTTTTATTATTTCATTGTATTTTTTTCTTTTATGTAGTGTAGTGGGGGGTTGATACTTTATGGACATTGGCATAAGCATGAGAGGCGGAGTTAGCGGCATGCTATCAGGTGATGAGGTATGAGCAGAAAGGAACCCGAGTGTGTTATGAGAGATGAAGTGTGAGGGGGGAAAAAAGGAAGAAAAAAAAGAAAGGCGGAAGGAGAAAGACAGTGGGTCAGTGAAGTAGGCGAAGAGAGAGAGAGAGAGAGAGACAGAGAGAGAGAAATTAAGAGAGACATACAGAGAGAACGACAAAGACAGAAAGACAGATATTAACAGAAATAAAGAAAGACAGGCGGAGACAGACAGACAGAGAGACAAAGAGAGAGACAGAAATAAAGAAACAGTGAGTCAGACAGAGAGAATGACAAACATAAAAAGAGAGAGAAATAAAGAGGTAGATGCAGAGAGATGGACAGAGAGAGACAGAGAGGGAGGGAGAGTGACAGGTAGATAGACAGACAAGCATAAAAACAAATTGACAGAGACAGAGAGAAAGAGAAGGACAAAGAGAGAGAAAGAGAGAGAGAGAGAGAGAGAGAGAGATGCAGTGAGAGGGAACCAGAGAGAGAGAGATAGACAGAGAGACACAGACAGGCAGAGAGAGAGAGAGAGAGAGAGAGAGAGACAGACAGGCAGAGAGAGAGAGATGCAGTGAGAGGGAACCAGAGAGAGAGAGACAGACAGGCAGAGAGAGAGAGAGAGAGAGAGAGAGATGCAGAGAGAGAGAGAGAGAGAGAGAGAGAGAGAGATGCAGTGAGAGGGAACCAGAGAGAGAGAGACAGACAGAGAGACACAGACAGGCAGAGAGAGAGAGAGAGAGATGCAGTGAGAGGGAACCAGAGAGAGAGAGAGAGAGAGAGAGAGAGAGAGATGCAGTAAGAGGGAACCAGAGAGAGAGAGACAGACAGAGAGACACAGACAGGCAGAGAGAGAGAGAGAGAGATACAGTGAGAGGGAACCAGAGAGAGAGAGAGAACCAGAGAGGCAGAGAGAGAGAGAGACAGATGCAGAAAGACAGACACAAAGTCAGACAGACAGGCAGAGAGAGAGAGAGAGAGAGAGAGTGAGACAGGTGTCGTTGTGATGATCCTGCAGGTTGTAACATGAATAATGCATGTCCATTATTTTTAGTGATCGAACATCTCAGCGTCTTTCTGCTGAGAACGGCAAGTGTTTCACCTCATCACTCTCGCTCATTCGCTCGCTCACACACACACACACACACAGGCTTTAAATCACCATCTCTCACTTGGATGGCTTTATATCGTCTGTCCAAAATCACTGAAAGTATATGAATACATATTACATTATACATCCAATATTCACACACACACACATACACACACACACACACACACACAGCAAGCTTTACAAAGCAAGAAACAAGTGTCATCATAATAGGTCAATAAAGAAATAGAATGAATTAAATACAAATAATCTATCTATCTATCTATCTATCTATCTATATCTATATATATATATATATATATATATATATATATATATATATATATATATATATATATATATGTGGATGGAAAATGTCTTGGTACCGACTTCAGAAGATTGACGATTTAAGTCGGCTTTACACCGTGCAACAATCATTTATCGTACAAAAGAATTCTTCTTTTTTTTCGGTTGAGATTGGAATCTAATCCGACGTACTCTTTACAGCTGACAACAAAAGTTCTGGCAGCGTAACCCTACATTCACGCTAGCAGGCAACGAGTCGCTTTGTCTTGTTGTTTGTAGTTTGTCTCTTGTGGGCGTGGCCTGTCTAGCGGTTTTTGTTTTTTTTTGGTCCGATGAGAAACAGTAATGACTATTAAAAGCTAACTGTTTAAACACAAATGAAAATAACAGAGTCAGAGAATCAGCATTAGGCTTCGTACTCTCTCCGATTAGATTAGCTAAACCAACCAAGCTAACCGTGCTAGCTACATACGCTAGCAACGACGATCTCTGCTGTTTCCTCGTGAGCTTTAGTTTTCTTCATAACGTCTCTATACACGGTTTTGACACGAAACCACGTTTGTTTTTTTTTCTTCTAACGGGTAGGAACTAAAGTTGCGGGCGGGGAACTGAAGAAACGTCGTACCGCACGCGCCACGGGATCGGTCCGAGGAATTGTCAGACAGAAAAACGTTTGGATTTGTCGCTTCTTTACAGCTGTTGCAGATGTTGCTTAGTCGCTAAGAGCTTCAGTTTAGAAATCTTTATT
Organism: Cranoglanis bouderius; assembly: GCA_023630585.1. NCBI lineage: Eukaryota > Metazoa > Chordata > Actinopteri > Siluriformes > Cranoglanididae > Cranoglanis > Cranoglanis bouderius. The sequence goes on from CM042546.1 coordinate 11,072,037, forward strand.
AAATCGTTTGGTGAAATAAACACCGACGACCTACGACCAGACGGCTCATTCCCATCCCGGAGCCTCAGCGACACACACTCACTCTCTCTCACTCTCTCTCTCTCTCTCTCGGTCACACACACAGGAAAATAAATTTACCCTCCGTCTCTGACTTGCTTGTACAGCAAACCCACATGAAGAATAGACGATGTTTAGACGACTGCACTCCATCGACGGGAGATTAAAAAACTCCAGCAATTCCCGATTTGTTTATTCCGTGACGGCACTGAGGATCGATCCGGTCTGCTCCGGTACTAATGAAACGCTATGGATTTTCAATAGTGGTGTCCAGAGAACAATGCTTAAAATGAAGACCTTATCTTTTTCTCTCACACACACTCTCACACACACACACACACACACACACACACACACACACACACACGGGATGTTTTATGTAGTAATCGTAATACTGAGTAATATTATTCTATGTACCAGACACGCATATTGATCAGATCTCTACCCCAGCGCTCCTAAATTCTGGATTCCGATTGGTCAGAAGGTTTTGATGTAATCTCGATTTTAGGTTTATATTAACACGATTGTTCCAATGGTGCGTTCAAGTCGTGTCGGAAAGACCGTATTTACGAGTTGAACGCACACGAACGGCGCCACAAAGTCGTGATTACGAGTGAGGAAAGCCCTGGATTCACGAGTTTCCGAGTCGTGGGCGTGTCAGTAAGACAACATGGCGGAATCGGTGGACACGACTGTCTGTAGTCGAAGGTAAATTTGTTGAAATTGAACGTTTGCGATAAAACGAGCAGATCGCCTGCACAAAAACACGACAGCATTGTACAATTACGATGTGATATGTAGCGATAAAATTTACAGCGGCTTCATAAACTGATTAAAAACCGTTCTGTGCGGAACAGTTGTGGAAGGAGTCTCCAGTGTCAGACATCTTCAGGACAGAAGGAGTTTACACTTCTTTTTTTTTTTTGTCTAGCTAGCTAACATTAAATGCCTAGTGCTGGAGAGGGAACATTAGCTAAGCTGACTAGTACACTTGGTTGTGTATACGGTATACAGGTAGTATTTAATGCTAAGGAAGTCATTAAGTAAAAGACTGATGATTAGGCTTGTGATTGGCTGAGGGATGTTTTTTTTTTTTTTTTTTTTTTTATGCCACACACTTGGAAGAAAATTAGTTTTAAAATAAACTACCTAATAAAATGAATTTTTATGTTTATAAGAAGAATAATGTCTGGTAATGAGAGCCTAGTGCACACTCGCTTTTATGTCTTTATTTCCTCTTTCATTTTAATTTTAAAAAATGACAGTAATAATCTCTCTCTCTCTCTCTCTCTCTCTCTCTCTCTCTCTGGTATCTGAGACATTTACAGGTCGCGAGTTCCCACTGCCATCAAACACCATCTTTATCGAGAAACTGAACGGCTCTCGCAGGAGCAGCGATGCTATAAAAATGCTGTTGTACTTTTATATTCTTCAAAGAATTTCACTGTGAAAGTAAATCCGAGAACATTAGCTATAAGTTAATGCAGTCTTGATCAGGAAGGGTGCCATTACTTATGTGAATATGATTTTTTTTTTAAATAAAAATCTGTGATCGTCTCAAGCTCATGACTTACAAGTATAGTTATTCTTTAATTTTATTGCTGTAGAACCACACGGATTAGCATTACAGTAAACGGGCCAAACTAGCATGATAGTAAGCAGTTTCACTTGCTAATAGTGTTTAGTATATAAGCTAACATGCTACTCCTAGCAAACTAATAGTAAACTGTATAAACTATGGCCTAGCATTACAGTAAACAGGCTAATCCACAAACTAGCATTTTGGCAAACAAACTAAATCTGGAAGTAGCACTTTGCTAAAGAGGCTAACACAAAAATAACTTGTATACAGGCTAAACAAAAAACTAGATTTTTTTCTAAACATACCACACCAGTAGCATTGTGTAAACTCATTAAACTACAATGTAGCATTAAAGTAAACAGGCTAAATCATAAAACTAGCATTTTAGTAAACAGGCTAAATCATAAAACTAGCATTTTAGTAAACAGGCTAAATGTAGAACTACGATTATAGTAAAAAGGCAAAATCACAAAAAAAAAAAAAAAAAAAGAGTTTCACAAACAGACCACAACCACAAACTAGGGTTAGCATTCTAACAAAACTCGCTAACCCACAAATTAGCATTCACGCCACAAACTAGAATGACAGTAAACAGGTTAAACTTACAAACAAGAGTCAAAGTAAACAGGCTAACTCACAAACTAGCATTGTAATAACTACCTATCGGTGAATTAGCATAATATTAACTACAAAGACATCTTTTAGCACCAGTTTAATTTGTTACACCGCTAGCTAGCTTTTACACAGCCGTAAAGTTAGCACAGATTGTTCGCTAGTTGTGAATATAAAGCAGGATTGATGCTTAGCGCGTGCTCGTGTTTTAGTTTTATTCACATTACAAACTCACCAATAAGCTCTTTCTTACTAACTGTACAATCTGTGTGAGAACTTTACATCTAAATGCTGTATTTTGCACAGGAATAAGTATATTTTCTAAAACAATTACACACCAGATTTGATTCAGATTTATTTGACTAGCTAAGGTAAAGTGGAAACAGCCTGTAAAGCTTTATTTGAAGAATAAACAAAAACAAAAGAGTGCTTTTAATCTAATTTTGTTCAATTACATTTCTTGGGTAAGATTCTGTCCTTTATTATTAACACAGTGATATTGTTTACTGTTTTACGTTATTTTTAAGGTATGAATTTTATGAGTGTGCGATGAGCAGATACGGTTCCCGAGTGCTTGCCGTATCTCAGCTTCCTCGCTCCTTCGTCCCGTTCGAGTTTTCCCAGACATTCTGCATGATTAAAAGCTTTAATCACCTTTGTTATGGTGTGAAATTTTCTGAACTGACAGGCCAGAGGAACAGACTGCAAATAAAAGAGGAGCGTGTGTGTGTGTGTGTGCGTGTGTGTGTGTGTGTGTGTGTGTAAAAAAAAAGGCAATTTACTGAAGCAGTTACTGAATCTGCTCTAAATCTGGATGATTGAAACTCACGGGGGACTCATCAGTATCGCTGCAGTTTGTGTACGACTGAGAATCAACACAACGAGACAAACACGATTATGCAAAGGAACGGCGTCGTATGGAAATAAATACGAGCCGCAGAGGAGGATATTAATCATTCTGTTATTGATTTTCAATACATTTAGCTTTAATTGGGACTTTAGATCAGTTCTCATGTGCATATAAAGATATAAAATACTAGGAGCTAAAAGGAGAGAGTGAGGGGCAGAGAGAGAGAGAGAGAGGCCACGCCTCCTTCACTAGGACAAAGACACAGTAGTCAGGCTTCCTTCACTAGGACAGACACAGAAGCCACGCCTCCTTCACTAGGACAAAGACACAGAGGCCACGCCTCCTTCACTAGGACAAAGACACAGAGGCCACGCCTCCTTCACTAGGACTAAGACACAAGAGGGCACATGTCCTTCACTAGGACTAAGACACAGAGGCCACACCCCCTTCACTAGGACAAAGACACAGAGGCCACGCCTCCTTCACTAGGACTAAGACACAAGAGGGCACATGTCCTTCACTAGGACTAAGACACAGAGGCCACACCTCCTTAACTAGGACTAAGACACAGAGGCCACGCCTCCTTCACTAGAACTAAGACACAAGAGGGCACATGTCCTTCACTAGGACTAAGACACAGAGGCCACACCTCCTTCACTAGGACAAAGATACAGAGGCCACGCCTCCTTCACTAGAACTAAGACACAAGAGGGCACATGTCCTTCACTAGGACTAAGACACAGAGGCCACACCTCCTTCACTAGGACAAAGATACAGAGGCCACGCCTCCTTCACTAGAACTAAGACACAAGAGGGCACATGTCCTTCACTAGGACTAAGACACAGAGGCCACACCTCCTTCACTAGGACTAAGACACAGAGGCCACGCCTCCTTCACTAGAACTAAGACACAAGAGGGCACATGTCCTTCACTAGGACTAAGACACAGAGGCCACACCTCCTTCACTAGGACAAAGATACAGAGGCCACGCCTCCTTCACTAGGACTAAGACACAAGAGGGCACATGTCCTTCACTAGGACTAAGACACAAGAGGCCACACCTCCTTTTACTTCATGTGGATGACAGAAAATGCATTTTTATCAGTAAAACATGAAGGTTAAATAATGCATGTCAAGCTGAGAACTTTCATCCCCACAAGTACAATACCTGTGTGTGTGTGTGTGAGAGTGTGTGTGAGTGTGTGTGAGTGTGTGTGTTGGATTCATATCAACATGCATGAGACGATCTCATTATCAGTACGATCACTGCAGGACTCATTTCATCGGCCATTATTTCCACTCCACGGATTTTATGGCCTCGATGAAATTACTGAAGCCCAGCGGGAAAGACACACACACACACACACACACACACACACACACACACACACAGACACAGAGGACATATTCAACCTCTTACAGACCCCACAGATATCATCTCAATTTCAGCGTTAACAAATGAAAGGGAAAATTTCTCAAGACACATGAAAGGACACGAATCACATTCGCCTGGAGGAACGACGCAGGAACGTGACAACGAGTTTACCTACGAGAATATGAGCTGCCATAACAACGTCAGCCAATAGCAAACAAGTGGGCGGGACTACTGACCATCTCTTAACTTGCTCTGCGAATGTTCCACGGCATTAAATGTAACTGTGGTATAAGAGAAATAAAAGACGTGCTGTTAGAGGAAAATAATCAGCTTCAGTTTTATTCCTCTTATTCCACACCAGTTTATCAAAGATTGCAACACATCATAATTTTTATCTGTTTATAGTTACATTTAAATGTTGTGGAACATCCACGAAACAAGCTGCTGTTATAGAAAATCTATCACCACCTTCTGACCAATCAGAATCCAGATCTAAGCAGCGCTGTGGCTTAACAGACATTACAACCTATTCCTCTGGATAAACAGCCTGCCTCCGGTGCAAATATGTAACACGGGTTAATGATGCGGCTTATTGTTTCTCCAGCGGCCTGAAAAATTCGGCTAATGAGGCGGAAAATGAAACGAGCGTACACGATGGGGATGACGAACTGCGACAATTAAGTCGAGCTGCGTACACCAGAGGAAACCTGCGACGCTTGCTTCAGCACGTTCAGCAACGATCAACCACGCCAAGCTACGAATTTTTGGGCTGATACGTTTCGCGAATTGCTAACGCCAATCTCGGTCGTATAGCAGAATTTTCTGGACTCCATTCAAATTTCGATGCTAATTAGAAGATGCTAAATCAAATGAATTTGTAAGAGTGCACGTAATTCGAGACGTAATTCAAACTTGTCTTTGTATCAATCAAACATCGTGGGCGGGACTAATTACGGTATTGATTACTTTAAGTGACATTAGTCTTATATCTCCAGCAGTTGTGTGTGTGTGTTTGTGTGTGTGTGTGAGAGAGAGAGAGAGAGATATGTGCTGAGTAATTACCATTTGCTAATGGAGTCTAATGGAAGGCCAATACACAGCGTTTTGGTGCTGATGGACGGCTGTGGGTTTCCCTTATGCTGCCAAAACATTTGCGCGATTAGAGATGGGCTCAGGATCAGAGACCCCTGCATTGCAGCAATCACTCTCTCACACACACACACACACACACACGTCTCCTCAGTGACCTCTGACGGGGTGCTTTTTAACCCGTCCATTTAACGAGTCCCAGTGGACGAGGACACATTAAAGAACGTTCCAGGAATCCCGTCCAAAAATCTGAATCCTCAACCAAAACCCGTCCTCGTTCCAGCACTAACACAAATGAGTACCACTGAGATTATTCAGGAAGATATCCGTTTAATGCTGACACCAGTTCAATTTCACGCAAGAGATCCAAAATATGAAAGCGAAACATAGGCAGTAAAAGCGGAATTTAAGGAGCTGTCTCGTTCCACACCGACACACCGAGCAGCATCATAAACGAATCGTTAATTTTCCCCGTCCTGAGGGGATTCGAAGCGGGACAAAAAAATCAATACGGCAGTATTTCCTACGAATCTTATAGATACACTGGCACCAAGTATCGTCTTTTTTTATTACTTTAAAAAAAAAAAAAAAAGAGAAGTCTGTAGGTGCTCCAAACCAATTAACTCACATTCGCATTCGTGTTTTTGGTTTGGGACACGCCCACAGCGGACCCATGGTGTTTATGTGGCCTGAATAGTGAATCGGGAAAGTTTTTTTTTTTATGGGACACGCCCATAATGGGTTGTACAGTATGTGGCCTATATAGTGAATACAGTGTGTGGTTTGGGACGCGCCCACAGCGGACCGAAGATGGTGTTTATGTGGCTTCAATAGTGAACAGGGTGTGTGGTTTGGGACACGCCCACACTGGATCGATGAGAGTGACTTTACCAATACGGAATGATAAACAAATCGTCTAGTGGGATAAAGTCCATTACCGATCATCACTAATTTCATTCCCTATGTTAGTCCACTACTTAGGGAATAAAGCTGCAATTTAAGACGTAGTGCAAGTGCCTCATTATTAAATGATGGTCAGGGTCGCACCAGGAAAAGGATACGACAAGATAAAATGCGTTTATGTGCCATACGCCATGATGTCCGACATGCAGCATGTTGTTAATGTGGGCACTATAATATACTCAGGAGGCTGCATAAGGAGGGGGAGACAGAGAGACAGACAGATGGAGAGAAATAGACAGACAGATAGAGAGAGTCCAACAGAGAGAGAGAGAGAGAGAGAGACAGAGAGAGAGAGAGGGGAACAGAAATTCAATGAGAAACCAAATTTGAGGAGGAGATGAATACAGCAGTAAGCAGGTGAACAGAATAAACTCTGTTGACGTCGACAAACACCTCAAGAGTCGTTTATAAAGTGTTCAGCAATAAAAAAAAACAAAAAAAACATGCGATTGTGAGTTAAATCGAACTAATAAAGCAAACGTCTGCGCACGATTCTGGACCAGTGCAGAAAAATCACGCACCGTTCACACGGGATTATGTAAATGACATGTGAAAGAGCATTTCAACATGTTATGCCTTGTGAACTAAACACACGTGACATCATGTGAACGATATGTGATTACACGTGGGGGGAAAATTGTGTAATAATAAATTAGTGACTCTATAGTGAAAATAATAGTGAAAATTAAAGAATCATGTGTAAGGAATCACATGTGAACATAATTGAATCATGTAAGCAATCAAATAATCACATGTTAAAATAAATGTGTAAGGACTCACGTGAAAATAAATGAATCGTGTAAGGAATCACGTGAAAATAAATTTAATCGTGTGTAAGGACTATCATGTGAAAATAAATGAATCGTGTATAAGGAATCACGTGAAAATTAATCGTGTAAGGAATCATGTGAAAATATATGAATCGTGTAAGGAATCACGTGAATATAATTGAATCATGTGTAAGGAATCACATGTGAAAATAAATGAATCATGTGTAAGGAATCACGTGAAAATTAATCGTGTAAGGAATCACATGTGAATATAATTGAATCATGTGTAAGGAATCACATGAAAATTAAAGATTCATGTGTAAGGAATTCAATGTGAATATAATTGAATCATGTGTAAGGAATTCAATGTGAAAATTGAATCGTGTAAGGAATCAAATAATCACATGTTAAACAAATCATGTGTAAGGAATCACATGAAAAATGAATCATGTGTAAGGAATCATGTGAAAATATATGAATCGTGTAAGGAATCACGTGACAATAAACGAATCATGTGTAAGGAATCACATGAAAATAAATGAATCGTGTGTAAGGAACCACATACACATACATAATATAGTTAATATTCTGACATGTTACATTTTATTCATGAGGCAGGAAGTAGAGGAAGCAGGAAGTAGCTGGAAAAGTTGTTGTTGTTGGTTCTGCTGTAATGATTGCAGAAACCAAGTTTGGCTAAATGACATGTTTTAAACATCAGAGGTCTGTGTGAATTTAATCTGCTGCTGTTTGCATGAATTTAACAAAACCTGTAAACCTGCTCTCACACAATCTCTCTCTCTCTCTCTCTCTCTCTCACACACACACACACACACACACACACACACACACACACACACACACACCTCATCTTCTGGAATTTTTCCAATCTTTATGGATTTATTCAGAGAATCCAGATAATCCAGCTGCTCAGAGTCTGGTCATGTTTCTAATCATACGGCGCGTCTGTGCGTTAAAATCTTCGTTCAGATGCGACTTCAAGAATGACTTCTGGAGCTTTCCAGTGTGTGTGTGTGTGTGTGTGTGTGTGTGTGTGTGAGTGTAATCAAGAGCTCATCAAGACAAACGCACGTCCCTGATTGCGTTAATCACACCTGAGACAGTATTGGAAGGTGAGAACAGGTCAGGAGTGCGGAATATTCTAGCAAAAAATGAATAAATAAATAACCACAGGTTCCCAACCCTGTTTCTGGAGAACCCTCGTGTCCTGCACATGTTAGCGTTTCCCCTGCCGTGAAACACTACGTTCACATGACCAGGGTGAAGTGACACAAATCCACATCAGACCAAAGTGACACGAATGAGAATGATGAGATCGGACTTCACGTGGCTTTTTCTGAACAACACACACGCGCATAAACAACATGGAGGACAGAAACAAAGACGGCGGTGAGTAAACTCGGTATCAGCTGGGAATCGTTTTGAATTCAAAGTAAAGACTAGAGGGAACCGAAACCGAGTCGTGTTCGAAACAGTTCTCCAAATTGTTTTGGAGTTTTCATTAAGGACATGTCTGTGTCACTTTGTGTCCGAACTGTGCCGAGAAGCTTGCAATGGAAGGACTGTTAAAGATCTGATTCGTTGAATCTGGAGAGTTTGGAGCAGGGAAAACTCTAACGTGCAGAACAGGAGGTTCTCCAGGACCAACTAAACCAAAGCCACTGCAGATGTTCTTCACATCAAGCTACCTCACGTCGAAGTCTCAGGTTCCCAACCCTGGTCCTGAAAACCAGCAAGTCAGGATCAGTGTTAATATAACTTCGGATAATGTACGTCGTGTGATTGAAGTTAAGCCCCGCCCCCTTTTGACCCACAGACAGCTGTTAGTCAGGATGTGAGATGATGCTGACTGTATAATAATGAAACAGTTCATGTAATAACTGACCGTGGAGTAACAGCACATTACAGAACAAATCTCACTGTACACTGTCTGTCTCTGTCTGTCTGCTGGTCTGTAACTTTGTCTGTATATCACTCTGTTTGCCTGTCTCTCTGCCTGTCTGTCTGTCTGTCTCACTATGTTTTTAACTGGATTAGTCCGTCTCTCTCTCTGTCTGTCTTTTACTCTGTTTTTCTATCTGTGTCTGTCTGTCTCTCTCTGTCTCTGTCTCCATCTGTCTGTCTTCCTCTCTATCTGTCTGTCTCTCTGAATGTCACTGACTATCTGTCTTTTTCTGTCAGTCTCTCTCTGATTGTCTGTCTGTCTGTCTGTCTGTCTCTCTGCCTGCCTGTCTGTCTCTCTGTGTTTCCATCTCTTTATCTGCCTTTCTGTCTGTCTGTCTCTCTGTCTGTCTGCATCTCTGGGTATCTCTCTGTCTGAATGTCACTGACTGTTTGTCTGTCTGTCCCTCTCAGACTGTCTGTCTCTCTGTCTGTTTCTTTGTGTCTCTGTCTGTCTCCACCACTGTCTGTCTCTCTCTTTATTTGTCTGTCTGTCTGTCTGTCTGTCTCTCAAACTCTGTCTGTCTGTCTCTCTCTCTCTCTCTGTGTGTGTGTCTTGGAATGTCTCTCTGTCTCCATCACTGTCTGTTTGTCTTTTTTCTGTCTCTCTGTTTCTCTGTCTGTCTCGCTCTCTCTTTCCATTTGTCTGTCTCTCTGTCTATGTCTGTTTGTCCGTCAGTCTGTCTGCCTCTATCTCTAACCGTCTGTCTGCCTCTTCAAGTGACAACGTGAAAAAAAAAGGAAAAAGAAAGAGGTATCCGGAAAGAATGAAAGAAATTAAGAATGGAAGAAAGACACAATAGAATAGAGATAAAGATACGAGGAGACGGACATACAGAAAGAAAGTGAGAAAAAGAGGGTGGGGACGAATGAAGAAAGGGCGGAGATGGGTGGACGGAAAAAAAGATGAAGAGAGAAGAGAGGGGGAGAGAACGAATCAGAAAGGAGAAGACAGAATGAAAAAAGAAAGAAGGAAATTGTGTAAACATCTAACTATGCAGGTCACACACTCTCCCTGACACACACACACAACCACAATATACATCTGACTTATAACACACACACACACACACACACACACACCATATGTTGATTGCCAATTGATACACACTTCCAGGTAAAAGTGCACAGGGTGGGTTAATTTCACACCTCATTACACACACACACACACACACACACACACACTTCCTCTGGGTGACAAAAAGATTAAATATAATGCTAAAAGTTACTTAAAGGGACAGTTCAGCTGAGATGTGCTCATATCTCTCTCTCTCTCTCTCTCTCTGGAGCTACGAGGCAAATGTGGCTAAAACATAATGGAAGCTTATAGCCACCAGTTTAGCATCATGCATTTACAACATCATTGAGCTACAGAGGAAGGGAAATTTGCACAGTATGTGTGTGTGTGTGTGTGTGTGTGTTTTCGGGAGACGAGAACAGCATCACTCCACTATATTCACTCTAATTCCTGTCCTGAGAGAAGCACCCTTGCTAGCTAGCTAGCTGTTTATGTTTCTCTGAGGTAATGTCTGCCCCTCCCCCTCTTCTAACACCTGCTAGCTTGTTTTAATAGCAAGCTGAGGGAAGCTAGCCAGCTTTAGCGAACAGCTACGCAAATTTCCAGTGATCAAAAGCATTTATCTTTTTTTAGTCCACTTTCATCTGACACAATATGGCAGCCCTGTGATATCACATGACCTTCGTAACGTAGGCTTTCAGCTAGCCGAAAAAGCAAAGATTAGCGATTTTAACAATCGACGAGTTAACAATCATGAATTTGGTTCCTGTTTCTGTGTAGGGACGTGTGGGCGGAGCTAGAAATAGTGCAGATTGCTGATTGGTCACAGAATTGCCCTGATGATAATGTCTCTGAAAACAGGAAACACAAACATTTCTAGGCGTAATTCTGTGCTTTCTCCCAGTGTCCACGCAGGTGTTCTCCGGTTTCCTCCCACCTCTTATCCAGGAGGTTCCTACCTCACCTCCAGTGATCCCCTGATAGCTTTCGGATCCAGTCACAATCAACTTCCTGTTTACTTTGTTCACTACTTAGGGTACAACCTAATGTCAGTCTACACCCTACCTAGTGCACTATTTCTTTAACAGAACACACAGAGTATGCACAACTTGTTTTTTTGCTGTTGTTGTTGCATTGTTATAGTTTGTGGCTTTATGAGGGGTGTGTGTGTGTGTGTGTGTGTGTGTTGGAGCAAAGGATCACCTGGCAAAACGGTGGACAGAAATGGACTGAGGTTACTGACTCACCTTTCACAACACAACACATCTCACACCTCCGGCTCTTTCTGAAGATCTCCTGCATACAACATTGGGTCTCGCTCTTTCACACACACTCACACACTGGTGGGGTGGGGGGGTGAGAAGGAAAAACACAGCGTCCTCCACGTGTGTCTTTGTTATATCGCACTCCGGATGAACTTTGTTATCTGATGGAGAGATCGTCTTCATGCGCGTCATCAGCTACGTGACCCGATAGCAAAGATTCGGCACTCAGCCTCCTAATCGGATTGGAAGCCCATCGCTTCGTCACTGACGCCTGGAAAATTTTCAGACAAAAATAAGTCCCTGGGTGTCTCTTTCACATCGATAATTAGTACAACACATCACAATATTCACCAATCAGTACTGTTTTTGGAAAAAACTTGATAAAATACCATCCCTTAGCTCTCTTCCAGTACATAGCTTCACAATCTCAGTATTCCATACGTTTGAGTATTCCATAATCTTCAGTAATCCATACACTTCACTATTATATGTACACTTCAGTATTATATACACACTTCTGCATTCCGTGCACTTCAGCATTTTTGTACACTTCACCTTTCCCTAGACACTTCAGCATCTCCTTATACCTCAGTATTATATACACACACACACACACACTATTCCATACACCTGACATTTTCCTGCTAATGAAAGAGCAGGATAATAATTTAGAGTGTAAATCACAATAAGAAGTCTTGCTACAAAGCAGGACAAAGCAGGACAGAAGACGCTGCTAATAAGCAGAGGATTAAAACACGTCAGCATCTGAGATCCATCACGAAGCGTCACGCAGGAAGACGGCTCTAAAAAATAATGCGCAGTTTGAATGCTGTCAGCGAAAAAGATGTCTTTGTGTTTTCACGGAGAAACGGGGAGCGGCGAAGAGAGGCCGAGGAGCCGGGGCCAGTTAATGATCTTTATTTTTGGGGAACAGTGCCAATCTGGCTCCAAGTCTCCGTTTTCCTGGTGAGAGCAGTAACGAGGTCTTCGTCCAAACGGCTTCCTGCCTGCCTGTGTGTGTGTGTGTGTGCGTGCGTGCGTGTGTGTGTATATATATATATATATATATACACATACACACACACAGTATGAGCTCCTTGTGTTAAATTGAAAACAATCACATTTTTTGGAGGGCATCCTGAAGTCACCGCCATTACAAAAAACCATCTTGCCAGATATTCAGTCTCATCTCCATAATGAAGGTGTTTAAACAGTTCCATTAAATCTTCATGCTGCAAGTATTCTGCACTGTTCAGTTCCTGTACATTTTAATACACTTCAGTATTCTCTACACCTCAGTATTCAGTACACTGCAGGATTTCCTACACCTCAGTATTAGATGTACACTTCAGTACCCTGTACACTTCAGTATTAGATGTACACTTCAGTACTCTGTACACTTCAGTACTCTGTACACTTCAGTACTCTGTACACTTCAGTACTCTGTACACCTCAGTATTAGATGTACACTTCAGTACTCCATACACTTCAGTACTCTGTACACTTCAGTACTCTGTACACCTCAGTATTAGATGTACACTTCAGTACTCTGTACACTTCAGTACTCTGTACACATCAGTACTCTGTACACCTCAGTATTAGATGTACACTTCAGTACTCTGTACACCTCAGTACTCTGTACACCTCAGTATTAGATGTACACTTCAGTACTCCGTACACTCCAGTACTCTGTACACCTCAGTATTAGATGTACACTTCAGTACTCCGTACACTTCAGTACTCCGTACACCTCAGTATTAGATGTACACCTCAGTATTAGATGTACACCTCAGTATTAGATGTACACTTCAGTACTCCGTACACTTCAGTACTCTGTACACCTCAGTATTAGATATACACCTCAGTATTAGATGTACACTTCAGTACTCTGTACACTTCAGTACTCTGTACACTTCAGTACTCTGTACACTTCAGTACTCTGTACACCTCAGTATTAGGTTACACCTCAGTATTTTTTGCGAGTTCGAATCCGACGACTGCTCTTTCCTCCACACGGGTCGCTTTATAGGTGTACATTTATTCATCTGTTGCATAAAGTATTGGCACCCTTCTGCCACATCAATCACTAAAAAGGGGTCTGAATGATCAGTGGTGCAAAATGATCACTGTGTGTCTTCGGATAAAAGCGTCTTGCCACACAAATTAAATTTTTTTTTTTTTTTTTTAAAAAGAGCAAATGAGGTGAAAGCTTTAATGATCAACTTTAAAATCACACCAGTACTGATTTTCCATTCGCAAGCCACTTTGCGTTTGGCTAAATTGCATCTGGTTAAAAAAATAAAATAATAAAATAAACAAAAAAAAAACACTGCACACAAAATCTATTTCAGTAAATGGATTCAAATCTCCTTTTTTTTTCTTTTTTCTTTTTCTTTTAAACTGTCAGCGCTTCATGCTTTGTGATGCCCAGTGTCACCAGCGTGTGGCGCTTTTACAAATCACTAATCCTCATGAACGGCGTATCGGTGCCGAGTGACCTCCGTTTGTAACAGAACGGGGCGTTTACGTGAATATCGTCCATCGAGCCAAAAACACACCGATGAACTGCTAGCACACTTACTGCTACATGAGGAGCCCCGGGGGGGGCGGGGGATGTACATTCTAGACATCATTTAATTGGACGAATATAAGACTAGTACAGCTAGAGTCATCGGAAAAAAAAAAATTTAAGCGTCTTCCCAGAGGTGACGAAGTATCAAATTATAATATATATCAAAACTAGTTGTTTATATTTTTTTTCTAGATATACGGTCATAATAAAAGGGAACAGAAAGTACCAGTAAAAAGTTTGGACACACCCGATCGAATGTTGATTCTGCACAGATTTTTTAAAATGTTAAACTGTTTATTTCTAAGACTAAAGATTTTAATTTTATTAATATTTCTCTCAGCACGTGTGTGTGTGTGTGCGCGTGTGTGAACGTCTTAAAGATTAAGATCATCAAATGTTATAATGAACACCATGAGAGTGTAAAGACATCATTAAGGTTATTCTGTAGATTCCAACATCATTTTATTTATTTATTTTTTAAAAAAAGCTTTGAATTGTTGGGGGGGGTTTTGTTCGGTGTTTTTTATCCGTTTATAGTTATATTTAATATTGTGGAACACCCAAGAAACAAGTCAGTCCCTGTTCTCGCTTACGTTATAGCAGCTATAAACAGTCGTTCCCTCACCAGCTTCTCTTTATTCTCTCTTTTGAAGTTGATAAGATTTTAAAAAAACCCACGCAGCTTGTCACGTCACCGAGAGAATTCAAAAAAGGCGTAAAAATTCCTCCGTCCTGAAGACGTCAGAAAAGCTTTACAAAGCGCCGAAGCTGCAGATTCCTTCCGTAAACAACAAAACAAAAACAACTCCTTCCGTTTGCGTCCGCCGTACACGTCCCCGTGAACGAGCCGTTACCATAGAAACGATAACGCATCAGAACCAGCTGCACGGCTGTCAGAGAAATCTAGATAGCTCACACGCTGATCTCCCCGAAAGCTAAACTAATAATGGCTTCTCAGAACATTATATTACTGTTTGATAAATGATTTAATATAAACAGGCTTTTTTTTTTTTTTTTTGTAACGTAACCCTAAACATCTCGTTTAAACGGGATTGTTTTCTTATTGAGATCCCGCGACGTTCCCGTATCGGAACTGATGCCGCCGAGACGCTAAGAGACTCTCAGCACGTCGAAAACTCATTTATTACCGTCACTCATGTTCAGAGTGCAAATACAAGGTTTAAAATGAGAAATTATTCCATCAGGACACAAGGGAGGCCTTTGGACTCATCGTGGTCATGTGACTAGAAGGACAACGCACTGAGTAACAGTTGGGATTGAGGCTCAGTTTCACTCTTTACGCTGTGAAACATCCTAACACGTTTTTTTTTATGCTAATCCTCTCTTTCCACACAGTAAGGCATGCTAATTAACATTTCCCTCAGTGTAAAACAAACCAATGCTTTTCTGCGTCCATGTAAAGCAAGCTAATTCTCCCGGTTTATGCTGTAAAACACGCTAATTCTACCTAATTCTACCTTTTCACAGTGTAAAAATAAGCTAATCCCTTTTGGTCTATATGTAAAACACGCTAATTCTCCTTGTTTATGCTGTAAAATATCCTAATTCTATCCGTTCACAGCATGAAACTGTAAAATATGCTAATATCCTTAATCCGCATCGTAAAAAAAACGCTAATTCATCTTTTTTGTACTGCGTAGGACATCCGCTAGTCCGCTCTCTACGTGTAGTAAAACGTGCTAATTCACATGTTCACAGTGTGAACGTTTCTGTCAAAGGTGTAAAACCATGCTAACTCTTCCTGTTTATGTAGTACAACGTTGGAATGTTATTCCCACCTCGTGTACTGAAATATCATTGGCCGCCGTGCTAATTCATCATTTTTACAACATACGATGTGCTAAACCTCCATATGCACGGCGCTAATTCATCATACGATGTGCCTGAATGAAAGCAACTTCTGGAACGTGATTAGAAGCAAGCTCTTCTGTAAGCGATGAGGTGTAACGTCACCTTCACACCTCGTCGGACCCAACGCGCTAGCTCGCTCGCTCGCTCATGGATTATTATTCATTCCTCGTTAAAAAAATAAATAAATAAATCACATCGGCGATTAAAACCGCGTGCAGTTAACCTCCGGTGTAATGATCCTCAAAAAAACCCATCTTTTCAGGTAATAACGTGAAGGTTAATTAAAACTATATACGTGCACAAGAACCTCGACAACTGAAGGCGTCGTTCTGGTTTTAAAGAGCGTTAATACGTCCAAAACTGTTTTTATTTATATTTTTTTCAAATTTAGTGCGCTAGGAGTAAGCCACTTCAGACACGACGCTGAGGTAACCCAGATAGCATACATTTCTGGGCCTCATCTGGGCCAACTATGGTACATATGGCTCAGTTCTGGCAATGGCAAAGGTCATATGGGCCGTATCTGGCCCTCACACAACAAGCCGGGTTTTAGGCTTGTTTTTGTCTGGGCCCACATCTGGCCCAGAAGCCGGCCACACTCAGGCTGAGTCATTGCCGTCATTCCATACAGTATGTGGGCCAGATGTCATTTGCTATCTGGGAAATATATACACACACGTAACTGTCACATGACCATAACGCCCGATGACGTCATCGGTCTGAATCGCACGCACTTACTTAGGAAGGATTTTGAGGCAGGAAATCATAGAGGAAGCAGTAATCTGTCACAAAATATTCATTCTTCTGTCTCCAGTTTAGCCTAATGGAGCATCGGTTAGCCTTAGCGCACAGCTAGCATACGTCAGCTTTAACACCGAGACGTTTCTCCGTTTTGAGTTAAAGTTTTGAGGAAAACGGTGTGGGGGGGACCCAGAAACAATAACAAAACTTGTACATTTATCTGCTTGTGACTCTGCTGTCACATCCTCGACACTCCATTCTCGGCTAGCGACACGAGACGCTAGCCAATTTCCCACGTGTGAGATGTGAGCTGGGAGTGACATGATGAGTGTGTGTGTGTGTGTGTGTGTGTGTAGGATAGAAGCAGTAACCATTCCAGAAACTCTAACACTGTCACCATTCTAGATCCGACATAACCGTGTAGCTGATTGGCATCTTCCTTCATAAGCAAAACAAAAAAACAAAACAAAAAACTAATCATTTCCGTGTACTGAATGCTAATTCTCCATGTTCGTGCTGTAAAATATGCTAATGCTCCCATTTTACTGTGTAAAACATGCTAACTCAGTTTTTTTTTTTTTGCTACTTTGTGGTTCATGCTAATCCTCTCTCGAAATACGCTTTGTCTCCACTGTGTAGAACGTGCTAATATATTTTTTTTCCTTGCTGTGTAAACTGTGCTAATTCTCGTTGCTCGTATCATAACGCATGCTAGTTTGCCTTTTTACAAGCTAACCTTCTCTCTCTTCACATGGTAAGACATGCATGAGTCTTTGCTAATTCTCCCTGTTCACGCTGTGTAACATGCTAGTTCACCACTTTCGGTGGTGTAAACCATGCTAATTCTTGCTGTTTATTAGCATACAACATGCTATGCTAAACCTCCATTTTTAACAGCATAGTAATTGTCTCTGTTCACGGTGTAAACCATGCTAAGTCATCATTTTTCTTAGGATAGACTACGCTAATTCTCCTTGCTTATGCTGTAAACCATGCTAAGTCATCATTTTTACAGCATACAACACGCCGAACACCTCCTTTTTTTTTTTTTTTTTTTTTACCTTTTTGTGTGCATGTAAAACATGCTGTTCGTGCTGTGAAATATGCTAATGTCATAATGTAATGTAAAACATATCCATTCGTTGAATAAACCATGCTAACTCTCATGGTTTATGCCGTTTACGCTACCTTTACAGTGTAGAACATGCTAATTCATCACTGCTCACAGTTTAGGCCTCGCTAGTTCTCCTTGTTTGTGGTGTAGGATTTGCTAATCCTCCCTTTTTTTTTTCTTTTTTTTTTACAGTATAAAACATGCTAATCCTTCTTGTTATAGTAAAACTTGTTGATTTGCAAAAATGTGTAAAAACTAATATTTTATTATTAACTGAATAACCAATATTAAAACCAGTGAAATTCAGTAGACTATGAGGCGTCTTCACCTCCTTCAGCTCCTGTGTGAAATAGTGTTGTTGTAATTTGTTTGCCTATTTATTAATGTGTGTGTGTGTGTTTGTGTGTGTGTGTGTGTGTGTGTACCTCAGCATCCTTAACGCCAGAGCACGACACAAAATCGATCTCTGCGGGAAAAGATGAGTGGACAGAGTGAGAGAAGGGAGGAGAGTGGGAAGAATGCTTATGAGGAGCATCACACACACACACACACACACACACACACAGAGTTTTCTTCAAAATTAGCTAATGAATTAGAGTTAAAAACGGTAAAAAAAATAAAATAAAATTGTGTGTCTTCGTTAAACAGAAGTAATGAGACTTTCAACTCGCAGCAATAAAAGCGAAGTGGACGGCTGATTTATGGCCGTCGACGTACCCATCATCCATCGAGTTTGAAGCCACACGTCTCGAGCCTGATGGCAATCTGTGACATTCAGACTCGTCTTCATCCACTAATAGCCCTCCCTCCGTCCCTCCGTCCCTCCATCAGAGCAGAGGGAGGGAATGAAATCAGGCCCGAGTGCATTAGCTTAATGGTGGACGGCTCGTGTTTCTCCTCCTGGAGCCGTATTATACGCTTTACAGCCATAATCACATCGCGGGACGTCGTTTGTAATCGCTCTGATGTTTGTTTGAGATAACACGGCCTCCGCAAACTGTTGTTTGTTTGTTTTTTTGTTTGTTTGTTTGTTTATTTTGTAGCCGAAGATTTGCCAACTTGCGTAACGTTTGCTGCGAAACTTTACGTAACGTGTTTTGTCAATTTTAAACAAACTTTCTCTCATAACCAAATGATCGAATGTTAAGGGCAGCCATCTTGGACGAGTGAATTTTTCTTCCCCCCCCTCGCTGCAGTTTGCTATAGCTCCGCCCCCTGGACCACGGCCCTTCATAACGTTCACTATTTTCCACACATAGCCAGTTCGTGTTTAGATCCGGAGGGGGCGTGGCGTATCTTTAACTCTGCTGGGGGTTCAAGCGCTTCAACGCACCGTCGCTCTGACGTCCCGTTTCAAAAGGAAATACATCAACGTACGGAAACAAATCGTGGCTCTCGTGGGGAATGTTTAGAAAAGAATCCTGTAAAGTACATGAAAAGTTCAGGGAGAGGGTAACATGAGCATAAACGACGCAAGCTTTTAATACTTGTTGCTTGTGGGCGTGTCCTGTCTTTGGTTTGCTGCCGGTTGCCGTGGTTGCACTGCTAGCACCGGGCTAGTGCGGTATCCACACAAGCTAGCTACAGAACGTAACAAAACCATAGAAAACCGTCACAAATCAGGTGTGTAAAATGTATACTGTGTATAGTGTCAGGATTGAAACACCGTTTTGCTCTTTACGAATTTTTTTTCCCACTTATTTTACATGGACACTTTGTCACGCCGCCCACCGCGCCCACTTCACATCACTAACAGCTGCCTCACCATTCGAAAACTTGACGGAGTGACATCACCGTTAGCGTTTCTTTTCGCTTTTTCGGCTAACGTGATCCAGGTCTTAACTACACGGTTTAATAGTTAGCATTGCTTACACAGTTTAATAGTTACCATTAGCATTCTGTTGCTAATAATGCTTAGCTAATATTCCTAAAATTGAAAGAAAAGCTAGTGGTGATGTCACAAGTCTCATGATTGGCTGACGAAGTGTAACTTAAGCTCCGCCCTCGCGGACCCAGTGACGCTTGTCGCTCGGGAAATCAGGATGAAGCTGTCGATCAAATGTGTTCTCGTTAGAATATTAGAAAATTAGAATATCAGACCACGCCCACTGGAACACTGGAGCTGGTCGTTGAGCGGTGTTTTATCGAATTTAATTAATATTTTTTATTTCGTTTCAGATGATGATTAATAGGACACTCACGTCTGATATCATAAAAGGTTTTTATTTTCCACCATGTTGTCTTGGCATATTATATTAGCACATATCAGATATTCATTCCTCATACCTCGGTGGTTTTGCATAGACGGACCAAGTCCAAGGTCAAGGTCATGATTTAAGCAGCTTTTCGAAAGTTTCCTTCCATCACACCTGTGTGTGAGAGCATCACCTCGTTCTCCTCATCGTCTGAAATACGCATGCACTCGTTCCATCCAGACTTCCAACGAGCAGATTTAAGGAAGGTGCCGTCAAACAGTTTCTTAATGTTCCTGTTCCCTCGCATTTGGAAGGACGAGAATCTCAGGAACCATTCCGTTCGGATCGGACAGATTGGACGTCACGTTGAAGTGTGCATTAAGGCGTCCACGGGCGGGAAGACGGACAGCTTTCTTGCCCTGAGAACTAAAGCGGAAAATACAAATGCTTCAAACACACATTCCCTCACTGCTCCGTGTGTGTGTGTGTGTGTGTGTGTGTGTGTGTGTGTGTGTGTGTGTAGAACCCTGCGTTCACATTACAAGCCTCTGCCTGGTTTCTCTCGTGGGCGTGTCTGGCTTTTTGACCTTCTGGACCTAACTATCGACGAGGCTTCAACAACGTAACGAGACAAAGGAACACGAGGGTAGAAACACAGGCTGATCAAAGCGAAACACGGAACAGGTGAACACGTTAGGATAGTAAACCAGTGATAAGTGGTGGAAGAGACAAAACAAGTGTACACGACAATGAGCGAAGGGGTGGAGTCACATCTTTCTGGAAGACTCGACATGGAGGAGCTGATTATAATCATCGTTAAATACATAAATATGTATTTTTCACAAATGGTACGCGGGCGCTAACTAATGTGCTAACAAGCTACGGTTAGGTGTTCACTGATACACTACAGGTCACAGCAGGACACTCCGTAATGTCCTGATTTTGCTCCACCACGGTGAAGATGATGAGTGCAGCTTAAAGGGTGGGGGAGGGGCATTGTTTATTTAGCTATGTGCTTGGGAAATTTTCCGATACACGCAAGGCACGTTTTGACTGTTTCTGATTTAGCAACAGTGACGCTAGTTAGACTCCTGGCTAATCTTCTTGGACATGGAGCCAAAACGGCATTGGTTACGTCCTCTTTCGTTTCGCTGTAGCTATGGCCAAGTCCTACTGGCAGGACCATTGCTCATTTCTTTGGCTAGCATCAAATCTGGTTTTAGATTCACAATATAATCGTGTAACATTAGCTAGAAAACTTAACTTGGCTACTTAATTTAATAGATACTGTAGCTAACGCTAGTTCGGTAATTGGCTAGTTTAACAAATATTGCTAATATATTACATTGTGCTATTAAAGTCCAATATTTTACGCTAGCTCCGCCCACATTTACCCCGGAGATTAGTTCTGTTTGAGTGGCGTTGATATGATATGGAATAAATATAACTAGTATTTTATGCTAAGCGCTACGCCAAGCTGAAGAATTTAAATTAAGGCTAGCAGGGATGTCGTGTAGTCAAGCTTGCGATTAGCTACACAAATTCAACGTAAGCTCTGCGCTGGTTCACCCGGCGATGCTCGTCATTTGGCTCGTTCGACAGTTTTGTAGGAAACGACTGAGGTCTGTCGCTAGTGTGAACACAGGGTAATGATGCTAACTAGTGCGTTGCTTCTCATTTGTAACCGCTACTAATTTAAAAAAAACAACAACAAAAACAAAAGACAAATGCAACAGTCATGAAGCAACATGAGTTTCTGCCTCATTGTCCTGATTGTCTTTATCATCACTTTCACTTCCTGTGCTGCTTCTGGTGGACAAACTGTCCAAAATCGAGTTAATCGCGTTACCGTTAGCATAAAGATCATTCATGCTGAACAAAGGAATCCCCGGAATCGGAACTTTTAAGTTGCCTGCGTACTGATCCGACTCCACCAGGGCTTTCTGTCTCTCGTAATACTTAGAGAACTTGTTGAAGATGATGGTGATGGGCAGCGCCACCACGAGGAGGCCGCACACGATGCACAGTGTCCCGATGAGCTTCCCAGCCAGCGTGACGGGATACGTGTCTCCGTACCCGACTGTGGTCATGCTAATCGTGGCCCACCACCATCCGATGGGTATCGTCTGGAGCTCGGAATCGTCCTCGTCTCTCTCGGCGAAATACACCAGCACAGAGAAGATGGAAATCCCGACGGAGAGGAAGAGGATGAGCAGCCCGACCTCATGGTAGCTGTGACGCAAAGTCGCTCCGAGAGATCGGAGTCCCACCGAGTGACGCGCTAACTTCAGAATCCTGAAGATGCGCATGAGCCTCAGGATCTGCACCACCTTCCCTACGTTCTCCAGCTCCTCGCTTTCCTCAGCGTCTGCTTGTTCCAGTGCCAGCGTGGCGTAAAACGGGACCACAGAGACAAAATCGATGATGTTCAAAGCATTGCTGGCGAATTTACGGAGGCACGGCGCTACCGCTAAGCGCACCACAAACTCGAACGTGAACCAGAGCACGCAAAAGGTCTCGAACGCGGCTAGAACCGGATCCTCCATGGCTCTTTCGTTAGCGTCCACCTGGTGGAACTCGGGCATGCTGTGAACACACATGGCCGCGATGCTGATCAGAACCACGCTCAGGGAAACCACCGCTAGCATCTTAGCCGTGAGCGAATGTCCCGGATTCTCGAGCCTCAGCCACAGCTGCTTGCGTTTCTCCGAGCACCAAGTGCCTTCAAACTTCTCCAGGTCCTGCTCCATCTCTGAAAGCTCCTCCATGGAGGAATCGAAGCTCCCTTGAAGCTGCTCGTCCTCGTTCTGATCCCAGTCTTGCTCCTTTTCGCCCTCTTTCTGCTCGTGGAACCTGTTGCTGCAGCACGAGTCCAGATGAAGCTCCTTGATGCCCCAGTACTCGAGCTCCTGGCTGAAGCTGAACACGCACAGCTCCTCCATCAGATGGATTTTGCCCGTGTGGTAAAAGTTCAGAACGTAGCGGAAGAAGCGCGGGTTGCGGTCGAAGTAGAACTCGTGCTCCGTCGCGCTGTAGTCGTCGCACAGCTCCAATATGGCCGACTCGGAGCCGCAGAGGAGCAAGCAGCCGAGACGGGTGTTCGGGAAGCGCTGGAGGACCGAGCGGGACACTTTCTGCTTGAAGCCGCCCACGTTCAGGTTGAGGAAGTTCTCGTCCGGGCCGTGGCGGTGCAGGATCTGCCCGTACACCATGATGTGGCGGGGGGGGGGGGGGGACGGGGCGGGACACAATGCAGGTCGTAGCTACGACTCCATCATCTGAGACACAAAGTCAGAAAGAAGAAAGACACCAAATGAGACAAAATAGAGCCGAAACATCATCCAGAAGAAATTAATTTAACAGAGTATGGGAGTATCTTCACCTCTAAACTAAAATATGCAGCATGTGTTACACAAATACGTCATAAAATCGTCGGAAGAACCAGTAACCAATCGGTGTGCCAGAGGCGGGATTTGGCAGAATGCGGAACGGAGACGTTAAACAATGAAACGTTTATGGAAGGAGTCTCCAGTGTCAGCACTTTGTAACAGTCAGAGGAGTTTACGCTTCTTCGCGGTTTCTCGAGAACACGACAGGCTGCGTTTTATTTCCTTCAAGAGAGAAAAAAGCGTAAACGTCTGTATTTTTCTTACGTAAACACGTGTATGTACATTTTGAAAACCGTTAATATCCATAACAGTAGTTTTTATGAGAGTGAGGAATTAAAGAGAGCGTAGAAGCATGCAGTCCTGTGAAGTTCAGAAACTTAAACTTTCCATGGTGTGGGTTTTTTTTCCCCTGTAAATAATCATATTTATTATTATTATTATTATTACTACAGTATTAATGTGTATCTAGTGGTAAGAAAATAAGAACCGAAATGAACTTTGAAAAAAAAAAATCTGAGTGTCATGTTGCATTAATCTGATCCTGAGCTCTTTCTATTTTTGCTTTGCTTCGGTATCTGATTGCAGCAGAGAGACCAGAGCAGCAAAATCGCAGCACGGACACATGAAAAAGAGCGCAACAATCAACTTTATCTGTCTGAAGTGTGAAGAAAAAGAGTGCTGGGGTGAACTTTGTGAAATTCAGAGTGACACGCTGCTGGGTGTGATGTTGTGTCCGACTTCTCCTGTGTTCCTGGTGTCTGATTGCATTGCAACAACAACAACAACAAAAATAAATAAATAAAATAAAAAATCAAACCACAACCAACCGAACAGTGCTAATGGGTATCGATTCCTCTCTCAGAAAACCAAACAGAAAGCTTTTCACATCATTGTGAGTGTTTCAGGTTGTGTCCTGATCTGTCCTGAGGGTCTCATTGTTCAACCCTCAAGTGGGACAGGATTTATTTCTCTTTCTTATCGATAATAAGTTTCAAATAAGCATCAAGTGTGTGTGTGTGTGAGGAAAAGAGCTGGACGGTGAAAAAGAAAGTAATACAGTTATAATTTTATATTCTAATCCTGGGTTGTATTTAAAAAATTAAAAAATTCAAGACATGCTGTGATTTTTTTTTTTTTTTTCAGTTCAAAACAGGTTCATTTGATGGAAAATTAATAACAAATGAAATGTTTTACCTTCAGCTCAGTCCATGTGAGTCCCTTCCTGAAACCTTCCTCCAGCTCCATCATCCCAGGACTTTTCAGAGAGACAGAGAGAGAGAGAGAGAGACAGAGAGAGAGACAGACGGGACGGCAGAGCGCAAAATAGTGAAGTGTTCTGGTCCCGCAGCAACCACGGAGCTGCTCTGCGCATGCGCGTCATCAGCAAGCAGTATCAGCAGCAGCACGTGAGCGCGCTCACTCGCGTCGCCTTCGCCGGGAACGCGCTTCGGGACTCTTGTGACCGAAAATAAATAAACAAATAAACAAACAAATGACAAAACCCAAGCAGGTTTGGAGATGATGAAAATGAGAAGGGGGAGGGGGGGCGGGACGGGTTAACGCGTTAGAAGTGTTTCAGACTGAAAAGAAACTCAAAAACAAAACAAATAAATGATATTGATGATTTATTTATAATACACGAGTGAGTAATGTTTATAAATTAGAAGCTGAAAATGCTACTAAACTCTATTAATCCTCCTGCACAGTCCGGGAAATTCGTTTAATACAAATAAGTAAATAAGAAAGAAAGAAAATTTACGTTTTGGTTTTGTGGTATTTAGAAAGTAGGTATTTAAATTATTTGTTCTTGGAATATTAAGTAGGCTATGCACTTTTTTAAAAAAGCTGGTTGGGAAAATACAGGGGCTAATGCATTATTACAGTAATAATAATAGTAATAATAATAATAATAATAATAATAATAATAAGGTAGAAAAATAAATAAATAAATGACAGTGAGAGTGTCAATATGAAAAATAAACAGAATGTAAAGGGGCAGTGTGATCTGAGAGAAACATTTACACACTCTTGGGGGGGGGGGGGGGACGATTTGTGTACTAAACAGTACTAGGCCTATTGCTTGTCACTAGTGTGGTACCATGAAGTGAACCCTTTTTGTACCTTTAATGTGCATCTGTGGTCTGGAAATGTGGATATAACATATCCTTATAGTGTATCTGGCTCGGTTTTCAGATTAAAGCTTTACATTTACACTACACTTGGAACTTTCGGTACCACTCCAGTGACAGGGAAAAGTACTGTTTAGTACCATTTTTTTTTTTCTTGGAAGCGCAGTCTGGGAGTTGGGATCGGTTTCATCTTGTTGAAGAAAAGCAGGCAATCCGTTTTAAATCTCTCTCCTAAACGTGATTTGTAATGTATTTTAATTTAGATCGAGCTTTTTTTTTGGCCGCTAGAGGTCGCTGTGGTCGCACGGTTCGGTCACTCGGCAGGTTTATTTCATCACTGTGTTCAAACACTTTAAAACTAAGTAGTTTCTATTCAAATAAATTGGAGGAATGCACAACGTGTCCTCCTGTGGCCTGAATTTCCATACTGGAACATGATTGGCTCTTATATTTTATGACGCAGTAACAGTCGTTTGTCTTGTGTTGGACATTAACGCTATTCTTCCATAAGATGTTCGGCTCCGTGTTAGTTATGAAAATGTTGCAACCGTTTATTCATACAGTTTCTGACCAACTGTGTACTTTAACTAATTTCCGTCAAAAGGATTTGATTTATTAAATTAAAAAAAATTTTAAAAATAAAAGATGATTTGATATACTTAGGGTTAATACTAGAATATTGAGTGTGCAGGTTATACTAATGAGTGCACACTTCAAGGATTAACAAACAAACAAACAAACAAATTAATTAATTAACTAAAATAGCAAGCTTGCAGAATCATTACACCAAATCATCTATTCCTTATTAGATTAGTAGAAAGTGGATTCAACAGTAAATGAGACATTTAATTCTGAACATTTCGACACTCACCTGGTCGTTTCCTCCACAAGAGGGCAGTGTTGTTGCTCTAACATGCAGAAACACTGACGTGGCTTTTCATGTAAAACACATCATACTGTACTGTATATGTATGTAAAAATGAATGAATGGATGTAACAGATACCCATAGTTAATGAATATAAATAATTGGGGGGGGGATAACATGATATTGTCTTCCCCTTTAAATATAGGCATGTTTGGTGTCTGGCATTTGCGTCTTTATCCAGTAGCACTTTGCATGATGCAAATCTAAAGACTGATTGGGTACATCTGAGTTAAAAGGGAAGGTGTGTACTTTAATCGTACTTTAAAACATTAGAGAGAATCTGTACATCAGAGTTTATTCTGCAAGTATAAAATGTCTAATAGAATAAATATATATATATATATATATATATATATATATATATATATATATATATATATATATATATATATATATATATATATTGGGGGGGGGGACAAGGTTAAATAGAAAAAT
The DNA here is from genome assembly GCA_023630585.1 of Cranoglanis bouderius. Classification (NCBI taxonomy): domain Eukaryota; kingdom Metazoa; phylum Chordata; class Actinopteri; order Siluriformes; family Cranoglanididae; genus Cranoglanis; species Cranoglanis bouderius. Next base: position 11,098,954 of record CM042546.1, read on the forward strand.
GCGTATAAATCATTGTGCGTGTGGAGTGCGGTTTAGTGAGACGACAGAGAATCACACACTGAGCGACAATACAGTAAAAGTCCATAATGAAAATGTTATTTTCTGTAGCGGTGATCAGTTAATCATCACACGAGCACACACACAACAAAAGTCTCTGTCGGAGTTAAGCCCATGTTACACACCGGACCCGCGCGATCACACAACCGCCGTGCAGTTTTTAATCAAGTGTTCTATTCCCACCGTGAGTTCTAGCAAAGAACAGGACAGATATTCCCAAATTTCTCCGTCTGGGGACTAATAAAGTATTATCTTATCTTACATAGTGGTAATGTTTATACATTTATAATCTGAGCTGTATTTAATAATCCTGTGCAAAACAGCACGGGAATGAAAAGAACGCACGGAGAACGCCAGAGGCGTGGGGCGAGCCTGGGCCATTCCGGTGTCAAACAGACCTCATGGAATGATTCATGTTAGAAAGCTGTGAATAAGCAGGCGGATTGTCTTCTGCATGAAAAATCAACAGGGTTCATCAACTGAAGAGTACATTTCACTTCGGGGGGGGGGGGGGGGGGGGGGGGCTTCGGGTATAATCAGGGAGAGAATAAGAAAGAGAGACAGGTATAATCAGAGAGAGAATAAGAGAGAGACACAGAGAGAGACAGGTATAATCAGAGAGAGAATAAGAGAGAGACACAGAGAGAGAGACAGGTATAATCAGAGAGCGAATAAGAGAGAGACACAGAGAGAGAGACAGGTATGATCACAGAGAGAATAAGATTGATAGACACAGACAGAGAGAGAGAGACAGGTATAATCAGAGAGAGAAAAAGAGAGAGACACAGAGAGAGACAGGTATAATCAGAGAGAGAATAAGAGAGAGACACAGAGAGAGAGACAGGTATAATCAGAGAGCGAATAAGAGAGAGACACAGAGAGAGACAGGTATAATCAGAGAGAGAATAAGAGGGAGAGGTACAATCAGAGAGAGAATAAGAGAGAGACAGGTATAATCAGAGAGCGAATAAGAGAGAGACACAGAGAGAGACAGGTATAATCAGAGAGAGAATAAGAGAGAGACAGGTATAATCAGAGAGAGAATAAGAGAGAGACAGGTATAATCAGAGAGAGAATAAGAGAGAGACAGGTATGATCACAGAGAGAATAAGATTGATAGACACAGACAGAAAGAGAGAGACAGGTATAATCAGAGAGAATAAGAGAGAGAAAGAGACACAGAGAGAGACAGGTACAATCACAGAAAGAATAAGAGAGAGAGAGAGACACAGACAGAGAGAGACACAGGGTATAATCAGAGACAGAGACAGAGAGACAGACAGAGAGACAGACAGTATCAGGTGAGTGAGGAGTGACAGAGGGGGCAGTAGCTGTAGGTGGTGATGTCCTGCTCGTGAGCGCAGTGTTTACACACACCACACATCCAGAACTGATAATCAGAGATACTCCGGCCTGTTACGATACACGTGGGCAGCTTTTCCTCCGCACTGAGACACAGAGAGAGAGACAGACAGACAGACAGACAGACAGACAGATAGACAGATAGACAGAGAATATCACTGTCAATGCTGCTATCATAGCGGGGACAAAGTATTTTTGCACAGTGTTAAAATGTAGGCTGTAAGCATTTGTTTCTTTTTAACTGCAATAGCCTAGAAGAAACGTGTGCGAGAGAGAGAGAGAGAGAGAGAGAGAGAGAGAGAGAGAGAGAGAGAGACAGACCTGTTGTCTGTGCTGTCCAGCTGGCTCTTGCGGTTGTCTTTAGGCGGGTGTTTGGTGAAGATCTGCAGCGCGAGCTCCTCGTACAGCTGCCTCTGCTCAGCACTCAGGCTCTCCAGAGACTCCAGCTTGATGAAGGCGCGGGAGCAGGTGGCGAAGGCGCGGTGAGCCGACGAACACACAGCCAGGAGGGAGTAGATCTCCACGGCAGGGATGATGTCCTCGTAATCACGCAGGTGGAGGGCTGGAGGGTGGAGAAGACGGAGAAAGAGAAGAGGGTGCAGTCTTAAAGACGCTGAGACGACATCTGAGCAGATCAGAGACCACATTAAATAAAATCTTTTTAAAAACTTTTAAAAAAAAAACATTGAATCTATTTTAGAGTGTGAAATAAAATGAAAAGCTGAAGGGGTATATAGTTATAACTATATATAATATAGTTTTATATATATATATATATATATATATATATATATATATATATATATATATATATATATATATATATATATATATAAAACTATATTATATATAGTTTTATATATACACACTATATATATATAATAGTTATAACTATAGGGTTAAAATTTCTTTCCATAGAACCGGACCAGCTTTCTGCTCCATTTACACCACCATTCTATACGCTCATATGGCAGCACTCTGTGTGTGTGTGTGTGTGTGTGTGTGTGTGTGTGTGTGTTATGCTAAGTGCCTGTGGCACACAATAATGTGCTGCATGCGCACTGTCTGGTGGAAAAGTCACGATGTAGACGTAGATATGTGCCGCTCTTACACACATGAGCTGCGTCTCAGACACACACACACACACACGCACTAGCATTAATGTAATGTTTAGGCGAGTATAAGCGTGAGGAGTGTGTGCCGTGGTGTGTACGGTGTGTGTTACCGATGTTCATCGAGGCCTCCACGTTGCCGTTGTAGAGTTGTCTCTGAGCCAGCAGGAAGTAGTGATAGGCCTCAGCTCCTCGCCACGCTTTATCCACGATGTGACTGTCTGCGGAGGCGGCGTCCTCCTCTAACAACCCAGCCAGAGCGGAGGTGGCCTGGGGAACACACACACACACACACACACACACAAGATCTACATCCGGACTACAAATAACCCTCTTTATCTCTAATTACTACGGAGACAAAAACACGTCAGCGTTCAGTTTAATTACTGACTGAAAGATTGAGTCGTAAACTGCCGCGTGTCATGCTGTTATAGTAAAATAATCAACGACGGTGTGGTATGATGTGGCGCAGTTACTCCTATTTTCCTATATTCCTATAACAGCACGACCTGAGAGTGTTTTACTCCTCTTATACAACAGCAATGTGCCGACGAGTACAATGTTTTTATTTAAAAAAAAAAAAAGACTAAGAGTAAACTCCTCTGTCGTCGGAAGTTAAAGTTACAGCTGCTACAAAGCGTCGTGACACTGGACACTCCTTACATAGGGGTTAAATATAGGTGGAGCGTCCCCTTTTGAATGAGCTGTTGCTATAGGAACGATAACGTATTAGCATTTAACGAGTGCATTAATATAAACCTTCTTCTGACCAATCAGAAGAGAGAGAGACTGATCGAAAGATTAGCATTACCTCTGATTTCTTGCCCTTGGCCCTGCTTTGCTGAGAGTGTTTGACCTGAGTGTGGTAATTTTCCACCAGCAGGGCGGCGAGCACGTACAGCTTCTTCACCCTCAGCGGCCTCGTCCGCTTCCTCGCCTCGTCCTCTGCGATCTGAGAAGAGAGACAAGTGATGTCTCCTTTCAGTTTTAATTCTCTCTCTCTCTCTGTCTCTCTCTCTCTCTCTCTCTCTCTCTCTGTCTCTCTCTCTCTCTCTCTCTCACTCTCTCCCTCACCTTGAACATGAGCTTGGCGGCGTCCAGGAAGTGGTGAGCCTTCCTGTAGAGCTCCACTGCCTCCAGAGTCTTCTTCTTCTCCAGCAGGTGAGAGGCGTACTTGGACAGCAGAGGGCCGATCTCCTTCATGTTGTGGTCTTTCGCCAGTTCTACAGCTTTGTTCCACTGAAACACACACACACACACACACACACACACACACACACACACACACGAGTATATCTTAGCGATCCGCTGCGCGTGTCTGTTTTGTTACTGTAAAGTCACGGCTTGACCTCTGACACTGGAGACTCCTTACACAAACAGACATCTCCTTACAGGAAACTCCACAATGTCCACGGTTATTTTTTAAAATCCGTTCATTTTGCGCGTCCGCCGCGGGTACGCGTGCCCGTGAATGAGCCGTTACTATGGAAACGATAACCCGTCAGCCTGCGATTTGCAGCTGCGCTGCCGTCAGAGCCGAGTTAACTGACACCCTCTGACCGCTCTGTAATCAGCGCTCGCTGAATAAAGGAGTGTGTTATTAGGACGCAGTGCCAAAGCTGGGAGGAGGAGCAGGAAGGAAGACACCACTGCGTCAGAAAAAAAAATAAAAAAATGGGGGGGTGAAAATTTAGCGTGCTAATTCCAGTGTTTGGGCTGCGAGAAAAAGGATGCATTTTCCGAGAAGCGTTCTGGTCGATTCATCTCATAATGCCCGCGATTCCTGCGACAGGAAGACAGGGGTGGGAGTGTGTGAGGCGGGGGGCTAAAACTTTTGCACCTATATTGTTTCATGCATATAGAGTTGCTGAATTAAACACCTGCTAAGTAGTGTAGGACTTTAATCAGCTACTGATGTGTGTGTGTGTGTGTGTGTGTGTGTGTGTTACCTGGTTCAGGTGCACACAGGCGTCCACTGCTGCTTTAGGCCGGTTACACCTGAGGTAGGCGCTTACTGCCTGCTCACACATCCCTACAGTGACGAACATCTGCCCAATGTCCTGCAACACACACACACACACACACACACACACACACACACACACACACACACACACACACACACACACACACACACAAATACTAGTCAAAAGCAGGTGTTTATCTCTGCAATTGTGTGTAGGCATTAAACTTTGAAATCCTATGATACAACAGAAAGTAGTGTGCAGAAGTATTAGCCCCCTACCAGTGTTTTTTGGGTTTTTTATATATATATATATATATATATATATATATATATATATATATATATATATATATATATATATTTTTTTTTTTTTTTTTCTTCTTTCTAATCTAATCTCCATTTCATTCAAAGCAACGATGTGTTCTGGAGCTTAATGGGTGTCCAAAAAAATTATTTATGTCACACTTTTAAGGTTTTCGTTCGACTCCCCCTCATATGGTTGTTTTACATCACCACTAGAGGGCAACAGAAGGCGTCCTACAGTCTCGACTGCTGTATAAACCGACTTAAAGTGTAAAGACCAGTTGAACATAAGTCCCACAGACAGGAGAAACTGAATAATGGCACCGGCAGCAGCTTGTGGTTCTCCGGTAGAGCGCCAGCGAGCCGCTCCAAGCCGTCATAATCCTCCAGCATGTAATAACACTCGGCCAGTCTCTCCTGATTGCGGCCCTGGAGGTAGTACTGCACCGCGTTCAGCCTGAACAACACAACACAACACATAACACGGATTAACATTAATTACAATGGTGGAACTCTCGAAATCAAAATCCTGTCAGGAGTGAATTCTGGATTCTGATTGGTCACAATTTTCAGACAGGTTTATATTAAAGCGCTATTATCGTTTCTATAGTAACAGTTCATTCACAGGGACTAGTGCGGCAGACACGCCTCATCAAAGCGTGTGTAATCGTTGACGTGGTGAAGTTTTTCTTCCGTAAATTTAACATTTATGGAAGGAGTCTCCGGTGCAACAGTCAAAGCTGCAACTTGAAGTTTTCCGAAATCTTCAGGACAGATTAGTTTCCGCTTTTGCAGCTGTGTTTTTTTTTTTTTGTTTTTTTTTTCGTATTAATTTCAAGAAAGCGGGGGAAAAAAAGCGAGGCTGGCTCTCGGTACCATTTCTGTCTGTCGGCGAAATAATCCCCGATGGCGTTGTAAGCCTGCTCCTGCAGAGCGTCGTCGCTGTCTCCTGACCCGCTCCGTAACAGCTGCAGAACCCGGAACCAGTCACCCAGCTTTATCCTCAGACTGATGGCCAGATCCCTGGTAAAGAGAGAGAGAGAGAGAGAGAGAGAGAGAGAGAGAGAGAGAGAGAGAGAGAGAGTCACGAGAGAACGTTTCAGAAACCCAGACTCAAAGCCCTGACCCCAGGTGCTCATGATGTACTCATGACGTGTGAGTGTGTACCTGCGGTCCATGTCCAGGTACATCTTCTCAGCCTCCTCGAAGCGTCCGAAGTACGCGGCCACCTCGGCCTGCTTCATGTCCTCGCTCTGCAGCTTGTCCACCCTCTTCACCAGCTCGATGCCCTGATAGTCCTTACAGCGCACAAACGCTGCCTCGGCCATCTTCAGCTCCAGCTTCTGCAGAGCCGCCTCGGCTAGAAGACGCCTGCGCATGCGCATGCGTGAGAAGAAGAAGAAGAAGAAGAAGAAGAAAAAAATGTTGTGTTAATGACAGCATGTGAGGAATAAAACACTGTCGTGTTCTGAGTGACGGGGCGGTGTGATGAAGTTAATTCGCCCAGAAGCCGACTATTTTCCCATAACAGAACATCTCAAAAGGTTTTGTTCCTCTTTTATTAGAAATTTGAGTTCAGTCCCTCCAGGATTTTGTCTCGTACAGAACTCTCACGTTTGACCTCTGACCTCAGGGTACAAACCGCACTCCTGTTTGAAGGTCCGACATCATCTTTTGTGTGCGTCCGAAAGACAAAGGTTCAGAGGCCACACACACACACACACACACACACATACACACACACACACACACACACACAAACAACCATTTATGCTCTTTCATACATTCCTGGGCACCTCAGTTAGCTGACCTCTGACCTCGTGGGAACCTCGACGCTAACACCGAGGAGAACGTGGACGCTCACACTTTCTTAAAAAAGATCTTTTCCTTTCATACCGATATGAGAACTTTTCCATCACCCACACACACACTCACACACACTTCATTACGAGATACGAGATGTTACAGTCACACAACTGTCTGATGTGTTTCCTGGGCCTGAGTGGATGGAGTGTATTCGGCGGGGCGCTCGGTTTTTCCCCAGAACGCTCCGAAATTCCTCTGTGTGATGTGAGAAGTGTCGGGAGCACCACAGCTTCAGAGCAAGGAGGAATTCTCAAGCACTGCCGACTCACTCACACTCACACACACACACACACACACATGCCGCGGACACTGCACACAAATCATCTCTCATCTTCAGGCGCCACACAATACACACAGTATCACACTGATACTGAATGATCTTCCTCATCCTCAGCCCCAGTCTTCAGCAACTTCACCGACGGAGCGTAGTGAAAATAAATCACACACATGCCAGGACACGGGTTCTTCCTGCCCGCTTCAGTTCCATCACATAAATCCTTCACTGAAATACACACATGCTGTGTGTGTGTGTGCGTGTGTGTGTGTGTGTGTGATGGTGTTTCCTCCAGATGGAGCGTGCCGCGTTCTCATTCAGAGACGACAGTGTAAACTCAGAGCTCTCTTTCTCTACATGCTTTGCGTCATAACGGCGAAAAACACCACTGAGAATCACGTCACTGAGGGAGGAGTACGCACACGGCACCGTGTACACTACAGCGCTCACGCAACAAACCCACACACACACACACACAACATGGTCTTTGCGTCTGTGGGAAACTCTCCTGCACCAAACACACACACACACACACAAGGGCTATTTGATTTCTCAAACTATTGCATTCAAATTCTAATTATATAAAATATATAAAGATAGAAATAAAAATAAAATGATATTTAGCCACAAAATCGCACGACTCCAATGACAGCTTTTTGGAAATCATCAGCTACTTCTGGCAAACTCATTGTTCATTTTTCATGTTAAATTTGACGTTTTTATTAATATTTAATTAGGAAATGAACACGAGTTAAAAATAAGTGAAAATGCAGTATTTAACTCATGCATTTATTCCGACTCATTCTTCCTACATCAGCTGACACGAGTCAGACACAAAGACCACACCTCCTTTAAGGTGACTGACAGACACAAAGACCGCACCTCCTTTAAGGTGACTGACAGACACAAAGACCGCACCTCCTTTAAGGTGACTGACAGACACAAAGACCGCACCTCCTTTAAGGTGACTGACAGACACAAAGACCACACCTCCTTTAAGGTGACTGACAGACACAAAGACCGCACCTCCTTTAAGGTGACTGACAGACACAAAGACCGCACCTCCTTTAAGGTGATTGGCAGGCACAAAGGCCACACCATCTTTCACTGAAAATGACAGGTACAGAATGACAGGCCACACCTCCTTCACTGAGAATCACAGGTACAGAATAACAGGCCACACCTCTTTTACTGAGATTAATGTAGAGGCCACACCTCCTTCACCAAGATTAACAGGTCCAGAGGCCACACGTCCTTTAATTTGACTGACAGGTACACAAGCCACACCACCTTCACTGAGAGTGACAGTTGGGAGGCCACACCTCTTTTAATGTGACTGACATTTACAGAAGCCACACCTCCTTTAATGTGTCTGACATTTACAGAAGCCACACCTCCTGAGAGTGATAGGTTCAAAGGTCATGCCTCCTTTAACGTGAGTGACAGGTACAAAGGCCATGATTCATTGATTGAGATTCACACAGACAGGCCACGCCTCCTTTAATTAATCTGATAGGTTACAATGTCATACAAAAATCCATACAATCAGAACCATTCAATCATTTACACACATAGAACCTGTATGTTCTGTCTATGTTTCTGGAAGAACTGTGTGTGTGTGTGTGTGTGTGTGTGTGTGTGAGAGAGAGCCACCCTACCAGAGTCTGGGGTGAGGATTGTCCTCTATAAACTGGGAAGCGTCCTCTATTCCCACTTTCTCAATCAGCGCTCTGCTGTCTCTCAGAGAACGGATCTCAAAGTTGATCAGGTAGTCCTTGTTCGGCCGCTCGGGATTCTGGGAGTCACACACACACACACACACACACACACACACACACACACACAATGTTCATGATTTATTTAAGCAACTTAATTATAGGAAAACTCTCCACTGAACAACTTGGACATTAATCTTTATGATGAACATGTGATCTTCAGCAGCGTCTGAGATGTTGGCCCGGTCACACCCCTATCGCTCGCACCTTCATGATTTCATCCAGCAGGACAGACTTGATTTCCAAATCTTCGAAGTTACAGATGAATCCAGATGTTTGAATCGGCTCCTGGGTTTAGAAAGCAAAGAGTACGATCATGAGAAAGGAAAGACTCAAATGTGTGTGTTTCAAACAAACAAAACAAAACACACACACTGCCTTCACAGACGGCTAAAATTGGTTATGCCAAACCACAGAGAGGGCCGACCCAGACGAGGGATCACCTGGACCCTCGATCTATTAATAAACTCAAAGAAAGAAAAAAATATATATATATACACTACTACTACTACTTTCCTATTTAGTTCTCTTGTCCTCCATTTACTCCCACCCCCTGTGCTAGGATTGGCTAGTCCTCCTTCCCAAGCAGTTCACTGATTGGACAACCGAGAAGCCAGATTTTGTGAATGAATACTAATCCTTATAACCATATGTTCCGACATGATTGAGAAAAGAAGAATAACATATCTTAGTTCTTTCTTATGTACTGTACGGGTCATGATGTCATTATGCAGCAAGAGATGCGTTTCTGTCTCTGTCCTGACCTCCGGGTCCAGATTTCTGAAGACGTACATCCTGGTCTTTTCCATCATGGCGAACAGGTCGGGGTTGTCGTTGGCCCACTTCATATCCCACACGTCTTTGCGCTCGAATTTGGACGGGTCTCCGGCCGAGGCGCCTTCCTCCGCCTCCCCGGGCGAGCCGCGCGGATCGATGTCCAGGAACGTCAACACTCCGGTCATGTCGATGATGGCCAAGCGACTGGCGAGGATATTAAAAAGCGGAATATTAAACTGTAGGTCCTGGGAATTTGTATGTACTGAATCAATGCATATTACAATAAATTAAAAAAACGAGTAAATATGCAAATTGACTCATTAGCTCGTTAAAACTTTCACAATATAATCATATCTACTAAGGTATCATAAGGCTGCAATACTTATACGCTAGATTCAAACTAAATTCTAAAAAGATAGCTAGGATCACATGGGCGAGGTGTCACTGGAGTAGCTGAGCACAAACTGTACGTGAAATGGCCCAAACGTGTGTGTTAATGTTCATTAAATAAACCGCACATCCTAGAGCTGTGAGGCGACGACGCTACCTGCTGCTAATGTTAAAAACTGCTAAAGTTACACACCTGGAGTTGCAGTTAAGAGACAGCTGATACGCTCTGCAGCTCAGAGAAAACTTCTGCACCAGACTGACGTTGGGCAAGAGGTATTTCTGCAAGATCCCTGATTCACGACCCTGCACAACACACACACACACACACACACACACACACACACACAGACTTTACTATCATCATCATCAGAGCTTCGATTTACCGTTAGTAAAGCCTGAACGTACCACTATGAGAGTTCTGTCCGATGCGGCGATGCAACAGATCGGATCTCTGGTGGCCTGGAAAAAATATAAACACACTCGTATGTAAGACACCCGCACACACGCACGCATACAAACGCACACACACACTCTGACCTGTACTATGAGTCATACTTTATACCTAATTACATAGTAATAGATACTATTAGATATTAAACCTGAGGAAACCAATCGCATTAATGTTTTTCTTCACCGGAATTTCTGAATGTAGAGTGGGCGGGGCTAATATTGGATACAGGTTACGTAAGCTTGGTCCTGACCAATCACGGCGTCTGATGTCGCTCGTTCCTCGATTAAAACTTTTAATGCGGACTATTTGTTCACACTCGAACAGTCTCTTTGAGTCTGCGCAAGGTGAGAGTGTGTGTCGTGTGTACTCGAGTGTGTGATGGGATCTTCACGCTAATCCTTTGACGAGCAGATGAAAGTGTATGGGTGTTTATCTGAGTGTGTGTGCCCCTTTCAGTAGCACATTAGTGATTCTGGCAGTGTGTGTGTGTGTGTGTGTGTGTGTGTGTGTGTGTAAAATGGGCACTCACTGTGAAGGCTTTGGAGAAGTCCAGTGCCCCGTCAGCTGTGCCACTCGGAGTGTCATCGATGTGGTAAACCCTGCAGGAGTGTGTGTGTGTGTGTGTGTGTGTGTGTGTGAGAGAGAGAGAGAGTGTGAGTGTGTGAGTGAGTAAGAGAGAGAGCAAGAGAGAGAAAGAACAGGGAATTGAGGGAAAGTGGATTTGACACAGATATTATAATATTACACTATTACATCATTACACTCTTCTGGAATGTGTGCGAATGAAACCGCAAAACACTGCTGACTAGTTAAAAGAGAGAGAGAGAGAGAGAGAGAGAGAGAGAGAGAGATGTTTATGGGTTCCAGACCTCGGGGATTCATTAACTGAGCCCTTATTTCATTTAAACTCCAATCGACTGTTTTAGACAAGTAAAATAACAATAACTCTGTCAATGTCCAGATATTTATGGACCTGACTGTATATACAGTATATATCAGGTTTTCTCAGTGATGTTACGTAGCTAATGATGCTAAGGAACGTGATGATCTGTGTAAGATGGCCGCCGTCATAACGTCACACATCAGCAATTTAAAGTAGCAAGCTTCAGGCAGCACACATGTCCTGGCTGAAAATCGTGTAACTTTCCTACTGCTGAGTAAGGGACAGTGGGCGTGTGTGTGTGTGTGTGTGTGTGTGTGTGTGTGGGTGAATCCTTGCACAGCACTATGAACTGAACCTGCGGTGAGTGAACACACAGTGTCAGTGTGCTGACAGACAGACAGACAGGCAGACAGACACAAAGGACAGACGGAGTAGAGAAAACAAACAGATGGTGACGGCTAAGCCAACTCTCAGCTAGCCGTATCCTCGATGACCAAAGCGTGGAGTTCCTCGCATTCCTTCACACACCTCAGCTAGACCAAACACAATACACAGCACGTTCTCAGGGAAAAAAAACAAAAAAAACACCCCATCTGACCTTTCACGGCCCTCCTTCTTGGTCTTGGCGACCTGGTTGATCTCCAGAGCTGTGAGCTTCTTGGCCACGCGGTACTGCCAGACGTAGAAAGCCTCTTTGGACGCGGCGATGACGTGTGTCTTCGTCATGGTTACAAACAGCGGGTCTGAAAAACAGAGTGTCGATAAACTGTCAAGAACAAATAGATAAACGTGGCGTTAAACATTAGAGTTGTTTTTTGTTTTTGTTTTTTTTAACCGTAGTTTAGTGGACCGTAACTGTGACCTGAAAACACAGGACAGTTTCACTCACCGATGTCGATGTATTTGGAGTCCAGAGGAGTCCCGATGGAGTTACACAACACCAGCACGTACTGCAGGAATACAAACAGGAATAACAACAGCAGGTTAATAACTCGGCAGAGTGTTTGTAAGTCTGACCCTTTTGCTTAAAAAATAAATAAATAAATAAAAATATATAAATACTTTTTTTTTTTTTTTTAAACATAAACTTTTGCATACAGTTAGTAAAATAAAAACTGTAAAAGTGATTATGATTATACAGGTATTCACCCCCGTCGCTTTGTCACCCGTAAATTAGTTCTGGTGCAAGCAGCTGCCATGAGAAGTCATGGCAGAGTGAAGCATGGTGGTGGTAGCATCATGTTGAGTGTTACCCATAGCCACTTGCTTGATTCACTGATTAATCCCCTCTTTACCCAGTCACTGCTCCACAAGACATACAAAACACTTTGGGATATATATAGATATATATATATATATATATATATATATATATATATATATATATATATATATATATATATATATATATATATATATACACACATGTAAATGGTGTTACTGAGCCGAGAATGTCTTTTAAACCGAGTGTGTGATTATTTAGATCTGCACTTTGTACTGATCTTTAACTTTTACTTGTTAGCTAAAATAGCATCGTAGCTCCAGTGCACATCTTAGAGTAAAAACAGAAAGAGCTGTCCGTCTTGTTACCGTTGCTGTTCCTGCGTCCGGGTCTACGTCGTCCTGTTAGCGAATCCCGGTGGAAAAAACGGAGATTAACGAGACAGCAATTATTAGCAACACCCTGTATTACTCAGGCATTTCCTTTAATAATGCTTAAATGATTAATCATACAAATGAATATAAGGAGAACAGTTTATAATACATGCTATCCTGGCTCAATAAGAGACCGAATAGGATAGATGTTATAGTATAATGATGTTAGAAACAGATGCTGAGTGTCAGAAGTGTGTGTGTGTGTGTACCTGTGGATGAGAATCATCTGCTTTAGTGGCCAGAATGCAGAAATCTCCACAGGTGGTGACCGACATCAGACTCTTCACGTACTTCACAAACTTCTCGTTGTTCTTCGTGTCCCAGAACACCACGCTGTACTCCATCCTGTCTGGCCGAGTGTATGCGTACACCACTGTGTTCAAGCAGTAACCCCACTGTACACAGTCAGACAGAGACAGACAGAGAGACACAGAGAGACAAAGAAAGACACTATATATTCATATATACATACATAAAATCAGAATGAGTTTTCTTAAAATAAAGACTCTCTTTATCCAACGTTAAATCTCTACCAGATGACGGAGCCGAAGCTGCTCCGATAGTTTTACCTTGTAATCGGGTCTGATGTTGGCAAAGTAAATGTAGGAATCTACGGCCAGGCCGATCCTCAGTCCTCCGCCTTCCCATGATATCGCTGTCACCTGTTTACCGGGAACCTTCAGAGTGCGGAGGTGCTGCACGAGGAGCCACAGGAACGTACCGAGAACGGTACACAATGTCAGAGGAGACCAGAGGAATAACCTGAACGCTGTTATTTTCGATTTGTTGTCTTCACCTCTCCAAACGGTGTGTAGAAATTCAAGACGTTGACATCTTTATCTCCTCCGGGGTTCCTGAGCGATCCGGCTATGGCGAGAACGTTGCCGCTGTGGTTCCACTGGATACTGGCGATGTTCATAAGGGTGTCGATGATCACTGGCTCTACAAAAAAACACACAAACACCCACACAAAATGAATGAGGAGAAAACAGCATTCTGTGCACATGATCCCATGAGTGAAGCATGGCGGTGGGAGCATCATATATGGGGCTGCTTCTCTGCAAACAGTACCAGAGGAATCATACATGGATATGGGACGATATGGGAACTCACTGTCGTCGTTCTCGTAGCGCATGACCTGGCAGCGTCCGTTGTCGTAGCAGATGGCGAGGCAGGGGCAGTCTGGCTCGACGTAACCCTCGGTTCCGGCGTACCAGTGGATCCCTGCGATGCTGATAGCTCCGGTCACGTTCGTCAGGCAATGCAGGGTCATCTTCATCTAAACACAATGCAGAGTAGCCGAAATGCTGTATAAGAGCAATAAAACACTTCGGGGCGTGTTGTTACAGGAAAATAATCAACTTCAGAGTGGTAAGAGTAACTTCGCTTCATCACACCACCCTGTCGCTGATTATTTTCATTAGCACTGGGAAATATTCAGCTTGTGATTAGCGTGGTGTGTACTGACAATGAAGTTGCCTTGATTGTCGTAGATATGGATCTCTCCGTTGGCCATTCCGAACAGCAGGATCTTACTATCGGGAGACCAGGCCACATGGGCCAGCTGGATCCCCTTCAGCTCCTTCCCCCAGATCCGGTTTCCTGCAGAACATCCACATAGCGGTTACAAGAATCGGATCAAACTGGAACCAAGGGAGCGTAGAGGTGTACATGGAGCCAGCACTACCAGCAACATTATCATTTAAAAAAAAAAAACAAACAAACACTGAGGGCATTTCACTTTGTCTATTGGTCAACGATGCTGTGGCTTGTTAAGTGGGCGTGGCTAAGAGTCATTAAGACCCACCCACCCTTGTCAGCATCGTTCGAGTTAAATTTTGACATTGTTTGGGATGTCGGAGCTTTCCCAAACTTTTACCCCCGTACCGTCCACTGATCCCACAATAACGGCTCCGTCTTCGTACACAATGCAGATCTTCTCGCCGTCCACGTTCCAGCTCATACTCCTCACCACTGACTTGTTCCTGTTATTAATCATCTCCTCGTACCAGGAGCCTGTTCAGCACACAGCACACAGGAGTGTTAATGGTGTAGGAAGAAAACCCTGTGGTACAAATTTCAGATGATGAAAAATTAAAAATACAAAGCGGGTACGAGTGATAGATAAACGCATCTTGAGGTGGATCTAAACATCTTCCAACGGATTCGGTCTGGTTTTCGTTGTATAAAAAATAATAACCGTGTCCCACCCTTATAGAGCATCCAGACTATGATGAGGCCGTTCTGGTCGCTGGTGGTCAGTTTCTGGTACTGCTCGTTCCAGGTTACTACCTGCACAGCGCCTGCACACAACACAACGCATCATATAGACAGGCTTCGACAAAATGCTTCAAACTAACCAACAAAATCTAATTTGCATGAATTAAATTGCACACAAATTGTTACACAGTTGTTGAAAAGTAAAGTGAAGTTGAACTTACGGACTCCACCTTCTACATTCACTGTTTGTACTATTTGCTCGTTTGTAAGTGGATTACTAATGATGACTGGGTTACTTACACTAAATGTGGCCTCGATGATCAGCCAATCAGCTTTCAGCACACATTTGACAGTGTAAGCATTCAGCTGACGTCACAAAATTTGAAAAGTTCTATTCAAGAGTGCTATTGGTGGAAGGTGCTTGGACCCCGCACATCGCTGCACACTTGCGGCTATAGAAAATGTTTAAACATTTGCATAAAAATATACATTTTTTTAAATGAAATTATGTAGATTTTGTAACGTCAGACAAACAAACATGACTTGTCTACATATGTTTCCCCCCCCTCCCTCCTTTATTTGTTTATTTATTTATTTACGAATGAACGTACCGGTGTGTCCTTCTAGTGTCTGGTTCATGGAGAGGTTACTCGGAGCTGCGAGACCTTTCAACTTGGCATCGTCTGTAACGGTATAACGGCACAGGTCAGATTTCAACACGCAAAACAGTACGGTACGGATGGTTCCTGAAAGTTCCGTGTGGTACCTTTAACCAAAGGATTGCTGTGTAATAAGAGACGGGAAGTCAAGGCAGATTTTACAGAGATCACAACACACGACTTTCATCACTGTGTCTGCATAAATAATGTAATATTACCACTGAGTGCAAAAGTTTGCGTCCCCCCATGAAATGTACTGTAGGTCTCCACGATTCAAACTAGAAAGCAACAGAAAGCCGTGTTTAAAGGAAGTCGACGAAATGTACGTTTGCCCCGACCCTCTCAGGCAGGTTTTCAGGCACGATTAACAGAATGGAAGAATTGTGGGTCTCAGTATTACAACTGATCAAACTTTTAATCTGGTGTCATTTCGGGTTTTTTTCCACTGTTAACATCTTAGCATGAATGATTTATTACGCTCATTTCATTACTAATGGAACACTTTACTGCTATTACTCTAGGTTGTGTTTCTCTGCTCTTATTTGTGTAAACTGTAAACTTTTGCACTCGATTGTACATGCATTAGTAATGACTTGTGTCTGAGTCTCTCCAACACACACACACACACACACACACATACACACACACACACACAACAAGCTGCAAAATTCCAAACCAAGTGTCCAAGAGAGAGCAGTGTGTGTGTGTGTGTGTGTGTGTGTACGTGTACAACAAACAAAAAAAATTATATGTTAAATATGTAGAATAAATAATACACAAGCAAATAAAGAACGAAAGGAAGGAAGGAAGGAAGGAAGAGAGAGAGAGAGAGAGAGAGAGGGGGGGGTAATGGATCAAACCACCGAAAGAAAAATAATTGGATAGGCAGAATTAAGAGAGAGAAAGAAACGAAAAAAAGAACAAGATGAACAACAGGAACAAATGAATGAAGCAAACATCAAAGAAAGAACAAAAGAAAGACAGAATAGACAAATAATTGAATGAATAATAAGTGGGCAAAGAAAGGAAGGAAGGAAGGAAGAAGCAGAGAAAGAATAAAGGAAAGAAGTAAAAGAACAAACAAATAAGAGAGCAGAGAATGAAAGAAGGAAACAACAGAACAAGAGACTTGCACAAACAACAAAGAGAGAGAGAGAGAGAGAGAGAGAGAGAGACAGACAGACAGACAGACAGACAGAGAGAGCAGTGTGTGTGTGTACCTGTTTGAGTCTCCAGTTTGAGGACCTTCAGCAGACCCTCCTCTCCTCCACACGCTATAAAGCCCTGGTTTCTGTTCCAGGAGACACACTTCAGCTTAATGTTGTTGGGGATCGCAATCTGAGGGACAAACACACCAGCAGCCCTCAGTCATCATTCATCAGCCCTCAGTCATCAGTCCTACACCGCATTCAGTCCCATTACATTTATTACCAGCTGATGGGATTTATCTAGCTAGTTATTTACTCATGTCATATAGCATGTATTTCCACAAACTAGCAACAAAACAGGAAAAACAAACATACGTAAAGACTTCACATCATTTCAGCAAAGAATAATATTTTATAGCTTGTTATAGTCGGAGTTACCTTCTTACTCAGGTAAATAAACATCCTTGCTAGCTGTTAGCTTAGCTTAAAAACCGCCCTCAAAACTTTTTTTTTTTAACTAGCTTTTCGTTGCGATGTGAAAACACGACAAACTGTTCGTCTGTGATTAAATCGAGCTCAGAACATTTAATATACATATACAAACTCAGTTAGCTCAGTTCTCAGTTAGCAAAACATTTCGGTCCAAACGGCTTTCTCGGTTTCTAGGTAACCAGGCACGGGAAATGACGTCACTCAGAAGCGCCGCCGACGCAGGATACGTGCACAAAAAAAAATCTGATTCATTTGCTTTTCTTCTAATTCAGTGTTCACGGATTCTTCCTTTGATGATTAACTTGTATATTGTTTTTTATTGTTTTAAAATAAAAAAAAAAGGTGGCGTTGTTTATTTTGATTATTATATATAATATAAATCATTATAACAGCAGTAGCAGTGATGGTAACATGATAATAAAGATAAATTGTTGTAATGTAGGTTTCTTTCACTGTACAATTGGCTAAAAAGCCATTAATAACTGGAAAAGTTCATTTCCTGAAGAAAACGCAGCTTAAGGAATTCCCTGGGGTTGCTATGCTGTTACTAATGTGGTTGTTGTGGTATTCCAGGTTGCTTGGGAATTGCCAAGTGGTTGCCATAGGTGGTTGCTATCGTGTTCCACGTGGTTGACAGTGTGCTGCTAGGGTGTTGTTACGTGGGATACATGCGTTATATAAGAAAATGCAGATTGATTGTGCAGCTTAACCAGTTAACCAGTGTTGCTAGGTGGTTGGTATTAAAGAGGGTTGCTAAGTGGTTTCCATGGGATCCCAGGTGGTGTTTCTACATTATGTAGGATGCACGTTATACAGTATAAATCAACGTCTTTTTAATGATATAGTAAAGACAAAAATGTTTCACAAGCCATTTTTATTATCTAATAAAAATCTGTACAAAGAAACGCAAACCAAGGAAACATCACACATCAGACTGAATCTTTCCCGGAGGAAAAAAATATTTCTCCTGAAATAAAACAAAAACAAACCTTCATAAGGTTCTCTAAATCTTTTATTTATTTATTTATTTTTACAAAATAAAAGCAGATTAGACAAACATTAATGAGTCTACTGCATCCAAGTTTTTATATGATCGATTTCAGGCTACTCGAAGTAAACAATAATGGTACTGAGTTACTTTAGATTAGATTAACATGCTTTTTGAAAGATAAATGCAAAGCAGCAGAGGAAAGAGGGACATCTGAGAGGCTCGGCTACAAGAGAGCGACGAGTCGCTGCGTATTAGCGAAGGACAACGTCGTCGTGTGTGTGTGTGTGTGTGTGTGTGTGTGTGTGTGTGTGTGTGTGGATTCAGCGCAGCTGGAACTGATCGACTCTTCTTGAAAGATCCTCCAGTGTGAACAGTCAAGGAAAACACAGATCACATAAAACATCAACCAAAGCGCAAAGACACATGATGCTAAATCTTACAATCTCACGTCATTAACACAGTCGGTGTGTATTGTGTGTGTGTTGTGTGTGTATTTATGCAGCCTTGTGTGCTTATTTATGAGTGTTTCCCTGTCAGAAACGGTTCCAAGAAGAAGCGGAGAACCTTAATCATCCAACGAATCTCCAAACTATTGCTCGTTCTTTGCAGCTTAATATCCAGAACCTGTCAGGAGTTTAACGTTTAGCCCGTTGGTACTCGGTAAACTCGTATAGAAAAGGTTCTACTTGGTTCAAAATCCTGTACGCTTTGACGGCTGCGGCGGTGAAACGAACGAGCGTGCTCGTAGCAGTGATGTGAAAGGATATGTTTGCCGTTGATCTCTTTGATACTGTGATGGACTTTCTTCTGGAACGCGATCTGAGCTTCACACATGCACGCGTCCTCCACCAAATCACCGCGGGCCTCTGCGAGAGAACCGAGAGACACACAGGGGAACCACACACACGTTATTCCTGCTGAGAAAGTCACATTTTTATAGCTTAATACCTTAATATCAATTGAAATGCGAGTACAAATCCATTAAACTGTGACCACAATAATGTCGAGTTGAGTCACACACACACACACACACACACACACACACACACACTCCCACAAATAAACTTTTTATCAACTTTTATAAAATTACGTCTTTAACAACAGGTCTGCTATAATCACAGAATTATGATTTCTATTATTTATATAGAGTTAATGAATTAACTGTTTAGTCAGCTACCTAACGTTAGCCAAGTTAGCTCGCTAAGTGTTGACGAGGTTTAGCTAATTTACCCAGAAATGATCCCGACAAAAAAAAAAAAAAAAATCTGAGGTAATTTCCTCAAACAAAACCATGGAGGATAAAGTTAACAACAAAGTTAAAATACCCTACAGTACCTAGCAGTACATTGCTAGTAAGTAGCTAATAGCTAAGCTATTTGGGTAGCTGTCAAGTCGTCTACAATATTAGATATCCTATATTTAAATTGTGTTACTAGCAATGCTAGTAAGTGAGCTAGTTAGTTTAAAACAACAAGCAAGAAGACTGTAAAATATACATTTTATATCCTGCAATCAAATTGTGTTTAATGTAGCTAAGTCAATGTACTGCTAGCTAGTTGGCAAGCTGTAGCCACCAGTACACTGCTAGTATGTAAACTAGTTCAAGTCAGCCAGAACATTCAATGTACTAGTGGCATAAATCACTGCTAGTTTGCAAGCTAGCTAGTTTTAAAACAACAAAATAAAAATAAAAACACACACAATTGATATACCGCGATCAAATTTAGCGTAATAAAATTTAGCTAGTTGATGTATTGCTAGCTAGGTGGAAAGCTAGCCAGCCCCATCATTGCTAGTAAGTAAGGTAGTTAAGTTAGCATGCCATCAAGTCGTCTACAATATCGGCTATATTATAGTGGTGTTGTAGCTACTTGATGTACGAGCTGCTTGTAAGTACGCTAGTTAGTTAGCTAGCATGCCATCACATCAGCTAGCTAGTTAGCCAAGCCTTTTTCAGAAGCGTAACACAAAGTTCGTGAGGATGGGAGTGAAATAATACCGAAAGTGATTTAGTAAATTACACAAGGTTAGCGTGGATGTTTTATACACGCGGTCAGAGTGTGTTATGAGTGTGTTAAACATCCAGCATGAGCATGACACAGAGTTTAAAGACGAACCCTTGGCTTGCGAGCATGTTTTCTTGTCCAGGTTAAGCACATATCCCTCTCTGCACTTGCAGTAGTAAGAGTTGTAGTTGTTCACGCATTCGTGCTCGCAGTCGTGTCCGAGGGCACATGCATCGATTCCTAGAGACAGTGATCATGACTAGCAGAGTTAGCAAACAAACAAACACACATATATACACATATGTTCATCATACATGGAGTCAGACCACAGTGTAATGATTCCTCGCACCGATCCTGTGGCACGTGTGCTCCAACGTTTCTTCATTTCTCCGCTCACAACTTTAGTTACTACAAGAAATTCGTTGACGTAAAAATGGAACAAAACACAAAACAAAACCCATATATCCATGGTTTCATCTTATCCTGTGACTTTAAATGTGTTTAGAGACGATAAATGAAGCTTGGAAGGAAGTAGCAGAGATCATTGGTGCCTCTGGTGAGTGCACGTAGCTAGTAGAGTTAGCTTGCTTCGCTAATCTAATCTGAGAACAAAGCTCATACGAAGCCTAGAATGAGAATCAAACACCCGGTTTTCACGCTGTATAGTGTTTTATTGCATTTCTGTTCAACTGGTTCGCTTTAGAAGCTGTTTCTCATCAGGCCACGTCCAAAACTCGACAACAGTAGTGACTTGTCACTTGCTAGCATGAACGTAGCATCAAGAGGCTATTAGGGGAATGAGTGCTAGAGGTCCAATCTCCATATGCTTGCTTCAGACAACATTGTTAAGCAGAAGTAAACCGTATTTACAAGTATAGGTTCAAATTGCAATAATGTTATGTTTAGTATCACTTCAAGCTTTCCGCTCGCCAAGAGGTGAATCGATACGGGAAAAAAAAAAAAAAAGTGATTTCGGTTGTCCAAAATGGTGACCACTATTGAAATAAGGTGAAAAAATGGAAAGAGCTTTTGGGAGTCCATTTCTACCAATCTGGTTTTCGTTGATCATCATTTAAATAAAGATAAGATTACATTTGGCATTTTACATTAAATGCTGCGTTTGTTTTACCTTGCTAAGTTGAAAAGGGGGCGTTTATACGTCTGATCTTACCACAGAGAGTTTCCCTAAACTTGGACGTGAGTTTCTTGATCACGCCGTATGTCTCCACGTAGAACACGTGATCGTCCAATGGCTGGCTCGCCATCGCTTGCAGAGATTTCATGTCGGCCCTGTCCACTCCGACGGCATAGATCTCGATCCCGACAGCCCTCGCTGAAGCCGACACCTCCTCCACTTTGTCCTGCGGCCGCCCGTCCGTGACGATGATGGCCACCTTAGGGATGTTTTTATTCGCCGGACGAGCGCCGGACTCCTCGGTGAACGTGCTCTCCATCGCCGTTTTGATGGCCAGGCCGGTCATGGTGCCCGTGGAGAGCGGCTCGACCCGAGAGAAGGCGCGTTTGAGATCCGCTTTGTTGGCGTACGTCTTCAGGAGGAACTCGATGCTGACCGTGCTGGCGTAGTTGACCAATCCGACACGCGTGGCATCGACGCCAACGTCCAGCGAGTCCACCATGTCCGAGAGGAACACCTTGACCTTCTCGAATTCGGCAGGACGGACGCTGCGAGAGCTGTCGATGACGAACACCAGGTCCAGCGGGCGGCTCTTGCACATCTCCACCGGAGCTGAGGATTATGGGAAATGTCAGTTTTTAACATAAACACAATGCATAAAAAATAGCAAATACAAACGTCTGGATAACGATTAGTCTTCTATTCTTCTATTACACCACAGCGCTGTCGATTCTGGATTCTGATTGGTCAGAAGGTCTTGATATGGTGAGATTTTCTCTAAGCAGATATTTGGTAAAGCTGTAACTTTATGTTTTCCGACATCTTCAGGACAGAGGAGTTTATGCTTTTTGCGGTTTCTCGGTAACATGACAAGCTGCGCTAATCCATGAGCAGCTACTGAGGTAGTATATATTCTGAAAGAAAGACAGGAAAGTGTTGGATCGTAATCAGGAAGATGCGCCAAATTAGAAGAAGAACAACGAGATGATGTTCGTGTGATCTTCTCATCAGTTTATCTGACCTGGGAACTGACAAAGAACCTCAAGATCAAGATCATAACACAATAGATATACCAAATGTCTGTTTCTATCGTCATTTTTTGGAAGATCTGATGAAAAATTGATGAAGCTCCTCAGACAAGTAGCAAGATCCAGTGGCTTAGACTCATTGCTACCAGACATTGAGGTTAGATGTTTAGAAGTTTGTCCACTCATCTAGGAAGCTTTGTTGTTTCTGATTTGAAGATGAAGAACCAATGAAGCTCCTCAGATGAATGGAGAAACATCTTAAACCATGAGTCTAGTATCATTGATTTATTAGGACTAGACATCTGGGTTCCCATATATCTCTTTCTCCAATCAAGGTTCTCCAGTGAACTGCAGAAGATTCTCCGTTCAAGAATTGGTTCTTGGGTGAAGGTTTGTTGAATAAGTGAAGAATCTTCTTCAGTAGGCACGTGGCAACCTAAATATCTAATTTCAACCGATGAAGCTTCTCTGGTGAAACATCTTAAACTACAAGTCAGGTGGCTTTGAGTTATTACTACCAGACATTTAGGTTGCTTATCTGTATGTTTACTGAAGAAGTTTATCCGAAGTTTCTCCAATCATCTGAGGAGCTTTGTCAGTTCCGATGTAGATGAAAAACTCACACTCCTACAATAAGTTCATACATCCAATAGTCTTGACTTACTACTTCTACTTTTACCTCATTACAATCTTGAACTTTCTTCATATATGTGAGGGGCTTCATCAGTTCTGGTCAAGAAGAAGGACCGATGATGCTCCTCAGATAAGTGGTGAAACATATTAAAGTACAATTCCAGTGGTTTTGACTTATTACTACCAGACATTTAGGTTACTCTATGCGTACTGAAGATCATTTGAGGAGCTTCATCATATCTGATGAAGATGAAGAACCCACAATGCTCCTCAGATGAGCAGAGAAAGGTTCAGTCAGCTTGTCTCACTATTCCCAGACATGAAACATCCTGGAATGTTTACAATCCTGAACCTTCTCATTTCGTCTGAGGAGCTTCATCAAAATGTAGACAAAGGCTTGGTGAACTCCTCAGAAGATTACGATGTTAAAGTGGACCTGTATGACTGAGAACCTTTGTAAATCCATGGCACCACCTAGGGAGGACTAAAGAGTGAGAGATGGATGGAGAGAAGGATGTGTGAAAGATAATACAGGTCTCATGAAGCTCAGCATGCTCTGTGGAGAAGAAAAAAAGGGGAGAAAATGGGAGGACTTCCTCGTCCTGAGTCTACCTGGATGAGTGGGAGGAGCAGCAGGGGGAGTGGTGGCACTCAGGGTACTGACTGGCAGTGTGGTGGGCGTCGTGGTGGATAAAGTGGGAGGAGGGGCCGGAGTTGTGGTTACGGTCGGAGTGGGCACTTTGGGTGGCGCTGTGACGCATGGCTTGGTTAGCGTTAGCTTTGGAGGCACCACTGGCACAACTGGAGGCTGGAGAGAAAAGACGGGTCGGTGGTGGGGGAACACGGGCCACTTCCAAGGCGGCCGATGATGGAAATTCCCATAAAACCTGGGGTTAATGGCATGAGCTTAGTGTGGTGAGAGAGAGAGAGAGAGAGAGAGAGAGAGAGAGGAAGGATGGACGATTAAGGCAAGCATGATAGCGTCTCATATGGAGAGATAAAGAGAAAGACACAAAGCTAGCTGGTGACAAAAGCTCGAGCGTGAAGGTTTCTGCAAGTAATAAAATGCTCAAGTCTGAAAAATTAAATTAAAAAAGAGCTCAAAATTTGCCTGTCTGTCTGTCTGCCTCTCTGTCTACCTGTCTCTCTGTCTGTCTGTCTCTCTATCTCTGTCTGCCTGTCTCTCTGTCTGTCTCTCTATCTCTATCTGCCTGTCAGTCTGTCTGCCTGTCTCTCTGTCTGTCTCTCTATCTCTGTCTGCCTGTCAGTCTGTCTGCCTGTCTCTCTGTCTGTCTCTGTCTGTCTCTCTGTCAGTCTGTCTGTCTCTCTGTCTCTCTGTCTGCCTCTCTGTCTGTCTGTCCCTATGCCTGCCTGTCAGACTGTCTGTCCTTCTGTCAGTCTGTCTGCCTGTCTTGCTATCTATCTCTCTGTCTGTCTCTCTGTCTCTATATCTGTCTGTCTATCTGTCTATCTCTCTATCTCTCTGATTGTCTGCCTCTATGTCTGTCTCTCGCTATGTCTGTCTGTCTGCATCACTGTCTGTCTCTCGATTTATTTCTCTGTCTCTCGATCTATCTCTCTGTCTGTGTCTCTCTGCCTGTCTCTCTGTCTGTCTGTCTGCATCTCTGCCTGTCTCTCTGTGTCTCTGTCAGTCTGTCTCTCTGCCTGTCTCTCTGTCTGTGTCTGTCTCTCTCTCTCTCTCTCTCTCTCTCTCTCTCTCTCTCTCTCTCTCTCTCTCATGGCGATATTCTAAGAACTAAGAGCTAAAATCTAGACTAACTTCCCGTCTTATAGCTGTTTTCTTTACTATTTTGATTAAAGATTACTTTTGTGTTCAACTGTATATATATATATTTATTTATTTTTTTTTTTTTTATTTAATGTAATTTAAAGGCATTTCGAGGCAGTGCATGTAGTGATGTTAGTCAGATATGAGAACTAACTCTCGTTTTTATCTTCAGAATGACGATAATTGCGATAATTAGTGAACGCTACGCTCAGATTGTGTCAAAAGATATAAATTATGAAATAAATCAATAATTATTTAAAACAGAAGTGTGAATAATTATATATTCCTTCCTAATCTAACCCACTTACACAGAGGTTAGTAACAAAAAACATTCCATATACTTTAGATGTTTTTTATTACTTAAAAGGACTTTTTTAAATATAATAATAATAATAATAATAATAATAATAATAATAATAATGATAATAACAGATTGTCCATGTGTAGGAATACTGTGAGTAAACATAAAGATAAAACATTATAACTGAAATAAAAAAATAATAATAATAACAATCTTCCAATGTGTTTATAAAACAAAATGACCAAAATGACAGAAAATATCGAGTACGTGTCTGGAACAAACTTTATTTGTGATAATTACTTTATCACAAAGAAGGTTTAGAAAAAAATGTTAAATGTATTTGAGGATATTTACAGCTTATATTTTCCTAATAATGTGTCAATGAAATGCCTGAAAGGGTGAAAACTAACATTTATATTATGGTTTATTTTTCAGTTACATCCTTCATTCTTTTTGTTTGTTTGTTTGTTTGTTTGTTTGTTTAAAGTGTTTTTATGTCATAATGTTGCTTTTTTTTTTCAAGATGACAGCATTGTCACATTTCATAAACACACCTCGAAAATTATTAGCACAATTATTAGCACAACTCAGTGCAAAAAATTAGCACCCAAACCCCCCCCCCCATCCTGGTTCATGTCACAGTTACATATTATATTAGTGTAATATTATTGTTGGGTATTAGTGCTATTCCTCTGTAACAAACTTTTGCAGAAACCCTTTTTAGTTTCGTCTCAGTTTCTCTGAGAAACATCTTCACACCTGCACTAGTAAAGAAACATTTCCAGCCTTATGAAGAAGAATGTTTCTCCAGAGACGTGGTCCATACCTCCAAAGTTGATGTTGTTTCCATGAGCAGGTCTGCTGTAGGTCAGTGGTCTGTGTCTCGCTGCAGGTCTGTCCTGGATAAACCTGTACGGTGCGTACGTCGCCTCGGCCTCCATCATCATCATCATCATCATCATCATCACCACCATCGGTGCTGTCAGGAAACACATCAACGTGTGCACAAACCAGGCCATGCTGCTGGAAACGTCTCGGGTTCCTCACTTGTGCGTCGTACAGCTCTGTTTGCTCTACTGAACTACTGGAGAGCTCAGTACTTTTAAAGACCCAGGCTCTGCCCTCTGAGGGACCGACAGCCAATCAGCACACTGGGTGGAGATTTGGGAGAGTATAAAGACAGATTTTCTGTTCAGAGAGAGAGAGAGAGAGAGAGAGAGAAATTGTCTTGCTTTGGGAAAGGAGGAAGGAGATGTACAGTACATTTATTATTATTTTTATTATTATTATTATTATTATTATTATTATTAATAATAATAATAATAATAAATTACATTAATTAAATCAAAATCTATTTTTAAGGACTAAGTTCTTAAAAAATCTTATTTTTAAGGACTTCATTATGTAATATGTTACTTTCTTTACTGGGATACAAACATTTTTTTCTTCAACACTGAACGATTTTTGTTAATAACGCAGAAAATAAACTAAATAAAATAAGACTTTTGCGCAGGACTGTGTGTAGTAGTAGTGACAGAAGGAAACTGTCCAAAAATGGACAGTCAGGACTACTGAGAAAATTATTGGCGCCCCCCTAACCAACCTCCAGAGTGAGAACAGGGGCTAGGAAAATCACTTTGGACCCCTCTCACTTAGCCCATTTTCTCTCTGAACTATTGCCCTCTGGTCACAGAGCACTGAGCCGCAGAACAGCCAGACACAAGAACGGCTTTCCCCCTCCTTTCCCTCTCCCACCTGAACAATTAAAACTGCCAGCAGGGTCTCTTCATTGTGCATTTAATGCATCAATAACTTAATCCTTTTAAAAAAAAATATATATATATATATATTATATACCTCTGTACATTCATTCCACTTCCACTGCACATCTGTAAATAGCATCTGTACATACATACATACATAATCCTGTCTATTTTGCTATGTCTTTAGTACTGTATTACATTGTGTTATATATTTATTTATTTTATTTTATTTCATTTTTAAATACTGTGTGATTCCATTTCTTTTCTACACTGGAAGCTCCTGTCGCCAAAACAGATTCCTTGTGTGTGTAAACGCTTGGCAATGAAGCGCATTCTGATTCGCACGTGTTTACAGTCAGCTTCTGTTTTTCCCGCCATTTTGTGTTGTCTAAACTAACTAATTTAATTATCTAAACTGTCTGATTTATTAAGCGCCTGTCAGAAAGTATCGGATTCGAGTATCACGTATACACAGTGCGTGTAGCGTTTATATGAATCGTGAGCAGCTGTAGTTGTAGTTCCACCCTCCGGCCGCAGGGGGCGACGTGACACACTACAGCTGGAACGCACTTCTTCTTCTCCGGCGACACTTCCTGCACTCGCTGTTTACGAGGAGACGGCAGGCTTGAGGTCCGAGTTCACGCACGTGAGGCTTTAATAATCCCGATTTTAACTTCATTTCCGTGCTTGTTTTGACGCGTATTAAAGTAATCCGGGTTGTTTTAGTGACGGTACGGGAGGCGGGTGTGAGTGTGTGTGAGTGTGTGTGAAGTTACACGCGGTGTTTGGACGTGTACACTTTTACGTGGCGGTTATAAAGTCTGTTATTATCATAGTGTTTGTTGTTCTAAACTTCTTGAGTCTCTCAGATCTTTTCTTTTCACCGCGTGTTTAATGTGTTTCGGCGTTTTAACTCATCATCAGGTTTATCAGTGTAACGTTAGGCAGAAATTTCAAAAATAAGCAGGAAATGTACAGAAATACACACACACAAAAAAAAGTAGTTACATGTGAAATATTATTTTCCTCCCTCGTGATGTACAGAACGTGTTAAACACATAATGTTCAATAATATCATTACTATCTAATTACAATAACAAATCATTTAACGGCGTAATATTTCTGACCTGAATCTTGGCGAGTTTAATCCCCCGTCTGTCTCTGTCTGTGACTCTGTCTCTGTCTCTGTGCAGTGAGAGGAGAAGATGCAGAGTTTATCGGTCCAGGCTCTGACCCTGCGCCAGCTCGGGAAACTCACGTCCCTGCAGGTTCCGTGTGCGTGGCACGGCGTGAGTTTATCACTGCGCTGTCCTCGAGCGCTCCACGCACGTCAGATCTGGGGCCCGGGCGCTCCTCTCGTCCAGCACTCGGCCACGCTCCTAAAGCCCCGAGACGCCGCGTGCGGTCTGCCCTGTCAGCAGACACGCTTCAAGGGCTATAAGAAGAGAAAGAGGCAATCGGAGAGTGCTCAGGAGGAAGAGGACGAAGAGGAAGAGGATCCGGAGGCCAGCGATTACGAGGACGAGCCGCAGGAGGACCCCAGTTTACCCAAAGACTATAAAGATCACGAGAAAGCAGTTCAGTCGCTACGCTTCGACCTCGTGATGAAGACGGGACTCGACATCGCCAGGCAGTAAGCACTGGAACACGAGTACACACACCGTTATACACGAACACACACACACGCACCGTTATACACGAACACACACACACGCACCGTTATACACGAACACACGCACGCACCGTTATACACGAACACACGCACGCACCGTTATACACGAACACACGCACGCACCGTTATACACGAACACACGCACGCACCGTTATACACGAACACACGCACGCACCGTTATACACGAACACACGCACGCACCGTTATACACGAACACACGCACGCACCGTTATACACGAACACACGCACGCACCGTTATACACGAACACACGCACGCACCGTTATACACGAACACACGCACGCACCGTTATACACGAACACACGCACGCACCGTTATACACGAACACACGCACGCACCGTTATACACGAACACACGCACGCACCGTTATACACGAACACACGCACGCACCGTTATACACGAACACGCACGCACCGTTATACACGAACACGCACGCACCGTTATACACGAACACGCACGCACCGTTATACACGAACACGCACGCACCGTTATACACGAACACGCACGCACCGTTATACACGAACACGCACGCAACCGTTATACACGAACACGCACGCAACCGTTACGCACGCACCGTTATACACGAACACGCACGCAACCGTTACGCACGCACCGTTATACACGAACACGCACGCAACCGTTACGCACGCACCGTTACGCACGAACACGCACGCAACCGTTACGCACGCACCGTTACGCACGAACACGCACGCACCGTTACGCACGAACACGCACGCACCGTTACGCACGAACACGCACGCACCGTTACGCACGCACACGCACGCACCGTTACGCACGCACCGTTACGCGCGCACCGTTACACACGAACACGCGCGCACCGTTACACACGAACACGCGCGCACCGTTACACACGAACACGCGCGCACCGTTACACACGAACACGCGCGCACCGTTACACACGAACACGCGCGCACCGTTACGCACGCACCGTTACACACGAACACGCACGCAACCGTTACGCACGCACCGTTATACACGAACACGCACGCAACCGTTACGCACGCACCGTTATGCACGAACACGCACGCAACCGTTACGCACGCACCGTTACGCACGAACACGCACGCACCGTTACGCACGAACACGCACGCACCGTTACGCACGAACACGCACGCACCGTTACGCACGAACACGCACGCACCGTTACGCACGCACACGCACGCACCGTTACGCACGCACACGCACGCACCGTTACGCGCGCACCGTTACGCACGCACCGTTACGCGCGCACCGTTACACACGAACACGCGCGCACCGCTACACACGAACACGCGCGCACCGCTACACACGAACACGCGCGCACCGCTACGCGCGCACGCACGCGCACGCACGCGCACGCACCGTTACACGCGCACGCACGCGCGCGCACCGTTACACGCGCACGCACGCGCGCGCACCGTTACACGCGCACGCACGCGCGCGCACCGTTACACACACGGACACGCGCGCGCACCGTTACACACACGGACACGCGCGCGCACCGACAAACACGAATACATAGCAATCAACACGAATACACACCCAATAAACACAAAAACATCCCAATAAACACAAATACACACACCAATATAAACACAAACACACACCAATAAACAAAAACATCCCAATAAACACAAATATACACACTGTTAAACATGAATACACACACCAATAAACACAAACACACACCAATAAACAAAAACATCCCAATAAACACAAACACACACCAATAAACACGAAAACACACCATTATACACACCAATAAACACAAATATACACACTGTTAAACATGAATACACACACCAATAAACAAAAACATCCCAATAAACACACACCAATAAACACGAAAACACACCATTATACACACCAATAAACACAAATACATATTGATCAACATGAATACACGCACCATTAAACACACACACACACACCAGTAAACTAGGGCTGGGTGATATATCAATATAATATCGATATCGTGATAAATTATTTCACGGTACACTTTTCTGAGATATCGCTGGTATGATGACGTGGGTTTTTTACGTTTATAATAATTACAGATTAAACGTTACTGAACGGTTGCCGTTGATTTGACGTGTCGAACGCAGAGCGAGAAAACGCTGTAAAAATGCTTTAAAAAAACAAACAAATCTTTCAACTAAAAACACTGATATACTGATACACATCTGATCATCTGCTATCAAAATGTTAAAAAAAAAACCATTTAACTTCAGTACAGCTGCATCAATCTTTGCTCTTTTTTAATCTTTCTTGTGCAGTAAAATCGAGGACGCTTTCTACGACCACAAGCTGAGACTGAACGGACAGAAGCTCATAAAGAAGAGCAAGACTGTGAGTTAATGACGTCGTTTCTGTACATCGCAGTTCACATCTACATGCGTTCACTGTAAATACACACTCTGAACAACTCTCCAGGAAGCCTTTAAGCTCCGCCCACTTCACAATCACATCCTGACATATTATCCCTAAAAAGCTTGTTTCCTGATTATATACGTGTCATTATGATATACACCTCAGTTTCCTTCATAAGCTTTTATAATTGGACTAGAGCGGAAAAATGAAATCACATTTATTTAATTTTTTATTCTTATTTATTAACTAAACATTCTATATTTAAACAAATATATATTTTTTTTTAATACAAATTTCCAGCAGACATTTTCTGTCTTTCTTTCTCTCAACACTGAAGTAAACATTTTTGTTCTAACCTCATCCAAAGAGTAGATTTTACAGTTTTATCAAGTATGCAAATCCGCACAGTTTAATTAGACGGAGGCTCATTTGCATAAATAAATATGCATTTTTAAATTTCACAAACTACAAATACAACAAAACGTTTAAGAAAATCGACAGTTACCTAGCAAGGATTAAATGTGCATTGTATTGTATATCTTGCATTTTAGCATGTAGTTGAGGTTTTGTATAAAGTATTGACCCCCCCCCCCCATCTCTATCGCAGATATTGCGATAACATTTAACAAGCAGCGATATATTGTGCAGCCCTCAACAAGAACAAACCTGCTCGTTTCAGAAGGTCTTTCAGTCTTTCAGATGGTGACTGTGACGTTGTGGTCTTTCTTGAACGTCTGGCTCCACCTGCAGGTGAAAGTGGGAGACACACTGGACCTGATCGTCGAGGAGGACAGAGAGAAGGACGCGGTGACGCTGAAGAGAGTCGTCCTGAAGAAGATCGTCGGAGAAACGAACGACGGAGAGAAACATAAAGTGCTGCTGAGAAGCTGGAAACATCTCCAGCTTCCCAAACAAGACGCCTTCAGAGAATAAACAACGTTACCATGAACGTTAAACACGTCCCCCCCCCCCCTACCCCCCTCCCTCCCACTCTGTTCTGAAAAGTTGACAATTGATTGAATTTAATTGACATTTTCACAGCACTGTAGGGATTTGACTCTTCATAGGTTCATATAGTCGAAGAACTTGTACAGGATTATTTATGGGTCTGACAATGTGAGATCATCTTGAGTTGTTTATAGTATTTTGCATATATCGTATTACGTTTTCGCTTCACGACAAGTGGCTGATCTTTTTGTTGCATGAAATATCGCATCATCCAATAACGAGCAGTGCTGCTCAGCATTAAACATAAAACGGTTTAAACCTATTTAATTGATGTACCATGGTGTGTTTTCACTTCATTTATAGCTTAATAACGTTAGAAAATACCCAAAATATCCATAACTGTCCTCAAGAAGTACCGTCATTTTTATACTACCACCACCATGACGTGCTGATTATTTCATTATAAATAATCATAAATAATTGTTGAATACAAATCAAATTATTGATGAAATAATTAGCATTTGGGGGAACAAAACTTAGCAATCTTCTTCTTTTCCTTTCGGCTGTTCCCTTCAGGGGTCGCCACAGCGAATCATCTGCCTCCATCTAGCCCTATCCCCTGCATCCTCTTCTCTCAGACCGACTACCTTCATGTCCTCCTTCACTACATCCATAAACCTCCTCTTTGGTCTTCCTCTCGGCCTCCTGCCTGGCAGCTCTAACCTCAGCATCCTTTTACCGATATATTCACTCTCCCTCCTCTGAACATGTCCAAACCATCTCAACCTGGCCTCTCTAACTTTGTCTCCAAAACATCTCACATGTGCTGTCCCTCTGATGTACTCATTCCTGATCCTATCCATCCTCGTCACTCCCAAAGAGAACCTCAACATCTTCAGCTCTGCTACCTCTAACTCTTCCTCCTCCAAGTCTTTTCCTCAGTGCAACTGTCTCCAAACCATACAACATCGCTGGTCTCACTACTCTCCTGTACACCTTTCCTTTCATTCTTGCTGGTTCTCTTTTATCACACAACAGACCTGACACTTTTCTCCACCCATTCCAACCTGCCTGCACACGCTTCTTCACCTCTTTTCCACACTCCCCGTTGCTCTGGACTGTTGACCCTAAGTACTTAAAACAAAACTTAGCAATATATTGAAATAATTAATATTATTAAAAACACCTTCACTTCGAGATTATTAATAGGTGGGTTTTATATTTTTTGCGGAAAAACAGCTGTATTCGTGTCTGGGGAAAACACATAGCTATACTTCAAAATAATTCATATTTTGGAGGGAAAATAGCAATACTTCGTAATAATTTATATTTGGTGGGTTATTTCCGATGTCACGTTCACCAAGGATGTTACTTTATACATGTTCGTGCTTATTATCACGAGCGCGTTTATTTTAACGTCCGTTTTTTCATTGTTATTGTTCCTCCTCCTGACTCCTGTTCAGCAATCCAGTCATGAAGAAGTCGATGCAGACGTCTTAAAAACAGTACTGAAACCGCAGCTCAAATGTTTCTTTAGTGTTCTTACTGAAACATAGTGTTATTGCATCATAAAATATAAGAGCCAATCAGGTTCCAATATGCAAATTCATGCAACGCAAAGCAACCGGGGGAAGACAGCGGGGCATGTGGGTTTTGGAGCGTTTGTAGTTTACATAACTAGTGAATTTTGTGTGAAAGTTATTGACCGGCTGCTTCACCGCAAAGCATCATGGGAAAAACCGTCTCGGCCAGCCTCTTTTGCAATAGAACGTACGATCCGAGTTCTGGATAGCGATTATTTTAAGCGCTGATATGTGAGAGGGACTGCTGGTATTGCAAGCACATGTCCTTTGAAAGGTTTGTGCTAGTTTATTACGCATTAATTAGTCTACTAGCTAGCATGTGATTATCTACAATAAAGCTAAACTTAAAGCTAAACAGTCCCGTTTATAGTCAGAGTATCGATGTACTCAGAAACATGTCTCAGGTCCAAACGTTTAACAACCGTGGCTTGTTAGCAGTGCATGGATTAGCACCTGCTAACCAAACAAACCAGACCCGTTTCTGATGAAACACAAACTTTTATTGAAAAATAGTTATCGATCTGAGCTGTTTCTATGTTTTAGTATACACTGCAGCTAGGACATAAAGTTAGAAAAACACCAGTGCTGCAACATTCGAATGAATTAAAAACAAACTATATATATCTATATATCTATATATATATATCTGCCATTA
Source organism: Cranoglanis bouderius (assembly GCA_023630585.1). Classification (NCBI taxonomy): domain Eukaryota; kingdom Metazoa; phylum Chordata; class Actinopteri; order Siluriformes; family Cranoglanididae; genus Cranoglanis; species Cranoglanis bouderius. Next base: position 11,133,238 of record CM042546.1, read on the forward strand.
CTAAAGTGACTTGTAACTAAAGATCAAATTCTTTCCACTTCTGTATTGGCTAGCCTAAGGTGACAATAGCTGATCTATTAAAAGTTAAAAGTACAATAGCTTGGCATATTAATGTTATTACTAATCTGTCAATAGTGTCATCATTAATTAGCTTCACTGTTGTTGCTGTTGTAGCTACATCTTATAAACAAGGACCTCGATAAGGATCCTGTCGTTTACAGCTTGCGCTTATGGTCTTGTGCAAAAGTTACAGTTTTGTTCGAACACATCGGCCGCGTTAGGAACACGACACAGTGCTGTTCGATCTCTTGGCCTTTTTCAGGATGTCGCATTTCTTGCGATTCGGGCGCCTGCAGCGCTCGTCGATGCTGGGAACGCATTCGTAGTGCCACACTTCCTCCATTTTATCTGCGGGGTACACGGCCTCGACGTAATGGTGGATGAGTCGGAGTCGCACGGGGTCGAGCTGTTTCTTGTTGCAGGCGCCCGAGTGGTTGTACTGAAGCCTCAGATTCTCGTGCGTAAAGAGTTCAGGAAAGAGACGGACGAGAAGACGGGCGGCGAAATTCCCGACCGAGAGGCTCTGCTGAACAATTTCTCTAACTTCAGAGTCCGTGAGTAAGAATGACGAAGGCACTGGGAAGTCTGGAGCGGAAACCTTGAGGTCCTCCAGAGGAATCTTACAAAAGTCTTTGCTACTTTTTTCAGGCGGCATCGAGGGCACTTCGAAGTCCTCTTTCGGACGATCCGAGGCGATTTGGCTAGCAGTTACGAAGTCTCCGAGATCGGAATCTTGATCCGAGGTGTAGATTTTCCGATGTTGCTGGTAGGAGCGACGCTGCTCCGTGTCTCTACGCCTGCACCTTTCATCAAGCTTCCCTACAAACTCGAGGGTCCAGACTCGGTCATTTTTAGCTCTAGGGTAGAGCAGTTGGACGTAATGGCGGATGAGATTGATCCGGATGGGATCCAGCTGCTTTTTTCCCAGCGAGCCGCTGCAGTTGTAGTGCTTGCGAGTGTTTTCTTGTGTGAACAGTTCAGGGAACATGAGGACCAAAAGACGGGAGGCGAAGTTTCCGATGGACAAGCTGCTATTGTAGATGCTCCTTAGCTGCTCCTTCGTGAGTAGGTACTCTTGGGGAACTTCAAAATCTGGATGAGGGACGTCCATTTTGTTGAAGTCAACGGGTTCAAGCAGCAACCTTTTCGACCTCCGATTACACTTTTCAAAGTCGGAAAAATCACTGATCTTCACAATTGAGACATCGTCAGGGAGAGTAATGGGATTGTAGATGTCCTCGGGGTGGTTTTCCTGATCACCACCATTGGCAGAAACATTCTCCAGCGCGTCCTCCATCCGCTGCACGCACAACTGCAGCCACGCGTCTTCGGGCATTTCTGGAAAATTTGCCTCCATGTATTTGCGGATAATCTCCAGTCTGTCCGAGTTGACCATCAGCTCTCCGACGGTCCTGTGACCCTCGGGAAGTCTCCCTTCCTCAAACACTTCGGGAAAGAGTCTGTTCAAAAGGAATATGACAAACTCCTCGGCTGACGTGATGTCATCAGGATTCTCTCCGCTTTCTCGGGAATCGAACAGGAGATCCGATTTGACGTGGCCGATGTGGCTGCCGTTGACGATGGGGTCCTCTCCGGAATCCAGCGACAGTCCCTCGTCTTGTCCGTCCTCGTTGATGAAATGGCAGCCGTGGTTTTGGTCCACGTCAAACCCGGTCCGTTTCCCACAAACCTGCCCGCTCTCCATATCCTTCTGAGCCCAGAAACGGTTAAAAAAGTCGTTGATCTGCGGCAGGCACTCGTTCTGCCAAACGTTTCCGTCCTTGACCAGCGGGTAGCAGGACTCCACGTAGTTGCGTACGAGTTGAAGGTGCAACGCATCCAGAGCGGGTTTGCTGGCGACGCCACAAGCTCGGCAATCGTGAGCGCATTCTTTAGCTGTGAAAAGCTCTGGGAACAGCTGGACTAGCAGCCTGCACCCCAGCTCACCAGCGGTGGTGGTTTGCTCCATCAACTGACCCAATTCCTCTCTGGTCAACCGGTATTCCGGTGGAGGCTGGAATTCCATAGCCATCTCCGAAGGCTTGATCTGCTTCTTGATGCGAGTCACTTCTAGTGAAAGAAGATCCACCTTGCTGTGCAGCTGAGACATGCTGGAGTTCAAACTGTTGAGAATGAAGAACATCTTTTCGAAAAGCGGATATAGATGAGAATCGGGAGATACCGGAGACGTAGAGGATCTGGAAGACGACGACGCATCAAACCTTACATGAATCGGGCTGTCCGACTTTGGGAAAAGGATCCCGTTACGGCTAACCCGGATCCCAGATTCGTGCTGATCCATGCTGGATGTGGCCTTTTTCTCGGTGATACGATGGGAAATGCCATATAAAGGCTTCCTGTACGACGATACGTTTCTGCCCTCAGGGGATCTGGGCGTTTCCTCCGAGCCACCACCTTGGAAAAGTTCGCCGACCTATAAAAGGAAACAGACAGGTTGCTGCGAAGTGCTCAAGGTCATTCGGGTGGGTTTTAATTACTGACGTCTGAGAACTGAATGTCTTCTGCTTCACCTGCAAAGTTACCTTGGCCCTCTTTCCGCCAGTCGGCTGGTTCTGCTCCGAGTGAAGGCCTTCGAAGCCGTGCGACGCGGGTCTCTTAGCGATCTTCTGTGTGAAGCAGTTCAAAGTCTCGTCCTCCAAATCCTGCTTCGTCTCAGCGTCTGAAATGTCGTCTGCGTCCTTCTCAACCTTAACCTCTGACAGAAATAAACGGGAATGTCAATACGGGCTGTTTGGTTACAACTTCCACAAGACTCGTCTCTAAATATATGTCAAAACTGATTTATCTTTTACTGCCACAAAAATTACTATGATGTTTTACTGTTTATTGGGCAGCAGTTCAACCAAAAAGGCCCTCAACAGCATCTTATTCGGGAGATGATGGTAACGCATAACGCTCAACATGGCAGCTGTATTACGGAAGTCCCGCTCGTCCGGTAAAAAGAGGGAGGGGCCTTGCTGGTTAAGGGTCTTACAATGACGCACAGCAGCCAGAGCAAACTAAAAAGGCTATTGTGTGTAACTGGAGCCAAAGACTACATGTTATTTATGACATTTTTGTCCGATTTTAAGCGCCATTTGAGATTAGACTGGAAGTAACTGCCTGGAAACGTTGCTAAGATGGCCGCCGATTGCACAGACCTTATTAGAAGGATTGTTGCGCTAAAACAGTCAAACCATGACAACCAGCGTCAAACTCGAGTCATGAGCTAGCAACCATTTGAACACAGAGTTCAGACTATTCTGAATAACACTGTGGAAAAAAAATCACGATGTAATTATTGTAATTTTTCAGTTGTATTCAGGCACATTACCTATTACCTTTATCAAGTGCATGTCCATCCGATTTAATGCCACACTCAGATGAGCTCATTTCCTGGAAAAACAAACAAACAAAACAACTTATTACGTAAATTAAATATTATAATTGTGTATTTTACATCAAAACGTTCATTTGCAAAACAGGATGAGCATACTTACCTAAAATCCATTATATTCATTACAATACATGATGATGATGATAACAGTACATGAGCACATGATGGGTTGAACTAAATGAAATTAAAAAAGTTTACGCGTGGAAAAACAAATATTTTCTATATTCTGACGACACCGCCACCCGCGATACAATTGGCCGGTAGCCACCTTGTGTTCACGGCAGATTACTGTACCTCAAACAGTCGTTATTAAAGCGATGAACACTTTGGTCTCGAGATAGTTCACGCCCACGGCAACCAATAAATCAATAAACATTACATATACGCATTAACAGTGGATTCTAACTAATTACAGTTACTAACGTGTGGCTAAAGGGACACGTATGGACCGTCTGTAGCGGCGTGACGAAGTCACAGCTTTACTGTTACAAAGCGCTGACACTGGAGATTCCTTACAAAAACATACCCCTCCTTACAGAAAACTTCTAAACACCTTATAAACAATCGTTTAACCCGTTCACGTGGAGCGTCCGCCCGTACACGTCCCTGTGAACGAGCTGTTGCTATGGAAACGATAACATTTCAGAACGCGCGCATTAATACTAATATTAATATAAACCCGAGGTGTCAGAGCTGCCGTTATAGAAAATTAATCAACACCTTGAATCTGACCAATCACAATCCAGAACTCAACAGCGCTGTTGTTGTTTTTAATAAACTCTCTGACCATTGGATTTAACACAATGAAACATCTAAAAAGAATTTCTTTTTAAATCATATGCAAATCAAGCATGGATTATTATGATTATTATGATTATTATTATTATTATTATCCTAATTTGTCATGTAACATGTTACTTTTCTTTCTGATACCTTATGAATAAAAGTTCTAGGGTACAGTAGCAGGTTCTAACACTTGATAGTGCTCTTACTGGAGTGCACTCGTGAGTGGAGCACCAGCCAATCAGAGCGCAGGGAGGCGGTGCCTGTCGGAATACGGGTGGTGGAAATCAAAAACACCACCCGTTCACGTCCTCATTCTTAAGACTTAAAAATCCCACGAGCTCCACCACAAACCGGAAACTCTTCGTTTACTACAGAACCATGGAGTGTGTGAAGAGTTACACGTGTTATGCATGTTTTATTTATTTATTTATTTGGTTGTTTATTTATTTTTACGGACCGGAAGTCGACCTGCGCGTGTTTTTTTTGGTGTGTGTGTGTGTCTGTCCCGCGCGTGACGTGTGCATTACCATGTTGCCAGATTGGGAAAAACCTCCACGCGTTTTGGGAAATTTTGGTTATTTAATGACGTCGCGCGGATGAAACGGTGTCACGCGGGTTGAGTTGGGAGTGTAACACTTCGCGGCGGGTTTGTGTCGAGTTTAAAGCTTCCTGTCGTGATTAGACTGAGGGGGAGACAATCCAATCCAATCCAATTCAACCTCACGGGGGGGAGGGGGGGGACAACACAAACAAACAACGGACGAGTTTTTTTTTTCCTCCTCGTCACTTCATTAAAAAAAAAAAAAAAAAAAAAAAAAAAAAAAAACCACTAACTAACGGGATACACTCACCCCGGTTTGTGCGTCTCGCGGCTCCACGGCGCCGTGCGGTTCTTCACGCGGCCATTTGCGCGTCCGTGCGTTCGATCCACGCGTGACTCCTGGCTCTCCGTGCTTCTGTGTCCCGTGGTCGCGCGTGACGTGACGGTTTTGTCGGTGCTGTGTCATTTCCGCAGCTGCACGCGCACTGTGGACTGTGGGAAAAAGTGGGCTATGGCTCGGTCCTGAATCCCCTCCTCCGTCTCCTCCTCCCCCCCGCTGGACGTGTAGTGCACTAGGTAGGGTGCGCACTAGGCACTATAGGTGTGCGCCGTTATTCCACAGCAGGCAGGAATCTGGGATTCAGCGCGCGCGTTTTTACTGCAGAGGCGTGCGTATATAAAAAAATAAATAAAATTCAGTGGGAACAAATGCACTTTTTTTATTTATTCCACATTGCTTGAAATATTATAATAAAAAGTGTAACAGTGTGAAGTTAAAAACAGAAATAAAAACTCTAAAACTAGTTCAAAATAAAATGGTAAAATATGCAAATGATAATCAGTTCTGATAATAATGAACTAAATGAACTGATAATAATAATAATAATAATAAATAGTCTTACATGTGCGGTTTATAGGTCATTTGATTCCTGATAATTTAAGCTTTTTATCTTATTAATTAATTACTTTTATTTAATTACTTATTGAAATCATTTACATTTATTTATTAGTTTAGCCAAAAATAAAAAAGTCCACAACGATGCCTTTACCCAGAAACTAGTCAATTAGCCTGGACAGGATCGGAGTCTGATCTTCGCTGTCTTTAGTTTTGCGGGCTAAGGTAGCTAATAAGTAATGGAAGCTTATAGCTAACAGTTTAGCATCAAGCAAAAACAAAAGCACTGAGAGAAAAAGAGCATCAGTCAGAGAGTCAGTCAGTCAGTGAGTCACAGAGTCAGTGACTCAGTCAGTCAGTAAATCTGTCAGAGAGTCAGTCAGTAAGTCACAGAGTCAGTGAATCAGAGAGTCAATCAGTAAGTCACAGAGTCAGAGAGTCAGTCAGTCAGTAAATCTGTCAGTGAATCAGTCAGAGAGTCAGTATGTCACAGAGTCAGTGAGTCAGAGAGTCAGTCAGTTAGAGAGTCAGTCAGTGAATCTGTCAGAGAGTCAGTGAGTCAGAGAGTCAGTCAGTGAATCAGTCAGAGAGTCAGTCAGTGAGTCAGTCAGTGAATCTGTCAGAGTCAGTGAATCAGAGAGTCAGTGAGTCAGAAAGTCAGTCACTCAGTGAATCAGTCAGTGAGTCAGTCACTGTCAGTGTTTTCTGCTCAGTGTACCAGAATTTTGGTCATTAATAGCATTTAATTTGCATAATTAAATCGCACAGAAGAGTTCCCTTTGGCTCTCTGAATCGCTCTGAAAGAAATCATCATCATCATCATCATCACCACCACCATCGTCATCGTCATCATGCCCGTCTCCTCTCTCTGTCCATCTGTCCACGCTCAGCGGCTCTGAGGTTCATCACTGACGTCTCCATCACCCTGCATCGCTCCATCAGCAGTCTGAGAGAGATCATTATTCAGCTAATGGAGCCTGAGATATTACTGTGTGTGTGTGTGTGTGTGTGTAAGATCAATCACACAGTTAAGCTTAAAACTGCTGAAACATGGCACTGATCATCAAACACGCCTCGTTAACGTGTCGTAAAAAAAGAACAGATTTATCTCAGCTGAGAGCAAATATATTATATTATATTTTACTATATTATATATTATATTATATTGTATTATATTTTACTATATTATATATTATATTATATTGTATTATATTATACTATATTATATATTATATTATATTGTACATAATTCATATGCAATTATATTTTTATTAAAGCATGAGAAAAATGCTCACTGCAATATCAATTACAAGAATATTATGACAAATTAATTTTAAAAATATACTTTAAATAACAGCAATAAAAAGAATTTTAATAATAATAATATTGTACAGTACATGTGGTAAAAGGTGAGCACAAAGTTTATAGAGAAATTGTTTCTCAAAAGTACAAAAAAATAAAACATCTTAAATTATTATTTGTGATATTAATATAAATGATATTTCAGTGGGCTAAATCTCTGCTCATTTTATTTTTCACATGCTTTAATAAAAATAATATAATAATTTATAGTAATGATCCTGGTAAGTTGTGGTATTAAAACATTAATGCATATTAATTTTTTCAGATTTTATAAAATTCTTATTACTGATTACAAAAAGTAACATCGCCCTCGCCGTGTGTGCTGTAATGACACGGAGCTGAGTCCAGGTGGTGCTGCTGCCCCATGAACTCCTGTACACACACACACACACACACACACACACACACACACACACAGGTGTGTCATCAGACTGCTCGAGAGTCTGTGAATCTCCAAACCGCAAAAAATCTCCATCTCCATGAACAAAAACAGAGACAAGCTCACGTTACACAGAGCCGTGATACCGACGGCCATCACACACACACACACACACACACACACACACAGAGTTTCCTCTGAAGGGACAAATCCAGAAATAAATCCAAACGATTAAGAGATTAAATGATCCACATTAAAGTCTGCACTGGGATACTCGTCTCTGATTGGCTGGCTGTTGTGTGTCATTAGACACCATGAACAATATAAGGTGTGGAGCAGTGATTGGGTTTTGACCCTCCCACTTTAAGTGTGTAACGCTTTACACAAGGGGTCTAAAGATCTGTTCTGCTATCGCACCACTACAGAGATACAGTGGGTATAGAAAAGATTCGCCCCCCTTTAAAATAATCACATTTTGTTGCTTTTCAGCCTGAAATGAAGACGGACACAGTTTCTGTTTTATCCAGCTGTATTTACTCAGTGCAACTTATAACATCCAAGTGAAAGATAGAACACCAACATGACAGAAAAATAAAAGAGTTGGAAAAAGAATCACCCCCTTGCTTTACTTTGCCTTGATTTTTTTAATTCCAGCCTTTAGTCTGTTGGGATATGTCTCTACTAACTTTGCACATCTAGACTTTGAAATATTTGCCCACTCTTCTTTGCAGAACTGCTCAAGTTCAGTTAAATTTGATGGTGACCGTTTGTGGACTGCAGTCTTCAAGTCATTCCACAGATTTTCAATGGGGTTTAAGTCTGGGCTCTGACTAGGCCATGCAAGGACATTCACCTTTTTCTCCTTCAACCACTGTGTGGTCAGTTTTGCTGTGTGCTTTGGGTCATTGTCATGTTGGAAGGTAAACCTTCTTCCCATTGACAACTTTCTGGCAGAGGGCAGCAGATTTTCCTCAAGAATTTGATGGTGTTTTGCCCCATCCATTTTCCTTCTATCCTGACAAGTGCTCCAGTCCCTGCTGCAGAGAAACACCCCCATAACAGGATATTACCACCTCCATGCTTTACTGTAGGAATGGTGTTATTTGGATGGTGAGCTGTATTGGATTTCCACCAGACATATCGTTTTTCCAACTCAGTGATTCTGTTTTTTTTTTTTATTTTTAATGTTTTTTTCTGACATGTTGGTGTTCTATCTTTCACTTGGATGTTATAAGTTGCACTGAGTAAATACAGCTGGATAAAACAAAAACTGTGTCCGTCTTCATTTCAGGCTGAAAAGCAACAAAATGTGATTATTTTAAAGGGGGGTGATTCTTTTCTATACCCACTGTACAGTGTGAGAGGAAGAGAAAAAAGAACAGAGTGAAAGAAAGAAAGAAAGAAAAAGACAGAAAGAGGGGGAAGTAAGCGGGAGATTAAATAAGGAAAAGAATGAAAGAAAGTAAAAAGAAAAGAGAGGAAAGGAAAACGAAATGAAGGAGAGAGAAAGAGAAGTGTGTGTGTGTGTGTGTGAAAAAGAGAGAATAAAGGAAAGAAAAAGAGTGAAAGAGAGAAAGAGAACGAGAGAGGACATGAGAGTGAGACTGTGAGAAAGTGTGTGTGTGTGTGTGTGTGTGTGTGTGTATGTACGCGTGACCCGCCCCGCTTCACACCCTGAGCGTCCCGGTGCGGTCGCCACGGAAACCACAGGCCGCCCAGCCTGGCGCCGAGTGGATCGATACCACAGTGCTTCCTGACACACACACACACACACACACACACACACACTTCTCATTAATTATTAGTGTCAGTCCCACACACACACACACACACGCAGAGGAACTCCCAGTCACAACACAATCAAATTCTCTCTCTCTCTCTCTACACACACACACACACAAACACACACTTAGCACACTAACACACTACAGGTGTATAATGCTGTTCAGGAACCGGAGCATCATTTGGGGGTGGGGTCACATTTTATTGCCATGGCAACCAAAGCAACACATGACATGAACAGTGTGTGACGTGAGTTTTGTCGGCCCATTACGATAAACCTGACTGAAGCAAGAACCCTGCTAACGCTAACGCAACGTCTCGTGCTTGCGGAGCCGCACTCGGGACAAACGGCAAAAAGCGATGTCGCTGTTGTCATGGCGATGCCTCTGTGCCTTTAGAAGTATAACGTAAAATCCTCGTCAAATCGTCCGATGGTTCTTGCAAAGATCCGCTGTTCCTCTCAGCCGGCTCCGTCACCGACGGAAAGAGAAAAAGTTCAAAACCCGTCGACTCCGGACGCTCGGACCGGCTGACGTGATGAGGATGGAGCTCAGACTCCGGACCTGGCGTGGGTCGATCAGAACCTGGTGACGGCGCCGGCGATGTTCTCGAGAGCCGAACGAGCCTCGGACGGGGGGAAACACCGGATGGCCTCCAGCGCCGTGTTTCCGTGCTGAGTGCAGAGATCAACAGCCTGCTTCACTCCGCCCCCGGATCTAATCCCAGTCCACAGCTGGAGAGAGGACAGAGACACAGCGTTAAACACACACACACACACACACACTGTGTGGACAGCGCTGCAGTTTAACATCACACCTGACCAGGTGTGGCATCTGTTTGGTTGGAGCCACACCAGGACTTTGGGAAGATTGATGACCCCTCCCTAATCTGGCCTGACTTTATAATTGTCTGGTCTTGAATGTCTGATCTAGTTTGGTCTTTCTTGTTAATCTTGTCTGTCTGGTCCTGACTTTATATTTGTCTGATCTTGTCGCATCCGTCTGGTCATGTCTCTCTGTACTCGACTGTCTGGTTTTGTCTTGTTTGTCTGGTTTGTCTCTGTCTGATCTGACTGGTCTCGTCTCGTCCGTCTAGTCTGTTTCTGTCTGGCCGTGTCTGCCTGGTCTTGTCTGACCGCTCTCGACTGTATCTGTGTTGTCTCGTCTCTCCAGCCTGTCTCTTTCATGACTGTCTGATCTTGCCTGTCTGTCTCCGTCTTGCCTGGTCTGTCTGACCCATCAGGTCTGGTTGCTCTAGTCTAGACTCGTCTAGTTAATATTGACTGTCTGGTCTTGTCTGTCTCTGTCTTGGCCGATTGACCTTGTCTGATCTTGTCTTGTTAATGTTGTCTGTCTGGTCCTGACATTATATTTGTCTGGTCTTGTATTGTCTGTCTGGCCATGTCTCTCTGGTTTTGACTGTCTGGTTTGTTTCTGTCTGATCTGTCTGGTCGTGTCTGTCTGGTCTTGACTGTATCGGTGTTATCTTTCCTGCTGTCTCTTTCTGGTCTTGTCTGATCTCTCTGGCCCGTCAGGTCTGGTTGATCTAGTCTGATTTCGTCCTGTCTTGTTTTCTGTCTGGTCTGTCTGAGCGTGTCTGGTCTGTCTGTCTCCTTTTTTTTTCTGTCTGCTTGCTCTGTGTATACGTGGTATGACCTGTCTGGTCTTATCTGTCTGTCCTGATCTGTCTTTGTCTTGTCCGTCTGTCTGTCCATCCATACTTATTTTAAGAGCATTCCAGAAACAAACACAAACACACACACACACACACACACACACACACACTTAATTTGTGCTGTAGGTTTGCTGAAGGCATTTTGGAAATGTGATTTACTGAAGAGCGCTTATGGGGGAGAGAGAGAGAGAGAGAGAGAGAGAGAGAGAGAGACATCACTCTCGGTCTATCTCTCACCTCATGTCTAACTTTCTCTCTCCATCTATCCCTCCTTCTCTTTCTAACTCTCTCTCATTCTCTCCTTCCCTCTCTCTCTCTGTCTCACTGTTTTTGGTGAACTTTAACTGAAGTTTACCTGTGTGTGTGTGTGTGTGTGTGTGTGTGTGTGTGTGTGTGTGTTGAAGGAGACCCTCGCTATCACAACGTCTTTCTGTCTCCTCTACAAATAAACTGCCCACTTGATCCTTTCGTATCTCGTTTCCACGGCGACCTGAACTCACTCTCTCTCTCTCATCCCTCCATCAGTCTCTCTCTTTCACTCTCCCTCACCCATCCAGCCCCCTTCTCATCCCTCCATCTGTCTCACCTTCTCTGTCTCTCTTTCTCTCTGTCTCGCGCTCTCTCATCCCTGAATCATGTCTCTCTCTCTCTCTCTCTCTCTCTCTCTCTCTTCCTCTTCTCCCCCTGACTTTGGAAACCAAATTTCTAAACTATCGGTTACAGAGAGCAGACACCTCTGATACCCTAACACACACACACACACACACACACACACACACACACACACACACACACACACACACACACACACACCTCTTCGTTCAGACGTTAAACAATTTCAGAAATTTGAACCCGAGTCGTTTATCACAGGAACTGTGTAATTACATCAGTGTTACTGATAATGAATGCATTTATTTAATAACGAATAACTAACGAGGAAATTAATAACAGACCCAAAACAAACACAGAACGAACTGTGGATTCAGTAAACACCACCGATCCACGGTAAAGTGATCAGGATAAACTCTGTGAGTGTTGTGAGTTTTATTCGTTTATCACTAACAGCTGATTATCAACAGCTGTAGTGTTAATGATGTTATTATAAAATAATAAAAATCAAATGCAAAAAATTCAAGTGTAGATATTTCCCCATCACCACAAAACACAAGCAGCAGTTTCATTTTTACCCAAAACACTGTTCTAACAGACCCGTGGTGTTAAATATATTATAAACACATGTTATTATTGTGTTATTAATGTGTCATTCATTGTTTAAATGGATCTGCTTATTAATACAGCTGAGTAAATAACACCAACCGACAATGACCAGTTCTAGATTTAAGGATTCAGATGATTATCCTCATATTTTTTTATAACAGAAAACTACTCGAATTGGCGAAATCGCAATCGCGTGAAATAGTTTTGCGAGTTTTGTCTTTCGCAGTGATGTTTGTTAGTAAACAAGACCTTTTAGCTGTACTCATGTTTGAGGGCTTTGGCTGAATGTGCGTTGTGATGACGTCACATGACCCAAACCTGCGGAAAATCCACTAAATCTAATCTAAAGTCCACTAAATCTAATCTAAAGTCCACACGGCCGACATTTTCACCGTCGATGATGCTCCAAGTTCAAAAAAAAAAAAAAAAAAAAGCTCACAAAGCACATTAATCACTGTCTAATCATCATAAGCATTAAAATAATGTGTAAATGTTAGACTTGAAATGTTTTAGAATCTTTTTTGGGTCAAAATCTTCTATTTTTGCCTCAAGTTTTTTTCCGTGCCATTGTATTTCGCATTAATTAATTAGATACAGTACTCACTCTGTTTCCTTCAGCACAAATTTTGAAAACCCCGAACCTCGAGACACTCACCTTCGAGTAATCCGTCTGCGTTGTCGGGTTCTGGGCCTGTAGAGGGCGACAGAGACGTGAATCAACAACTGTTAAAATTCGAGTTACAGCTTTACCTCTGACTGTTACCGAGCGCTGACACTGGAGACTCCTTCCATAAACGTTGAATAAACCTCTCCTCGCAAAATAGCGACGATTACGTGGAGCGATACCGTGTCAGAGCGAGCGCGTTAATATAAACCTGCACTACTGCACTACTGTCAGAGCTGCTGTTACAGGACATTAATCAACACCTTCCGACCAATCAGAGTCCAGGATTCCACGGCGCCGTGCGATACCTGCTGTAACTGGTGCGTCCAGATCTCGTGTCCGACGATCAGCCGGTGGAAAACCGCAGGAGCCGAGTCCAGAGAGAAGACGACCGGGTCGGAACCGCTCCTCATGAACGGCTGCAGGTCCGAATTCAGCTACACAACACAACACACACACACACACACACACACACAAAAGTGATGTGAGATTTTCATTCCTGCACACTTTCCCAGCACTAGTACTCGCACTGTGACGAGTCGCCACGGAGACATCGCTGTCAATCATGATGCGATCCGACACGCCCACAACGTTTAAGTCAGCTCGGGCAGAGAAGAGGAGTCTCGAGCCTTTAAGACCTCTGCGCTGTTTTTTCCCCTCGTCTTCGTTGTCGTTCAATTCAGCAGGTTTACTGGAGAAACCGAACTTGCTTCAGGTGTGTGTTCATGCGATTGTTCCGTTCCCCCCCCACCCAGTTTCCTCACCTTGTGTGCGAGAGCGAGGTGTTTTCCGTATTCGTACGCGAGAGTCTGAGCCTCAGCGTCGTGTCTCGCCAACTCCATGGCCGCCTGGCAGCTCTTAGCCAGCAATGCACCATGGGAGAGGAACGCCTGGTCCTCCCACGACGCCATCGACAGCTTTCCCTCCTTTAAAAGAAAAGAGAAAATATATCTTATTTTTATATATCTTCATACATTTCTTTTTCTATTTCCCCATATCCCGAGCACTATTTTATTTTTTGTTCTGATTTTTTAATTCTTTTGATCGCTGCATAAATAAAATGTATTATTATTATTATTATTATTATTATTGCATTTAACATAACAATATAATCAATAACATCATCATCTTCTTTAACCAGTAAGACAGGTTATTATAATAATAAATAATAATAATAATAATAATAATAATAATAATAATAGTAATATTTGCATAATTCATATTTAAATTTAATAATAATATTACATTTGTAAAGATTTATCAAGTGTAATTAGTTACTTTGTTTATTTGGCATAATTCAGAACAAAACATTATTATTATTACTATAATTTCTTATTTTCGAACATTTAGAGTCACGAGGGGGGAAAAGGGGAAAGTATTTCACTAACTTTGACTTGAATTTGAATTCATCGAGCTGCACTGGCACTAATTAAGAACGATTCGGTAAACAGCTTGATTACACATGCGATTAAATGTATTCGAGCGGGAATTAAAATCATTTTTGAATTGAATTTTGGATTTTTGTGTGTTGATCTGACTGAGATCAATCGCTAACTTAAAAAAATACATATTATAAGATTATATGATTGTATTATTATTATTTATTGTAATTAGTGTAAAAATCAGAATTCTAGTTCAATTATTTCATTTTCAGTCGTATAAATCCCAGGAATCACGTGCGCTTTATAATAAAAATAAATAATTTTAAAAAAACGTGTGATATGTGATCTGAGGATCCTCTCACTGATCTCCAGCTTCAAAGTCAAGAAAGAAAATTACAACATTTCCTCCGAAAGATGAAGAAACCTGAGAGACGTCCTCATTCCTCAGCCAAAACACACAGAGAGAGAGAGAGAGAGAGTTAGTTCTGGGTCGAGACGTCTCGTTTTAATACCTGTTCCCCTCTCGGCTGAAACACGGGGAATAAACACTAAACACTGCAGGAGGAGCGAGTGTGTAACCGGAGCCGGATTTGAGGAGGAAAGCGATTCGTGCTCCTGCTCGGAAACTTCTTGGCTAAAAGGGGTGAAAAGAAACACGACCCCACCAGCTCTCTCTTTCTCCCTCTCTCTTTCTTTCATTCTCTCTTTCTTGCTCTCTCTTCCTTTCCATCTCAAGATCTTCATACACAGGAGGAAACTTACTGCGTAATAATAATAATAATAATAATAATAATAATAATAACAATAATATATTTTTCAAATGTACTCTCTAAACAAATAAACACTACCTACTTATTTAATTATTTCATTATGATAATGACGTTGAATAATATATGATTAATATTAAATAATAACGATACTCTGTATTTAACATTATAAAAGCTAAATTAAATATTAATTTCAAATCCTGAATTCTTTCAATTTCTAATTTAAAAAATTTATTTTGTAGATATTTATTTACATTCACATACGCATTTAGGTGTTTATTTAAATTTTATTACACCGCTGTTTTCTACTATGACACTATTATTATTAGTATTAACAACATTAATATTCATATTAATAATAATAATAATAATAATAACAATAATAATAACAATAATATATTTTTCAAATGTACTCTCTAAACAAATAAACACTACCTAATTATTATTATTATTATTATCATCATTTCTTATACCTACTTATTTAATTATTTCATTATGATAATGACGTTGAATAATATATGATTAATATTAAATAATAACGATACTCTGTATTTATTTAACATTATAATAAATAAATTAAATATTAATTTCAAATCCTGAATTCTTTCAATTTCTAATTTAAAAAATATGTTTTGTAGATATTTATTTATATTCACATACGCATTTATACTACATTTAGGTGTTTAACACCGCTGTTTTCTACTATGACACTATTATTAGTATTAACAACATTAATATTCATATTATTATTAATAATAATAATAATAATAATAATAATAATAATAATAATAATAATATGTTTCACGATATAAACATCTGTTGAAGAAAAATGCGAAAAACTGTGGAACGTCGATACTTTTTATTTAACGTCCGTAAAAACACGCTGTTTAAAAGTATTTTACACTTTTACATATTTTTAAAAATAACACTAACGAGAGGAAAAAATAGGAAACAACCTGTAAATACTTTTAAAAACTGTTTCCTGTCGAGGTTTGTAACTGTTATCGAAAAATATTTTCAAAAGGTAAAAGAATGGTGTGTTGTGAGATGATTGATCACAGCGTCGATGTTATATCATCATTTGGCCCTCAGCCTTTAACTAAAACCCTGTGTGGCTCCATTTCTGGATTTCAGTCGTATGTGATTGGATCTGAAGTTGTGAGATTTAACAAAACAAAACAAAAAAACAAACAAACAAACAAACAAAAAAGATCAAATAAAACTTTCAGCAAACGTTTACACATTAAGTGTGCGGTCCTGATGGACCTTTGCTGTCACTCGAGCCTCCGTCCCTTTTGTCTTACCTCTGTGGAGTTGGAGTTCTCATAATAGACGCCCTGCACCAAGTCTCCAATGGCACTGGAGATCAGCTCCACCACCTAAAACACAAAAACCACAGCTCAGAACTCCTGAAACACTCGGAATCGTTCCGACGTCCCTCATCTGAGGAGGTTCTGAATCAGACAGGGGATGATAGACAGTGACTGAAACACACTTATTAAACAGATGATCAGTCAAGAGTCCAAATAACTGAGGGATTTATGAGGCTTCGGACATCCGGACACACACACACACACACACACACACACGCGAAACACTCACAGCTTAGAAAGAGTCTAAAAAGAACAGAAAGTGAGAGAGAAATCGAAGCAAGACGAGAGGTAAAAGTGTACAAGTGTTGTAGTGCTCCAAATGAAATTTGTGACATTTCACCAAGTTCACCAAGGGAAAGACGGCGAGTCCGAGAACTCTCACGTTACAAATCCGATTCCAAAACCGGAATCCAATATCTTAACTCGGAATCAGGCACGTGCTGAGATTACATTTCACACCACCATAACTGACCGAATGTCTATCACGGTTACATGATATCGGATTCGGTGGAGAATAAAATCAAAGTTACTTGCGTTCCAGGTGCATTTGTAAACGTACTCCTCGGCCCGAGCTACACTTCTGACGGCGTGACGTGTTTTTTCGAAAAACCTCTTCAGTTATAGTACAGACTGGACAGACTTAAATCCCAGAAGCACTTCCACTTCCCAAAAACGTCCAACCTCGTACCCTGATATTGTACCAAATCCCAATTACTAGCGAACCATTTCAAAGGTGAGGGGTCCGAATTTCCCGAATTGTCCGATTCGTGTGTCAATTACATTTACAAGTTCTGGACGTTGCTATTTGTGGTCATCGTAAACGTTTATTCATTCCTTCATTTCCTCTTTTCCCGATGGACCTCACAATGACAACTGGTCTGAGAAGGTCACTTCAGACTACTACTAACCCCAGCCACAGATTCCGGACTCCTAAATGATCCCCAGACATTCCCGAGCCATATGTGAGATGTAATCTCTTGAGCGAATCCTGGGTCTGCCCCGGGGTCTCCGTCCAGCGGGACGTGCCTGATAAAGCTCTAGCAGGAGCCCGACTCCTTGTAACGTTCCCAAACCCCGTCAACCACTTGTTTTTGATTTGGAGAAGCTGTGGCTCTACACTGAGGCTCAAGAATCATTAAAAAAAAAAAAAAAGTTTAGTTATTATTTTGCTCCTGTCAGAGGTGCTGTCCATACATAGATGTGGGGCGAACATCTGGAGAACATTGGTGACTTCTGCTGAAGTCAACAATTATCCATTTAAGAGTGGTGGTATATGATGGAGAACATTAACCTGGAGGGAACCGTCAGCGTACGGTGTGCTGGCTGAGAAACTCGTCAGTGTATTGTTGCTGAAGAAAACGTCGGGTGTTTGCTTGCTGAGGAAATCGTCGGCGTATGTTGCTGAGAAGGTCGGTGATGTACTGCATGTTTGCTGAGGAAATCGTTGGCATACGATTGCTGAGGCACATTGCTTCTATGTGTCTTTTTAAAGAATCTGTTGGAGAACCGGGGGAGCTGATGAATGAATGGCATGTTGGAGAACACTGGAAATGTGGAAAACGTTGCCATGAACACCTTGGAATATAGCTTTTATTTGGAGCTCTGTGTGTGTGTGTGTGTGTGTGTGTGTGTGTGTGTGTGTGTGTGTGTGTGTGTGTGTGTGTGTGTGTAAGGGCAGCCTAGTGGTACAGCAGGTGGTGATGTTGCTGCCCCACGGCTTCAGCTCAGGTTACCGTCTGTGTGGATTTTGGCATGTTCACGCCTCACGCCCGAGTGGGTTTCCTCTGGGTTCTCCAGTTTCCTCCAACCTCCCAAAAAAGCCAGTAGGCACACCGGTGACCCTACTTGCATGAGTGCTTGGTGCCCCTGTGATGGACTGGAATCTGATCCATAGCGTATTCCTGCATTCCTTCATATCCCACGGTGTGTTCGTTGAAGAACTTCAGCGTGAACCTGTTGGAGGTGTGCTTTGGAAAATGTGGGTGTTGGATGGACTAAACTGGTGCACTGTTTTTGTCGGAGAACACGAGTGTGCGTTTGCTGGGTCAGAAAACGTGCGTCATGAAGAACGCTGACGTCTGTCCACTGGAACTGGAAAAGGAAAACGATGGCGTCAACATGTCGGTCGGAGTTGGTCTGGAGGAAAATGCTGGTGCTTGCTGGAGATCGTTGGCGTGTCTGTTGGGGAATGTTGGTGTGTGTGTCTCCCAGGGGGAAAAAAACCAATGAGAATTGGGGAGGGGAGGGGAGGGTGTTGGATGGAGAACGTTTGGTGTGTTTAATAGAGAACACGATTGTGAATGATTGTATGCGATTGAGAACCTCAGCGCTCTGGTGGAGAATGTGATTGAATGTGATGTTGGGGAAATCAGGTGTGTGAGTGATGGCATCTGATGGAGCACTTCACTGTTTTTTGCTGGAGAAATTTGCACTTCTGATACTTATTAAACCTGGATATATGAAGATTAAAAACGTTGTACAAAACGACACCTGAAGTCTAGAGGGTGCTTTTGAAATCCACCAGAGGCTGTCCTTTCACTGAATTAACCCTAGTATCTATTTCCTTCCATCCCTCCATCTCTTGCTCTCCTTTACTCAGCCTTTTTAATCAGTCTTTCCCGCCGTTTCTGAAAGACCCGTCTGTGAAAGAGGACGTCTGTGGAAGAGGGGGGTGAAAAAAAACCAGCGCAGTGGATCATTAAGTCCAGACACTTGTCTTTTTTTTTTTTTTTCATATTTCATATTTAGTTACATAGCTCTGTTTCTTTGGCTCTCCTTCCTTTTTTTTTCCCCCTTTACTTTTCCTTACGCTCTAACTTTCATCTCTCTCTCCGTCTCTGCCCTTTTAGGTAACCGGATCCTTGAGGAAATATTGAGGCAATCCGACTCCTTCACCCAGAGCTCGAAAAGGACAATGCTCCTACAGTGTTACCAGATGTGCTGCCTCGAACGCTCAGTACAGGAGAGAAGCTAATGTGTGTGTGTGTGTGTGTGTGTGTGTGTGTGTGCGCGACGTGAAGGGGGGGCTTTTTTCGGAAAGTATCAGATAAGCCCTCCTCCCTCGGCCTCGTCTCATTCCCAAATCCAGCCGGTGTCGCGTTTCGCCGACAGGTCTGCGAGGGAGGAAAGAGGAGACGACCTCGTCCGGATCACCTTACCGTTTATGCTAGTGCCGAGCCAGGATCCCACTCACACACACATATACACACATATACACACACACACACACACACACACCAAGCCAGGAACCCACTCAAGGCCACATAGTACACATCACAGATCACTCAGCGGATGAAAAAAGCTCTCAGCTGCGTCGCTAGCTTCACTGATTTGTGCCGCTAATGGCCTGGCGCTAACCGTAATGTTACAGCGGATGCTATGAGCGCTAAGCCTCCTTTGTGCAAGCTAAAGCGCCGACGCTTTACAGCCGAGAGCACACCGATCAAACAAGCACCAACAAAACCAAGAGTTGTGTCAATGTGTCGGAACTGTGTGTGTGTGTGTGTGTGTGTGTGTGTGTGTGTGTGTGTTGGTTGGAAAGTTTCTAGAATGTTCTCCCACGTTCACACTGATCAATCTGCCTCGTCAGGTCTACTGGACGTTATGATGAAATGGAAACATGTACGGGAGCTGGTGGAGAATGTCAGTGTGGGTTGGGGAAAGTTTCTGTTGGCTGCAGAATGTTCATGTCTAATGCCCAGGGAATGCCTGTGTTTGATGATCAGAGAGCTTGGGTGCCGTTAATGTCTGGAGAATGTTGGTGTTTGTTGACTGGGGAACTTTTGGCATTTGATGTCCAGAGAAAGTTAGTGTTTGATGATCAGAGAGCACTGGTCTCTGTCAGGAGAATGTCTGGAGAACGTTGGTGTTTGTTACCTGGAGAACGTAGGTGTTTGTTGCCTGGAGAACGTTGGTGTTTGTTACCTGGAGAACGTTGGTGTTTGTCGCCTGGAGAACATTGGTGTTTGTCGCCTGGACAACATTGGTGTTTGTCACCTGGAGAACGTTGGTGTTTGTCACCTACAGAACATTGGTGTTTGTCACCTACAGAACATTGGTGTTTGTCGCCTGGAGAACATTAGTGTTTGTTACCTACAGAACATTGGTGTTTGTCACCTGGAGAACGTTGGTGTTTGTCGCCTGGACAACGTTGGTGTTTGTCGCCTGGACAACGTTGGTGTTTGTCACCTGGAGAACACTGGTGTTTGTTGTACGAAGAACTTTTGTTATTTGATGTCCAGAGAATGTTGGGGTTTGATGTCCAGAGTGAATTGATGTTTGATGTCCATGTTGGTGTTTGCTGTCCAGAGAACATTGGTGTTTATGCCCAGACTGGTGTTTGTTGTCCAGTGAACCTTGGTGTTTGATGCAAGAGAACCTCAGTAAGTGGTTTATTAGGTAATGTTGGTGTTTGATGTAGAACAGTAGCGTTTGTTGTTACCAGTGTGTATTGGAGGGGTTCTGTCTGTGTCTGATGGTGTTTGCTGATGTGTATTAGACAATGCTGATGTGTGTGTTGGAGAACAATAGTGTCTGATGGCAAAGTATGTATTTATGTTGCGGTAGAAACAGTGAATAATGGATTTGAAGACATATTTTGGAGGTAGCTGGTCTTTAAAAACTTGCTCTTGGCTTAGTGTGGTCTTGGATAGATTTGGCTTGGACTAAAGTATAAAGTTATCACCTGTAACACCTACATTTTATACATCTGGCAAAATAATTTTTAAACCCAGAGGTGGAAATCTTGTACATGTAATTTAAATCATCCACCATTTTATCCGTGTAGCCAAGACCCGATCTCCTGTCAGTCATTCATCCATTGGTCTTTGATCTCCACGGACAACTGCACAACAGGTTGGGTTACACACCAGAAACACAGCTGTGATCTTTACTCACACTGGTCCATATTTGTGTGTGTGTGTGTGTTTGTAGTGAGTATCAAATGGAAGCACGTTCCAATAAACCATTTTCAAAAAGGTTTACGTTACACATTTGCTTATTGCTTAAAGAGTACTATGCAGAAAATGGGATGTTAATTGGTTACCTAACAACGTCCTAATATTCCTTAAACGTGTCTACTAAAGACGATTAAGAATTAAAATAGACGTGTGCTGATAATTCCAGGTATGAACATCATTCCAGAGCAGAATTACGAGGCTTTTCCAAGAAGGAACGTCTTCAAGTCTGTTCCCATTAAGGGCCCTTAGGAGGCAGATGTATTAATGCCGTCTCAAAATAGGACACGCTTTATCCCACACTGTCCAAAGCCGACTCCTGACTGAAACACAGGCACGGTGATTTTTTTTTTTTTTAAGCCATAACTGTATTGTTGTAAAGATCATGTAAGAAGAAGTCCCCAAACTTTCTCCCCAGACTGAGTTTCCCTCCTGCACCACCAGGGGTCGCTGCGCAACACTTATATAATAAGACAGAGAAACAAAACCTCAAACTCGAAAGCTGTACAAAGGACAAAACGTTTAAGGCGTTTTCTCCATTTTTCAGAACAGACTTCTGGATCTCAGCTAAAACTGAAACTAATAACCGTCTCAAATCATCTAATCGTGTTTTATCCATGTTTTAGCTTTTTCTTGGACCTTGGGCTGCTTGCGTCAGCGCGAGGTTTATCGATAGAAACTGCAAAACACTTCATTCGGCGCTAACTGAACACTGTTCACAAGCTTAACCTGCAGTGTTCTCCAACAGTGCTAACGTCGTGATGATTTTCACCACAGTTTTGTTCACGTTTGTTGATCTTCTGCAAGCTTTTGCCCACAACTGCAGACGTTACTGTGTCACGTCGGAGATGTTTGACGTTAAAACACTAGTTTGACACTCCCTGTGTGTGTGTGTGGTATTGATTTGTTGATTAAATCAGTCACACACACAAAACACACACACACACACACACACACACACACACAGACAGAGAGAGCAGTAAGTGTTGTTTATCCCGGTAAAAAACACCAATGATCTGCTTAGCGATATAGGAGAGTGGACTGCAGATAACCTTCACTGACCTCACACACACACACACACACACACACACACACACACAGAGTTTGATTTCTATACAAAGTCCGACAGTGCTTCCCTCCGAGGACGAGACACAGCAGTGACCTCAGACTGACTCTTTTCATTTATCTGTGTGTGTGTGTGTGTGTGTGTGTGTGTGTGTGTGTGTGTGTGTGTGTGCGTGCGTGTGTGTGTAGTTATGGCTAAAGTAAATCAGATGGAAAAGGGTTTATTTTCATCTGCACATTTGCCACAGCTCCACTTGATGACAGAACCTGTCAGTGGCCTGCCTCCTGATGACTGGGGTGTGTGTGTGTGTGTGTGTGTGTGTGTGTGTGTGCGCGTGTAAGTATGTGAAAAGGTATTTTGACAGCCACAGAAGCAATGCCTCCTTCACTAGGACTCACAGAGAGGCAATGCCTCCTTTACTGTGACTGACAGGTACATAGGCCACGCCTCCTTCAGTGTGACTGACAGGTACAGAGGCCATGCCTCCTTTACTGTGACTGACAGGTACATAGGCCACGCCTCCTTCAGTGTGACTGACAGGTACAGAGGCCACGCCTCCTTCACTCAGACTATAATAAAAACTGACAGGGCGACCTCAAACGGCATCTCAACTCTGTGTATGTGTGTGTGTGTGTGTGTGTCTCTGTGTGTGTTAATGGAAGAGTTTAATGAGGGATGAATTAGACATATGCTGCTGCAGCACAGCAGCCGAGGAGACACACACACACACACACACACACACACACACACACTTTATGAATGTGAGAGCAAAGTGGTAAAGGGTGCCATATTTTCTGTGTAATAAGAAAAGTCTGTAAACACTTGTTGCTAGGCAACATGGAAACCAAACTTAACAAACAAAAATGATTGTGAATATTGACATTTTCCTCAGAAGTGTTGGTCAGCCGCTAAAAAAATACTACAAATCAAATTATACTGAAATTAAACTCGAGCACTAACAGAATTTCCATGGGTTTGAGTCACAACCTGTGAATTTGGAGTTGTGAGAAATTGTTTACGTCCACCAAAAAAGGAACTGTCTCGTAACCATGGTTACACACGACACACAGCTAAATGTACTCCCCCTTCCCCCCCCCCCCATCCTTTAGCGAACGTTTTGCTACAATCAGCATTTTTTGGACTTTTGGACAGAGTGCCAACCTTCTATGCAAATTCAGTCATTTCAATATCGCGCGTTCGAATTTAAATGTAAACATAACTGTGTTCCGTTTGGGTCGGGATGATGTACCTTGGTGTTGTTCAGCTGAGCCAATCCCGTGCAGGCGTTGGCCAACAGGAAGTCGCCGCTCAGGATGGCCATCTTGTTCCCGAACTGCATGTCCTTGAGCGGCCCGTCCGAGAACGTCCACTCCTTCAAGTTCACGATCCCACGATGCACCAGGAATGCCGTGTGGATCAGCTCGGTGATCTCGGCCAGGCTACGCTGACTGACAGAGAGAGAGCGAGAGAGAGAGGAATTTTTTTTATTATATCTTCACTATTTAATAGTAGATTATTAATGTCTACTTCAGCCACGCCCTCAGCCATGTTTATATGATGTCACACCCTGAACCCGGGGGTTGAGGACACCTTCTTGACTCGAAGTGGAGGGGACGTTTTCTTCGGTTTTCCTAGTCTGAGTCAGTTATGAGCTTTAAGCTACGTTCACATTAGCAAATGACACAGCAATATATATATATATATATATATATATATATATATATATATATATATATATATATATATATGTGTTGCCATGCCAACAAGCAACAACAGCAGCCACGCCCACATCGAACAAACTACAAGCGAAACCGGCGACTAGTGTGATTGCACTGTTAGTTGAACGCAGCGTTATTAACAACAAAGTCGTTCATTTTGTTTCCAAACTGCTTCCCAGATTTGCCCCGCCCTAAATCTCCCATTACTTTGTTCTCCACGTATGTTTTTCCTCACTGAGTCACATGTCCCCCGTACTACAACCTGATTGGTCGTCACAATGAACTTCTCTGAACTTTTTTTTTATTTTTTTTTTTTAACTTTTGTAAACACTCCTTTGTGGCAAAAAATACAAATAAAAAAATGCCAACGATTTTTAAATGCACCAGCTTTGTACAACGTATGTGAGATTAGCAGTTTGTGCCTTTTATATTTTTCATATACGCTTTTTATACATTTTGTGATCACACGCTGTGAGAAAATTTTGAATTGGTCATGAATATGATAAATGATAGTCTGCATTTCTACACACACGCCGTTTTGGATTTATGTTCATAAAAATGATGGACAAGAAACTGGATCAGATTTTAACAAACCTGAGTAAAGGTTCATCATTTATTCTGGCCATGACACCGAACATGGACATGGAGTGGGAATCATTATGTCCATCAAGGTGGCATCAGCACTCATAGGCTGGAAGCCTGTTCGTGACCGTATTATCAATGCCCAATTCCGAACCAACCACGCCAAGGTCACAATCATCCAAGCGTACGCCCCAATCGAAGACGCAGAAGATACCAACAAGGATGAGTTTTACGACCAACTACAGCAGGCCCTAAATGAAACCCCCCATCACGACATCATTCTGCTCATTGGCGATTTCAATGCAAAGATTGGCAAGAAGCGTCATGGTCTGGAACACGTCATGGGCCCACACGGCTCAGCCACAGAAACCAACGACAATGGAGACCGGCTAATCTTTCTCTGCGCAGCAAACGGCCTATCGATCGGAAATACATACTTCGACCATAAGCAGATCCATAAGAACACATGGCGGTCACCAGATGGAGAAACGCTCAATGAGCTCGATTATGCCTGCAGAAGCAAACGGTGGCGATCGTCGCTGGTAGATGTGCGGGCTTGCAGGGGGGCGGATATTGGTTCTGACCACTATCTCCTCCTCGCAAAGTGTCGACTCTGATTGAAGCGCCAACAAATGCAACAGAAACGACCGCGCCCCTTCGCAGTGGACCGAGTTAAAGACCGGGCAGTGGCCGAACGATTTACACTTGAATTAAGGAACAAGTTCGAGGTACTGATAGAAGAGGCAGACGCTGGCATTGAACAACGATGGACGAGGCTGACACAGGCGATCACTGGAAGTGCTGAGACTACTATCAGAAGAAGGCAAGGAACATACAAGGAATGTTGGATCCAGGAACGAACATGGGATCAGATCGATGAACGTAGATCGGCTCGACAGAAGCGTGACCAAGCAAAAACGGAGGAGGAACGGGTGGCCATGACAGAAAGTTATCGAGAACTGGACCGAAGAGTGAAGAGAAGTTGCAGACGAGACAAACGTGACTGGCTGGACCAGAAGGGACAAGAAGCACAAGCAGCGGCGGAAAGGAATGACACCAAGACGCTCTACTGCATTGTCCGGGACCTTACCAGCGCGAAGACCGGGCAGGGTGCACCTGTCAAAGACAAGAATGGCAAAGCGCTGCTGACCAAAGAAGAGCAAAATGCCCGATGGGTGGAACACTTCAAAGAAACCTTGAACCAGCCTCCCCCCGGGACCACCTTCGCCCCTGCGGATCGAGCAAACGACCTGGACGGGAGGACAGATGCAATCTCAACAGCGGAGACTTCGACTGCGATTCGACTCCTGAAAAATGGCAAAGCGCCTGGCCTGGATATGGTGTCTGCGGAAATGCTCAAGCACGGTGGACAATGCCTCGTCGAAGAAATGACGGACCTTCTAAATTCCTGTTGGGCAACAGCGCAAGTACCGGAAGGTTGGCGAAGAGGTGTCATCGTGAAGCTCCCAAAGAAAGGCAATTTGGCGGATTGTAACAACTGGCGTGGAATCACACTCTTCTCGGTTCCTGGAAAGGTTTTCAGCATTGTCCTGCTCAGAAGACTTCAAAAAGCTGTGGATCAGAAGCTTCGAGAAGAACAAGCCGGATTCCGCAGTGGCAGATCGTGCACTGAGCAGATTTTTGTCCTAAGAACAATCATCGAGCAGAGCTTGGAATACCAACAGCGACTTTCCATCAACTTCATCGACTTCACCAAGGCCTTTGACAGTATCCATCAAGACTCACTTTGGAGCGTAGTGAGGTCATATGGCATCCCGGAGCGGTTTGTTGAGGTCTTCCGAAACCTCTACCTTGGATCCAGCTGCTGTGTACGAATGGAGGATGGAAACACGGACTTCTTCGCCATCAAAACCGGCGTGAGGCAAGGGTGTATATTATTCCCCTTCCTCTTTTTATTGTCCATCGACTTTGTAATGCAGATTGCTATGGATCAAGACGGGTTTGGAATTCCGTGGCGAGCACCAACACGCCTAACGGACCTTGACTTCGCCGATGACATCGCCCTCCTCGCAGACATCAAGAAGAACATGGCAGCTATGACGAAAAGTTTGGAACAAGAAGCGGCCAAGGTTGGCTTACGAATCAGCGGAAACAAGACCAAAATTATGAGGATTGGATATGCGGCAGCCAGTAACCCCATTACGGTTGGACAACAGCAACTTGAGGAGGTTGACAAGTTCACATACTTGGGTAGTATCCTTGCGAGCGATGGAGATGCCGACCATGATGTAGCTTGTCGGATTGCAAAAGCAGAGGCAGTCTTCCAACGGCTGTTGCTGATTTGGTCGACCCAGAAGATCGATGTGACGACGAAGGTTCGCCTACTCAACTCCATCGTCATCCCAACTGCAATTTATGCCAGCGAAACATGGAAGACATTTGCAAAGATTGCAAGAAGGCTCAACGTCGCGCAACAGAGGTGGCTGCGACGGATCCTGCGAGTCTCATAC
>CM042546.1:11167809-11187809 GCA_023630585.1 Cranoglanis bouderius
TCCAAACCCGACCACATCCTACCTCCCTCCTGTTTTGTCGGTAATGTGCACTGGGAATTAGACAGCTTACTTCACAAATTCCCACGTAAGTACGTACCGTCGGCTTGTCCTCCCACAAAATTGTTTGTCCCTCCTACCTATAGAACCCGGTTAATAAGATGGGCTCACACGGTTCCCGGTACCGCTCACCCCGGTTCCCTACGCACCTACCACCTTTTGTCCCACAAGTACTGGTGGCCCAATATGGCCCAAGAAATACAACAGGCGGTCAAATCTTGTGACATCTGCGCCCAAACTAAGGTACCCAGAACCTTCCCTGCCGGCCAACTCATGCCACTACCCACTCCTCAACGACCTTGGTCACATCTCGCAGTAGATTTCATCACGGACCTCCCCAATTCTCTGGGTCACACCACCATTTTTGTTATTTTAGATCGGTTCTCCAAATCCCTCCGTCTAGTTTCCTTGCCCAATCTACCATCAGCCTTCCACACAGCAGAACTGATATTCACACACGTATTTCGTTATTTTGGGATCCCCGAAGACATAGTTAGCGATCGGGGACCGCAGTTTATA
Source organism: Cranoglanis bouderius (assembly GCA_023630585.1). NCBI lineage: Eukaryota > Metazoa > Chordata > Actinopteri > Siluriformes > Cranoglanididae > Cranoglanis > Cranoglanis bouderius. The sequence continues at coordinate 11,168,386 of CM042546.1, forward strand.
TCTCGCGTATGGTCCGGTTTTATGGGTAAATTGGGAGTGAATGTGAGCCTTACGTCGGGATACCACCCTGAATCCAACGGGCAAGCGGAACGGGTTAACCAAGAAGTCGGAAGGATGCTCCGTTCGTTTTGTCACAAAAATCCCTCTGATTGGGCCCGCTTCCTGCCATGGGTGGAATACGCCCAGAACTCACTCCGCCATTCTGCCACTAACCTGACCCCATTCCAATGCGTGCTAGGATATCAGCCCCCTTTGTTTCCGTGGGACGCCACAGCCACGGACGCACCAGCCGTAAACGAATGGTTTGACCGCAGTGAACAGGTCTGGGCAAGCACCCATAGGAGACTAAAACAAGCAGCCTCCAAATCAAAAGCCCAGGCTGATCGCCACCGACAGGTAACACCATGCTACCAACCCGGTGAACGGGTATGGCTCTCCACCCAAAACTTGCACCTCAGACATCCCTGCCAGAAGCTCTGTCCTCGTTATCTCGGCCCCTTCAAAGTCATCAGGCCCATCAATGAGGTAACCTACAGACTAGCCATCCCCAAACATTGGCGCATTGCCCCCTCGTTTCACGTTTCTCTCCTGAAACCCTTCCACACAGGCATCCTCACCTCTCAAAACCCTTCTAATCCACCTCCCCCACAGGAAGTTGACGGACAACCGGCCTATCAGATTCATCAGATTCTAAAATCCCGGCGACGTCAAGGAAAACTTCAGTACCTCATTGACTGGGAGGGGTACGGGCCCGAGGAACAGAGCTGGGTGGCGGCTAAGGACATGCTGGACCCTGAAATGGTGGACGAATTTCACCGCATCCATCCAGAATACCCAAAACCTAGACCCAGAGGTCGACCCAGGCAAGGAGAGGCTCCCGGAGTGAGCCCTTTGGGGGGGGGCTCTGTTAGGTCGCGCAAAAAGCGCGACTTCAATTACCAGAACTCTCATTCACACACTCCACACTACATTTCCCAGCAAGCTCGGCGGCCTACAAACATGGCCGCCAGGGACTACAACACCCAAAACACCCACACACTACCACGGTCACAATCACCCTCTTTCTAATCCCGCGCACCTGTCTTCAATTTCACAAACACTTTATTTAAGGACTTTTGTGTTACAGGTTGGACGCGAAGTATTGTTTGTTTTTCCCAAATCTTACCTTACTGAGCAACTGAATTCTGGACTGATTCTCACGGCATTGACCTTTAAGCTAAGTACCTTGGATTCCGACTTCCTCTCAAGCCCTCTTTCTATTTACACATCTCGGTGATAAGTTTACGTGCACTTGTGTCTGATTTTCGGTTAGCGCTGTTTAAGTTAGCACACTTTATGTAGTGACCACTATTTTGTTAAAGGTGTTTATTTCTGGATGCTGTTTTTCCGTTTTTCCTTTCTGTTGTTAAGTGTGTTCTGTTCTTACTACTAGCGCTAACGATTTTGAGAGTGTGTATAAACTTTACCACGATATCCCGCGAAGACTCGAAGCCTTCTAAAAGCTTTTGTGTTACCCTGTGTCCTTTCCACATGTGTGCTGAATAAAGTGACGAAGTTTTTGACCGCAACTGTGTCCAGCCTACTTCTGGTGATATAACACCAATAAATAGTAAATAATAAATAAATAAATAGTCATTTTTATATTGTTACTAAAAAAAAAAAACATTTTAAAAAAGTGTAAAAAAAAAAAAAAGTAAAAAAAGGTGATATTGTAGAAAATTGTGTGTTGTGAGATCATTTATAACCATATGATCGATTTTATATCGTCGTATTCCCCGGTACTGTTTGGTGTAAGTAATAATTACTTTGAAAATCACACTAAAGTAAGAATTTTTATTGTGTGTGTGTGTGTGTGTGTGTGTGTGTGTGTGTGTCTGAGCTTTCCACCACAGGCACGGCCAAAAATCAGCATAATGATCAGTAATTGTATGTAAATGATGGTGCAGAGAGCTGGGCTAATGAAGTGACCTCTCTCTCTCTCTCTCTCTCTCTCTCTCTCTCTGAAGTGAGTGGTAATGAAAGCAGTGAGTGAGGGGGCCCAGGAGGTCCTGTGAGGTCCTGTGAGGTCGAGGGAGCGAGTGTATGCCGATCCTGACCGCCTTTCAACGTGGTCATTAATATTCCAGAGGGAAAGGCGGCGGGGCGATGCGGCGAGCGCGCTGGACAATAACCTCTCGCTTCAAAAGATCACACGCTGCTGCAGAACGTTTCCACATTTACAACGAGCTGGAACAGGTGTCGCAATATTACAGCTTCACATCGCAATAATCAGCACAGTATTTAACCCGTCATCCTACTTTCATTAAACACGTGTGTGTGTGTGTGTGTGTGTGTGTGTGTGTGTGTGTTTTTATAAAACCTCATATGATAGTGAAATGTTTTTATTCGCTCTGTCCAAAATGTACTCAACAGCGATCAGGCGATCATCCACAAGACTGAAAAGATAGAAACAGTGTACCTGAGGACACACCTCACCCTTTACTTTTATCGTGTGTGTGTGTGTGTGTGTGTGTGTGTGTGTGTGTGTGTGTGTAATGTAATGAATGTGCTCATACAGTAACGTTATTAAATGAGTAACTCCCCTCCCGAAGCAGACGCGGTCTCAGCCGTATGAGTATCGGAGAAGGAGAACGTATTCGGGGAAGGCGCTGACGCCAGGGTGTCTGAAAGACAGAATAATCCAAACAACTACAGGAGACTGACAACGAAAAGGAAGAAGAACAGGAAAGCGAGAAGGGAAGGAAAGGGAAGGGGAAGAGGAAGAGACAAAAGAAAGAAATGGACCAGGAACAAGAAACAGGAAAAAAGAAAAGGAAAAAAAAAAAGACACGGAAAGTGAAGGGGAGAAGAGAAATGGGAAAAAGGAAAATTGGGGTTTGAGAAAAGGGGAAAGAAAGAAAAGGAACAGGGACCGTAAAATATGGAAGAAGAAGAAAAAATGGGAAGGGAAGGTAAGAAAAGAAAAGGAGAGGGAAGGAAAGAGAAGGGAAGTAAAGGAAATAAAGGAAAGGAGAGGGAAGGAGAGGAAAAGAAAGGGAAGGTGAGGAGAGAGAAGGAAAGGAAATGAAAGGGAAGGAAAGGAAAGGAAAGGAAAGGAGAAGAAAGGGAAGGAGAGGTAAGGAAAGGGAAGAAAAGAAGAGAGAAGGGAAGGAGAGGAAAGGGAAGGAGAGAGAAGGAAAGGAAATGAAAGGGAAGGAAAGGAAAGGAAAGGAAAGGAGAAGAAAGGGAAGGAGAGGTAAGGAAAGGGAAGAAAAGAAGAGAGAAGGGAAGGAGAGGAAAGGGAAGGAGAGAGAAGGAAAGGAAATGAAAGGGAAGGAAAGGAAAGGAGAGGAGAGGAGAGGAGAGGTAAGGAAAGGGAAGAAAAGAAGAGAGAAGGGAAGGAGAGGAAAGCTGAAGTGTCTCAGCACTGGACAGGAGAAATGAAGGTATGAAGGTGTGCAATAAGCATCAGTTTGTTTGTGATTCTTTGGGAAGCTCATTGTGAAGGAGCTCGGTGCAGTGTGGAGGTCAGGTCACTCTCACAGCTGTGGAAACACTGGAATAAAAAAACCCTACAATCTCCTGACTGTAGCGGCACCTCAGAGTGGTGTGTCCATCACATTCCTCAGTAAATCAGTACGAGGCTGCGCTCATCATCTGAAGGTTCCGAGTTCAGACCCGTCTCCTGATTTACGTCCCCAGATCATTCAAATAAAAACATCAGGCAAGTAAGCAAACAAATTGAACATGAAGGTGGCATCGTGCAGGTCGTCTCATAAACTGTACACACGAGCCAGAAATCTGCAGCAGAAGGTCACTGTGGGATAGCGCTAACATTCAAACCCACATTTCTGTGCTCCGGAACACCCACTGAGTCTCTAAAAGGCCGTTAATGAGCTGTTAACGAGCTGTTAATGAGAGCAGGAGAACCCAGAGAACGTGTGCAGCACAGGCTCTCTAATATCCAGGCTGTAGGTGGCCAAGAAAGAGCGCTATTTTCTTTCTTTCTTTTTTTTTTAGACACTATGCACCACTGCTGCTCGTCATGAATTAGCGCCGTGGCAACGGAGACAAGATGACAGCTGGACACGCCTCCTAAGACACACAGCTCGAACGACACGCCTCCTTATGACCCGCTTAACCTTCATCACGAGAGAGAGAGAGAGAGAGAGAGAGAGAGAGAGAGAATAAGAGCGAAGACGTGAAGAAACAAAAAGCGGGGGAAAATGGGAAAGAGAACTGAGGCGCTGTAAGAATATGGATATAATGAGGACTTAAAGAAAGTGATGGAATAAAAGAAAGAAGGACAGATGAAATGTAAAGAAAGGACAAGAAGAGTGTAAAAGGAAAGAAGGAAGCATGTGAAGACATAATGTGAATTAAAAAAGGAAAGAGAAATGTGTAAATTAAGCAAAGAATTAGGACAGGAAGGAAAATGAAATGATAGAAATAGAAGTGGAAAGGAAAAGGAAAAGGAGTAATGATGAAAGGGATGGGACGAAAGGGAAGGAAGGGAAAAGAAAGAAAGAAAAGAAAGAAAGAAGGAGTAATACTAAGAAAAGCATAAGAAGGACAGAATATATCAGAAGGAGGAGAAGATGAAGGAAGGAAGGAAGGAAGGAAGGGAAAAGATAAGATGAAGGATACAAAAAGAATATAGGAGAGGGAAGGAACAATATGGAAACATTTTTTTTAATGAAGTATGATCAGAGGGATGAAGGAAGGAAGGAAGGAAGGAAGGAAGGAAGGAAGAGGAAAGGAAAGAAAAATCTGAGAAAAAATAAGAAATAGAAAGTAAAGCAAAGAAAGAAAGAAAGAAAGCGAAAAGGAAAAATATGAAGAAAAGCATAAAAAGGAAAGAAGATCAGAAGGAGGAGAAGATGAAGGAGGAAAGAAGGGAGGAAGGGAAAAGAACAGAGAAAAGATATAAAAAAGAATAAAAGGAAGGGGAGGAGAAAAAAGAAGAAAAATAAACATTTTAAAAAAGGAAGTATGATCGGAGGGATGGAGGGGCAGAGGAAGGAAGGAAGGAAGGAAGGAAGGAAGGAAGAGGAAGGGAAAAAAGAATATGAGAAAAAATGAAGAAATAAAGGAAGGGGGGAAGAAGTTGAAGGAGGAAAGCAAAGAAAAGCAGGAAGAATAACACTAAGTGAAGTAAGAAAGGAAAGGAAGAAAATGAAGGCGGGTAAAAAAAAGACAGATGGAGTGTGAAAAGAAGAAAGAGAGCTGAACAAATGAAACAAATGATGGTGATAAAAGGAATGAAATGAAAACACGTCTCTGATGTTTATTGTGGTCTGAATCCAGACGTCAGCGTGGGGCGGGACGGCGTGGAGCAGGACGGCGTGGAGCGGGACGGCGGCGAGCGGGACGGCGTGGAGCGGGACAGCGGCGAGGCTCCTCTCTGGAGGACGCACTCGTTTATCACACCATTAGAAGCGGCTTAATCCGTCATCCATCAACCCGTCTCTCATCTCTACCTCAGCGCAGGTTAATCACGATGATTTACCGCGCCATAACGTGACTAATAGAGACGCAGAGGAAGTCGGGTTCACTCTGGAAACAGTGAGGATGAGTTTAAGACGTAACTGACGGAGTTAACATCAGGTTTTTGTCGTCAAAATGGGCAACATGATGAAAATACATCATAATACTGTACAAATACAAGAGCGTGAACATGAAAGACGTGGCACCAAAACATTGTTATTATTATAATAACGTTATTATAATAACGTTATTATAACGTCCTGCTTGATATATTCTGTGAGCCAGGGCTGGAGGACTCGCGTCCGGTCTCGAGACGTCTCCTGTATTGACCTGGACTTGTCTCTGAATTTTTGCCATTCGTACTGTACTCGGACTTGTCTCTGTCTCCGTCACTGGTCTTGACGGAGTTTTTGTAAAAAAAACAACGCTGGTGTACAAACTGATTTCTGATTTCTGAAGTGGAGTGATGGTCAAACGGCCTCTTCCTGTCAGAGTAGGCGATTCTTGGCAACTTTTATGGATAATAAACCTACCAGACCTCTCTAGAGAAAGCTAGAGCGGTGGTTCTCAAACCACAAACCCCCCTCAGTATGCATTTAGTTCAAGGTTTTTCAAGTAGTATTTTCTGGAGCCGTAGATTTCCTTTCTATTCCTGAGCTTTCCAGTAACGGAACACGTTAGGTCTGAGCTGACTTTGGTGCTTGGTCCCCTAAATATAACACCTCTGATAAGGCGGGTTACGATTTCCTCCACTGTAACTAATTTTTAAAAAGGACCCCCGTGGTTTGCTTCAGGGACGCCTGGATGGTTCCCCGCTTTGAGAACCGGTGAGCTTGAGGTCTGCTCTGTGAAACTAGCTGACCACAAGTTTCGGAACCTCGAAGGTTGCAATCTGACGGGTTCCTACAGGAACACAAACACCTTGACCAGCTTTGTGAGCAAGATATAGTCACTGGATTGACAAAAATGTACAGGATCACATCTTCTTGTGAAAGTAGGAGGTTCTTTGCCACCTTCAGTGATTAAAATTAGCAGATTTTTGAGTGAACGCTGGACATCTGGATCGTGAGACTGGTTTGAAGTCAAACATCCTCCTGCTGCCTTCTATACAGTTCGCTGGGCATAAATGCTGCCTCCACCTCGAAGGCTCCATCATAACTAGCTCGTATGTTTGGAAACATGGTAGGGTTCTATGTAGAACCATACAACGTAAGATTTCCCTTTCAGAAGATATTCCACGTAGAACGATTTCAAAAACCTTCAAAGGCTGACCATCCAAAGAACCCAAAGAAGGTAGTGATGGTATTTTGGTATCGTCAAGCAATAAATATCGGTTTGCTTGGCGCTCTTCTGATGACGTCATCTCGTCGTCAAAATATTACAAAGAACCCACATTTCTTTTTCAGGGAGACGCTTCGTCTTTGGTGGCCACTGAAACTGTCTAAATGACACGGAGAGTGAAAGTTAGAGGGAAAGACAGGATTACTTTAGGAGGGAGGGAGGGAGAGAAATAACTGGAACCCAATCTGGCCGATCCAGACGACAGGACTGGAAACCGGAGCCCAAGGGTGTAATAACCTATACACCTAAATCTGATATGACAATCCATTTGGGTGTCGAGGATGGAGGGATGGAGGGATAGAGGGTGGATGGATGGAAGGAGGGAGGGGACCCTGGCTTCTCCTCTTTCCCTCCGTGTCTCCTTGCCCAAGAAGCGCCAGTCACATAAATACCCACAATGGCAGACGTTGGCGTCTCGGTTTTCCGTCCTCGGACTCGTGTTCGTTCATTCATCGCTGGGTAAAAGGACGAAGAGAGAGTTTGGGAAAGTCCTTCACTCTTTTCTTCTCGAGGCGTCGTTTCAAAATGTTCTTAGAAAAGTGAAATAAGGCAGCGGGAAATCGGTTCTGGCAGCAGGGTCGTGACGAACTACTTACCGAATACTTTACATCATATTGGGGCAGGCTCAGGCCGAGAAATCTGTTCAACTGCATTCGAATTTAGTTACTTAAAATGTTTATTAAGTAAAGGAATGTCAGAAGAATAAAAAAAGAAAAAAGGAACTGTAAATCAAGTAAGGAAGGAAAAAAATCTGGAAAAGGTAAGAGAAAGAAAGGAAAGAAGAGGAAAGTAAAGGATGGGATGGACAGGAAATGAAAAGAACGAAAAGGAAAAGGAAGGAAGGGAAGGACCAGACAGGGAAAAGGAAAGGAAAGGAAAATGGAAAAAGAAAGGAACAGATATGGAAAGGAAAGGAAATGGAAGTGAAGGAAAGGAAATGGAACTAAAGGAAGCAAAGGAAAGGAAAGGAAATGGAAGTGAAGGAAAGGAAAGGAAATGGAAGTGAAGGAAAGGAAAGGAAAGGAAAGGAAGCAAAGGAAAGGAAAGGAAAGTGAACAAAAGAAATAGAAATAAAAGAACAGGGAAGTGAAGGAAAGGAAAGGAAAAGAAAGAGAAAGAAAGGAAAGTACAGGGAAGTGAAGGAAAGGAAATTAAAGGAAAGGAAAAGAAAGGGAAAGAAGGGAAAGGAAATAAAGGGAAAGAAATGAAAGGGCAGGGAAGTGAAGGAAAAGAAAAAGAAATGAAAGGACAGGGGAAGTGAAGGAAAGGAAAAGGAAATGAAAGGACAGGGGAAGTGAAGGAAAGGAAAAGGAAATGAAAGGACAGGGGAAGTGAAGGAAAGGAAAAGGAAATGAAAGGACAGGGGAAGTGAAGGAAAAGAAAAAGAAGTGAAAGGACAGGGGAAGTGAAGGAAAAGAAAACGGAAATGAAAGGACAGGGGAAGTGAAGGAAAAGAAAACGGAAATGAAAGGACGGGGAAGTGAAGGAAAGGAAATGAAAGGAAATATGGAAAAATAATGAACGTTAAAAAGAAAGGGAAATAAGAGAAGAATGAAATGAATGTATAGTATTGTAAGGAGAGTAATTTTACGGCACAGACAGAGCAAACGATGACAGTTTTTTTTCCTGTGGATGTAAATATGATAAATGTGTACAGTGTAGGTGTTTATACACACCGTTATTAATGAGTTATTACTGCTGCAGCTCTAACACAGGTCACTTCCCACTGAAATTCAGCATGATTATCAAAATGGCAGAAATTTTGGTTTGTACGTTGTTCTGATAAACTACTGATCCACACTGAAGCCAGTAATCTGCTCCTCACGCCGCTGCACTGATGTTCCAGATGCTGAGATGGAGTCGGAACGCTTGTTACACCACATCTATTATCACACGGAGCAGATCAGCTGAACTTTTCCCCTTTCGCCGTTATCCTTTCTGCAGCTCATTAGCGCGGCGGATCTGTCAATCTCCGGCGTAGCCTGCAGAAAGCCAGAGGAAGTGCCGGCTGCAGCCACAGGAGGGAGCCGAGTCGGGTCTCACCTCGTTACAGGGAGAAGAAGTGGAGAAGCGGGAAGGAAAAAAAAAAAAAAAAAAACGTGACGAAACGTGTGTAACCTCAGTGAAATGACGATCACGTGTGCTGGGATTTAACGCCTATTAAGAGTTTGGAGTGAACTCCGAGTTAACTAGCAAATGTAATGGAAATGCCAGGGATTACTACTACCATTTCTCATTACAACTAAAAAAACAACAACAACAACAACAACAACAACAGGCCACGCCCACAAGACACAAACTACAAGCGACTTGTTATTGTGAACGCGCCCGCACACTGTAAAGCCCCTCTATCTCTTTTTTTCTTGACATTATTTATTTCTCTCCTTCACTTTTCCAGCTTTTGTACATCGTTCTGTTTCTTCCTCTCTTTTTTCCGTTCCTGTCATTTCTTTTTTTCTCTTTAGTGCGTTCACCTTTTAACCACTTCTCCCTCATTCCTTCGCTCCCTTTTCTCTTTCTTCCTTCGCATCTCTGGTGTCCGTTTAACGGCCTCGTTTAACTCTTTCTCTTTCTCCTCCTTTTCCTTCATTTCTGTATCTGTAAACAGAGCTGATTTAATCCTTCATTCTTTCTCTCTGCTCCTTAAAAGCCGACACACACACACACACACACACACACACACACACACACACACACACACACACTCTCTGTATGAACAGTGTCTGCTCAGCAGGTTTCTATTTAGTGTTGGATGAGGGAGAGGGGTACCAATACTTTCCACCAGAGCAACACAGTGGTTACAGTCAGTTGGTTGGCCAGTGAGTGTAACGTGTGTGTGTGTGTGTGTGTGTGTGTGTACCTGGCGGTGTTGAGCAGCGGGTGTTTGGTCCCCACCAGTTTCCTGACGTGCATGGCGACGTTGCTGAGCTCATCACTGAGCAGACAGCGCAGACTCATGAAGGACGTGGGATATCCCACGATCTTCTCCGCATCCGACACGACTTTACTCCAGCTGGACGGAGACGGACTGGAGAACAGACTCAAACTCCTCCATCCTCGCCTCGGAGAACCCAGAGAACCCAGAGAAGCGAGGAGCGTGAGATGGGAACGCACGGCCATCCTGAAGAACCTGGGGGAAAAAAAAAAACAATCAGCTTTCGACACGTTTTTTTTTTTTTTTTTACACACACATCCGACACTTTTTTTTCTTTATCTCTGCTATATTTCTGTTTTCCTTCCCCTTTTTCCTTCCTCCATCATTCTTTCGTTCTGCTTTTTTCCTCTCAGCACTTCAGTCCTCTTCCTTTCCTCTTCTTCTTGCGCTTGCTGTAATTTGTTCTCTCTCTCCACCATTTTTCAAACTTGTCGTCTCATCTCATTGCTTTCGGTTTATCTCTTCCCGTCTTTCTCTTCTCTCCCTCCGTCTTTCTTTCGTTTCAATCCTGCCTGTTTTTTTCTCCTCTGTGGTTTAATCCTGTCTTCTTTTTCTCTTCTTTTTGCACATGCAGTTATTTATTTCCTCTCTCTCTCCTTTCTTTTTCTCTGTCCTCTATTTATTCTCTGACTCATTCTTTCTCTCTCTCCCTTTCCCCGTCTCCTTTCTTCTTTTAATGTTCTCTTTTCTCTCCTCCTTTCTGTCATTCTGTCCTTCTTCCTCTGACTCAGTTTTTTGTCTTTTGTCCTTCTTCCTCTGACTCAGTTTTTTGTCTTTTGTCCTTCCCATCTCCTTTATCCTGTCTTATCATTTCTTTCATCTTTTCTTCATTTTCTCTTTTATATATATATATATGGCTTTCTTTCACTTTCTTCTCCTCTGCTTTATGCTCTTCTCGTGCTCTCTGTATAACTTTCCAAAAGGATGAAACTTTTTATATTTCTTGGCACCAAGTTATCGCGGTTTCAGTCACTAATGCCGGATCACCACCACCGCTGTCAGTTTGTACACACCCGCATTCCGTTAAATCCCGCCTCCTGCTCTGGGATTGGCTAGTTTCTCTAAACATGCACTTCTAGCCAATCGCAGTGAAGAAAGCGCTCTAATATTAACCAATCCTCCCACGACTTGTCTGAATACGGGTGCGACATAAAAAATAACGCATGTAAAAGCTTGCAATGCGACCGTCACTCTCAATGTCACCTTCTTATTGAATGAAACACATCTCGTCTTAAGCCCAAAACCGTCTCCTGTCATTAAACAACACTTCCGCTTTAATCCCCTGCTGATAGTCCACTCAGAAAGGCTGTACAAGAAAAAAAATAAACGGCTTTCTTCTGACGAAGTATTATGACTGTATATGCACCAGAGCTGCCATCTTGAACGATGCGCTTTACGGCATGTCGCAAAAAAAGTCTGAAAAAATCCCAGGATACGTCGTCCGTTTACAGCAGTGGCAACAAATCGATACTAAAATGGGCGAAAACACTGATTTTGTTTGTTGTCCAAAGATTAGTATCCCGATACAGCCACTTAAAAAAGTCTTTTGTGTATATAAAAAAGGGAATTTAGGAAATTTGCAGTTTGTACAGTGAAATTTTGAACTAATCACACACTCAGGTCGCGGTCCTGTGGTTGAATTAAAGTATGTCACTGTTTCTAAAGGAAAAGTTTACACCATTTTACTTTTTTTATTCCAAATGTAGTCAATCACTGGAGCCATTTTTAGCTGAAATGTGTAAATACTAACTTTTTTTTTTTTTAATCATTCATTTAAAAATGACATTTAGCTTTACAATATAGTTAGAAGGATGTATGCAATTCTGGGAATATTCTGTGAGAGATAGGCTTTCTTTAAAATCCTCATGAAACGACTCGAGAGCATGTTTTGAACCTGTATGTTGACGTATTTCCTGGTGAAACAGGAAGTCAGAGTGAGGCGTGTTGATGTGCTTAAACAACCAATAGCGTTCAAGATACGCCACATCCCCACCCAATCTAAAGACACCTGACAGTAGCTTAGCAAGCTAGCTAGATATGGAGAGCAGCGAAGAGTTTAACGAGAGTCTTTTTTTTTTTTTTTTTTTTTTCCAGCTGTGGAGGATTTCTCACTGCTGCCTTCACCCACGCCTGTCCACTTTAACCAGGACGATATCCCGGAGGACGATTTGCCGTGTGTTTTTGGAGTTTATGACATAACATGTTTGAGTCGAAGGTCAAACGTGAAGGTGACGGAGGGCGTCTGGGCGGTAGATAACATGATATCACTGACTGTCATTGATGGAGATGAACTAACAGTGAATAATTCTCCTAAGTCTGAGGAAGCGACATTGAAGAACACTCCCCCAAAAACTCCACCTTCTTCCAAATTAGTAAATTCCAACCGTACTGTTTATTCTCCACTAAGTGATGGTTGGAAAATGGGATAGTGTGTGTGTGGGAAGACGCACAGCCAAAAACACACCAGCAAACTACGTTTACTGCTACTGTAGAGCAAGACACACCCCTGGGGGTGGGACATTTGCGTTCTAGAGAGCATTTAATTGGACGAACACAAGACTAGTACAGGATGAGTCATCAAATGATTTTAAACAGTTTTCCCAAAAGTGACGAAGCATAAAATTAAAAACTAGATTTACTGTCATACTGGTGCCGTCCACAACACTAAAGGACAAATACGAACAATTCTGATGCGCTGATTTTGACTTCGAGGGCAGTTTAACGTCATGAAACCTTGAATTGATCGTTTGTCACGAATCGTAATGGTGTCATTGATTGATGCTGAGCAGATGTGTGTCCTGGTTCGATTTAACAAGGAATAAATGGAATAGATCTGGAGAGCAGACAGATCGTGGGGATTCACTCAGCAGGACACTTGGCAGTGAGTGAGACGGGCACACACAGTCTCACACACATACACTGGGTTGAGAGAGAAAGAGAAGACTACATAATGGAAGCCCGACTCACACACATACACACACACACACACACACACCACCCACCAGCCAGATTCCTTTGAAATTCAGTAAATTTGACCTTTTATTTCAGATAGGGTTTCGTTAGTCTAATTAACTGCACATGCCGTCCACCTTCTTACAGCAGCGGCTCGGGATTCTTTTATTAGAGAGGCGCACGGACGATCCGATTACAGCGAGGGACGCTTTTCATCCTGTTTTCAGGCAAACTATTCTATTCTTTACAAACGTACGCTTGTCCACTGGATCACCACCGTCACCCCGGAGACTCCTGAACACGAGCAGACGATTTAATATTCATTTATTCTGCGGACGCTTTCATTAAAAAAAATGACTTACGAGTGAAGAATCCGATCCAAATTGCAGAAAACCCGTCCGAATGACACGCACATCAAAATTTAGGGTTTTCCTTTATAGATATATTTTCATCGATATGTTGCGACTCCCTGCAGAGTGGGATTTAGCCCTTGCTTAATCTCTGTCTATAGAGAGCGATGCAGCGGCGCTTTAGTGTTTTGGTATGTCCAGCTCTCTCACCTCCTCATGTGTAGACTCTGCTTAAACAGATCAGACTCCAAAGGTTCAACCTTCATACTAATACCAATGCCATCGACGGCATCACGCTCATCATCTCATTGCTAACTACACTGGCTGCTTTGCATTCTGGGTCTTTCTGCTATCTGCTTTCGATTTTATCTGTACAACATGTTTAAGAATAGACAATGTTACAAAGCATCAAGAGACAATAATGAGGGAAAACTGACTGATTGTCCAAAAAATTCAGATTTGTGTTGTGTGTGTGTGTGTGTGTGTATCCAGCTGTTTCACATCTCATTTTAACCCCAAAGTGTTGAAATCCTTTAAGTGTCTTTTTGAAATGGACACTCTCTCTCTCTTCTCTCTCTCTCTCTCTCTCTCTCTCTCACACACACACACACACACACACACACACAAACTAAGCAAAGATTTTTTCTTTTAAAGGGGGGGAAAAGCTTTTTTGTTTCATAACCGCACTTTTTCCCAGCAGCCCCTCCTTCCCTCCCCACGAGACGTGAATTCCATCCCATAATCATATTTGTCACTGCATTATTAGACCCACGCTCGTGTTTACCATCCCATACTCCTCTGCACTTGATCCACATTACGCTCTGAGTCGGATGGTGAGTGAAAATGAAAGCCAATCCGAGCAGGAGAGAGGAAAACACACACACACACACACGCACACACACACAGTCCGCGCTTGTTTTTAGATGTACGCGGTGGAGAAACCGAATCCGCGCTCGTGTGGAAAGTGTTTACTGCCGGATAAAGTTCTCGCGAGGAAACAATGCGCTCATTCAGCGGACAGCGGCGTCTGCTCCTGATCTCACAGACTAGACACAGAGAGACGGAGAGAGAGAGAGAGAGAGAGAGGGGGGGGGGGGGGGGGGGGGGGATCTATAAGGGTATTAATCTATAGTGTAAGGGTCTTAATCTATAGCATGAGGGTCTTAATCTATAGTGTAAGGGTCTTAATCTATAGCATGAGGGTCTTAATCTATAGTGTAAGGGTATTAATCTATAGTGTAAGGGTATTCCCCTAAAGTGTAAGGTCTTAATCTATAGTGTAAGGGTCTTAATCTATAGCATGAGGGTCTTAATCTATAGTGTAAGGGTATTAATCTAAAGTGTAAAGTCTTAATCTACAGTGTAAGGGTCTTAATCTATAGTGTAAGGGTATTAATCTATAGTGTAAGGGTATTCATCTAAAGTGTAAAGTCTTAATCTATAGTGTAAGGGTCTTAATCTATAGCATGGGGGTCTTAATCTATAGTGTTAGGGTATTAATCTATAGCATGAGGGTATTAATCTATAGTATAAGGGTATTAATCTATAGCATGAGGGTATTAATCTATAGTATAAGGGTATTAATATATACCATGAGGGTCTTAATCTATAGTGTAAGGGTATTAATCTATATCATAAGGGTCTTAATCTATAGTTTGAAGACCTTAATCTATAGTGTAAAGGTCTCAATCTACAGTGTAAGGGTATTAATCTACAGCATAAGGTTTAAGGCTCTTAATCTATAGTTTAAAGCCCTTAATCTGCAGTGTAAGGGTATTAATCTATAGCACAATGGTCTTAATATATAGTTTAAGGGTATTAATCTAAAGTGTAAGGGTCTTAATCTATAGTGCAAGGGTATTAATCTATAGCATGAGGGTCTTAATCTATAGTGTAAGAGTATTAATCTGTAGTATAAAGGTCTTAATCTACAGTGTAAGGGTCTTAATCTACAGCATAAGGTTTAAGGCTCTTAATCTATAGTGCAAAGACCTTAATCCATAGTGTAAGGGTATTAATCTATAGTATGAGGGTCTTAGTCTATAGCATAAGGGTTTTAATCTATATCATAAGGTTTAAGGGTCTTAATTTATAGTGAATAAATCCTTAATCTATAGTGCAAATGATTTAATCTATAGTGTAAGCGCCTCAAAAGTGTACAAGCCTTAATTTGCAAGATGCAATATGGACACAGACAGACAGACAGACACACACACACACACACACATACACACACACACATACACACTTCCTGACCATGAAACTGACCTGGACCGAACTGGATCTTCAGATCCTCACTAGAAGGTGGCCAAATTATTGACAACTTTTTGAGCTAAAATAGAAATACACTCTTAGCGAAAAAGGCTGCATCTAGAACCCTTAAGGGTTTAGTCAGATTTTCAAGGTTGAACCCTTAATGAACGGCCTAGAGAACCCGTGAGGAACCCTCCTGTAGAACATTTTCCTAAAGGAGAACCTTCTCTTAACGGGAAATCCTCTGGTCTATATAAAACCACGGAGAGCGTAAGTGGCACAAGTATAGGTTGTAAGACACACACACACGCGCGCGCGCGCGCGCATTATTTTGTGTGCGCGTTCGTCTCCTGCAGCAACAATGTGAAACTCCATCCGCTCGCGCTGCGCGGTAACCCGAGCCGTGGAAAAAAACGGGGAGGAAACAGGCTCACGCCGCGTACGGTTACCGAATAACAGGCCCCTCCCCCTTTCCTTTTCCCCCTCTCTCTCTCTCTCTCTCTCTCTCGCTGTATCCCTCTCTCAGAGCTCGGAGACGCGGCACGCAGCAGCAGAAGATGGCTGAGGGCACCGGACAGCGCGAGCCCCGCACGGCGGCAGCGTCGTTATCCCCGTCCCTCTCTCTGGGGCGAACCTGAAACCCCCTCCTCCTGTTTCTTCTCCTCAAAACACAAACCCAAAGGTTCCCGGTGTCTACACCGTCGCTCCGTGCGTCCGCGAGCCCACGTTATTTCTCCTGACACACACACGCGCGCGCAGGATTTTTTTTTTTCCCCTGGTTTTGTTTTCTTTAATCGCAGCATGGCGGAAACGGAGAAGGAGGGCAGCAGAGCTCCGGAGAGCAAGAGGAGCCGGAAACCCGCTCACCCCGTCAAGCGCGAGATCAACGCAGACATGAAGGTGGGTTCCGGTGGGTTCCGTGGGGGGGGAGACTAACGCGCGTGCTCGTGCACGCTTCACAGGCGCCATTCATGAGTGTGTGGCGTAATGAGGCAGAGTTTTTGCTTTGATTTGTGCGGGTCAGCTTTGTTCCCCCACCAACATACACATACACACACACACACACATACACATACACGTGCGCATGCATATAAACATATGCACGCGCGTCTCTAAACGCACCCTCTGTGTGTGTGTGCACCAGGTGCGTTGCATTAGGTGCATTAGTGTTTTTTTTTCGCGTGTGTATGTGTGTTTAGGTGTGCTCATTAAAAGCAAAGGATGTGTGTGTGTGTGTGTGTGTATGTGTGTGTGTGTGTGTGTGTGTTTGTGCGGAGCGCCCACCCCTTCCCTCCTTTCACGCAGCTGAAATGGAAAATTCAGCTCCCCTTCCTACTACTACCACCGACAGGGCCACTTCAGGGCATGCATCTCTCTCTCTCTCTCTCTCTCACACACACACACAGACGATCCATCCGCGAGCGGTTGTTGTTACGCTCCAGCTGTGTTCCCATCTCGCGCACCTTTTGTTTCCGCCGTCTCGAGCCATCCAGATGTTCGTTTCTGTGCGCTCGCGACAACGAATCTCTCGCGCGCGTGCTTTGTCTTCTCTCTCTCTCTCTCTCTCTCTCTCTCTCTCTCTCTCTCACTCTTTGTGTTTTGTTTTGCTCGTGTTGCTTTACAGTTTTGCAGCATTTGTTTTTTTTGTTTGTGATTTAGAGATGCATCATCCATCTCTCTCATCCCCCCATCATCCCCCATCATCCTCTATCATCGCTCTCTCATCCCTCCATCATCCCTTTCTCTCTCATCCCTGTCATGCCTTCAGTATCCCTCACTGTTCCCTCCCTTCATCACTCATCCATCCTCCATCATCCCTCTCTCATCCCTCCATCATCCCTCTTTCTTCCCACGATCATCCCTCCATCATCCTCCATCATCCCTCTCTCACCTCTCCATCATCGTCCATCATCCCTCCCTCACCCCTCCACTATCCTTCTCTCATCCCTCTCTCATCCCTCCATCATTCCATCATCCCTCTCTCCCATCCCTACATCATGCCTCCATCATCCCTCTTTCTTCCCGCAATCATCCCTCCATAATCCTCCATCATCCCTCTCTCACCTCTCCATCATCCTCCGTCATCCTCCATCATCCCTCCCTCACCCCTCCACTATCCTTCTCTTATCCCTCCATCATCCCTCTCTCATCCCTCTTTCATCTCTCCATTGTCCCTCCACCATCCTGCTCTCATCCCTCTGTCCTCCATCACCCCTCTCTCATCCCTCCATCATCCCTCTCTCATCCCTCTATCCTCCATCACCCCTCTCTCATCCCTCCATCATCCCTCTCTCATCCCTCTATCCTCCATCACCCCTCTCTCATCCCTCCATCATCCCTCTCTCATTCCTCTATCCTCCATCGCCCCTCTCTCATCCCTCTGTCATCCCTCTCTCATCCCTCTATCCTCCATCACACCTCTCTCATCCCTCCATCACCCCTCTCTCATCCCTCCATCATCCTGCTCTCATCCCCCTCTCAGTTCTGCTCACACATCCTCATGGCCGTGCAGCTGTTTTTATTTAATACTATAAGTACTCTCGAAATTAGCAAAATGAAGTTCCCGGTGGCAGGCGTGCGGTGTGTGTGCGTGTGTGTGTGTGTGTGTGTGTGTGTGTGTGTGTGTGTGTGTGTGTGTGTGTGTGTGTGTGCGTACGCAAGTGAGAGTGTAAAAAAGAACGAAGGGAATGGAATGCCTCTGATACTGAGAATTTTTTGAATGAACAATTGCACTATACATTTTTCCTTTTTTGATGATCGGACAGGTTTTTTTTATTCTATCGTTTATTTCAGCACAACAAACACAATGTATCTGATTGTCATCTCAGCGTAAGCGATACTGAAATGAAGCTCCTGATAATACGTGTGTGTGTGTGTGTGTGTGTGTGTGTGTGTGTGTGTGTGTGTTTGTCTGTGTGTGTGTGTGTGTGTGTGTATGTGCGCGCAGGTTTTTGTCAGATTCACAAACACTGGTCAGTGCACTGAACATATATATATATATATATATATATATATGTATATATATATATATATATATATATATATGTTTACAATAAAATCTAAAATATATGTATTTCTTTTTTTTTTTTTTTTTTTTTAAAGATTATTGCTGTTCATGTATATATTTTGATTTTACACCTATAGGAAATATTCGTTTGAGATGAAATAAGAAAGAAAGTCTCAGAGGAATCGGATTCAGAAAGGAAAATTATTATTTTAATAATGTTTTAATATGTTTCTGCTGTTTGGAATGACTTTAAATCACCGCAGCCGTCTTTAGGACGTCTCTGGAGCGTCCTGCTGAGATTATTCACTGGATTTATTTACAGTTATTAATTTGACGGATTTTTTAAAATCCAAAGCGAGTCACATTCCACGGGGGATAAAGAGCGGAAAGATTTTGAAGTATTTCTGAAATATGTTTTAACAAGATAATTAACTTCTGAGGACATTCAGTGGTCGTTTATAAAATCATTCATCGATCGGATTCTAAAAGCATTTCAGCGGAGGTTTTAAGGTGGCACATCTTTAGTATATTTAAGATTTTTTTTAAAAAAGTGCACAGTTCAGGTTTACATACCAAAATGAAAATGGCGTCAGTCAGAATTTATACACGTCGCATCACATTAACGTGGTTTGTCGCTGTTTTATGGGGACCTGAAGGATCACCGTTTGATCCTCAAGGGTTTCTTTACATTCGTTTTTATTTTTGAGGAAAACTGACTTGAATAACAACCTCTTTTTTTTTTTTTTTAAACGGTGTAGCGGCGATATACGACTGTCTCACAGAGCTTTCTTCTGATCACGGCTGATCCTGACAGATCGCAGGTCTGGGTTAGGAGCCAAACTCGTCTGTGATACGAACGCGAGACCTAAAGCAGGAATCGTATATTTTCAGCACTGTTAAAACTTTTAGGTCAAAAACGCAAAACTCTTGTTGACCTTTGCTCAGAATTACGTTCTTCGGGATCTTGTGTGCTCGTGTTTGAGTTGAGAATTCACATGTTCTTGCTATTAAGGCAAAACGTCTTTGCAAAGACACTGAAGTCACAAGAATGATAAATGTACACGTTTACACAATTTTACTTTTTACATATCTGAGTTTTTCTTTTAGTAACTTTTTTCTT
>CM042546.1:11192809-11277809 GCA_023630585.1 Cranoglanis bouderius
AATACGTTATCGTTTCCATAGTAACAGCTCATTCACAGCGACGTGTACAGCGGACGCTCCACATAGACATTAAAAAACTTGTTTAACATTTATGGAAGGAGTCTCCAGTGTCAGCACTTTGTACCAGTCAGAGGTAAAGCTGTAACTTCCGACATCTTCAGGAAAGAGAAGTTTACACTTTATCGTTTCTCTGTAACATAATAAGTGTAATTATAAATGGATAAAAAATTTTAAAAAAGTATAATGTGTCACTCTTTAACAACTAAAAAATTGAAATTGTGGGCAGGTTGCTGTGGTACAGTATAAGAGGAATAAAACACTTGGGGACGTGATGTTACAGGAAAATAATCAGCTTCAGTGTGGTAACAGTAACTCCACTTCATCATTGACTATTTTCCTCTAACAGCATGACAAAAAGCAGGTTGTGGTAGCGTTAACATTAGCAATATGGCGGCTTGTTGGTGTAAAAAGACTGAGAGAAGTTCGTCGGGTGGTGTGTTATCGCTCCGTGTGACACGCAGTTTAACATTTGACCCCATGCACATGTGTGTGTGTATGTGTGTGTGTGTGTGTGTGTGTGTGTGTGTGTGTTTAACGTGTGCAGAGTGCGAGTGCGTGCTTTGGCAATCAGCGCTAGGATTTTCTCTGTTCCCTTCCTTAGCCTCGGCATGAACCTGAGAGCCGAGCGTTATGACTTTCTCCCTTTCATGTATCCGATTTCTACACACACACACACACACACACACACACACACTTACACTTAGACACACAGATATGGAGGCAGCAACTTTTTACTAGTTCCCTCGCCGAGAGACGAAGAGCAGGAGTGAGAGAGACAGTGCTGCCTTCATCTCCGTCTGCTTTCATGTGCTTTTGTAAAATAAGCTCATGGAGAGGGGGATGAGAGGGAGGAGAGAAAGAGAGAGGGAGCAAGGGAGAAAGGAATGTATACAGCAATAGACAGCCTAAGCTGTAAAAACTGAAACCTGAGACTCCGGGCCGGATCAGATATCAAGAGAGAAGAGTGGGGAAATGAAAGCAGAGCGAGGGAGAGAGAGAGAGAGAGAGAGAGAGGGAGGGAGAGAGAAGGAGAGATAGAACGTAAGAGAAGGAGAAAAAGAAATATAAAAAGTGACGAGAGAGCAGAACAGGGAGAAAGAAAGGAGGATAGAAAAAAAAGGAAAGAGAGGGAGAGGATAGAAAGATGGGGAGAAAGTGATAGAGAAATAGAGAGGGAAGAGAGGGATATAAAAGAGGAAGAGAGTGTTGCAGGGGAAAAAAGAGTGAGGGAACGACGAAGAGGGGTAAGGAGGAAGGAAGGAAAGAGAGAGGAAGAGAAGAAGAGAAAGAGTTATGGGAGAGGGAAAGAAAAAGGAGAGAGAATGAGGGATGTAGAGAAAGTGGGAGAGAGAGGGGGAGTGGCATGAAGAGATGAGAGAGGGAGAGAAGTGTGGAACGAAAGAGAGGAGGAAAGACTGAGAAAGAGATCGAGGAAGAAATAAAGAGTACGGCTTAAAACTTTAAAGAAGAGAGGAGAGATGAAGTGAAGATTTGAATGGAGAGAGAGACTGAGGGAAAGAATTAAAGGAGAGAGGGACTGAGGACAAAAGGAGGGAAAAATAGATACAGTCTAGATAGATAGATAGATAGATAGAGTAGATATAGAAAGATTGTCAGAAAAACTTAGTATAGATAAAGGGAGAAAACAAAGTCAAAATTTGAATGGAGGGAATGATAGCGATATATATAGAGAGGGAGAGAGAGAGAGAGAAGGACAGATAGAAAGAGAGAAAAATGAAAAGGAAGGAGACAGAGGGAAGGATAGAGAGTTTTATAAAGCGTTCTATCAGAAAAAGAACGAGTGTAGAGGAAAAAGTTGTCGAGTAGAAAATGTAGAAGTAAAGACTTACAGATACAGATAGACATATAGAAAGAAAGTGAGAAAGAGGGATAGAAAGAGAGAGAGAGAGAGGAGAGGAGTGTGGGCTGGGAGGGAAACTTGGCGAAGCTGGTAGGGAATTTTATCGTGGTGTACAGTGACCTACTCCGGTTACTGCCCACACCGAGTCCTGTTCCTCATCTCATTACACACAGACGGAGAGAGAGAGAGAGAGAGAGAGAGAGCGAGAGAGACGGAGAGATTTGCAGCCAGTTTGTCTCTAATAATAAAAACGGCTCCCTCGTCCGAGGCTTTGTCAGAATTTACAGCGCCGTCTCAGAGAGCGTAATTGGAAAGATAGATTAAATCCCTCGCTCCGTTATGAGTGTCCGTCCTCCACAGAAATCCCTCTCTTTCTTTCTCTCTCTCTCTATCCCTCTCTCCTTTCTCTCCCTCATTCCAGCTCTCCTCTTTCATGCGTTGCCATCAAGAGTATCGCGTGATGCGCTCCTGCGCTCCTCCAGTCTGGAAAAGAGAGCGAGAGAGAGAGAGAGAGAGAGAGAGAGAGAGAGAGAGTGAGAACAAACATTAGGGAGATCTATTTATATTTATATTTAAACCACAGCGCTACTGAGTTCTGGATTCTGATTGGTCAGAAGGTGTTGATTAATTCTCTATAACAGCAGCTCTGACACTAGTGCAGGTTTGTATTAATGCGCTCGTTGTAATACGTTATCGTTTCCATAGTAACGACTGGCTATAACAAGTGATAACAGGAAGAAGTTTGTTTTGTGTAGCTATAAATGGACAAAATGTGTAACGTTTTTTTTTTTTTTTTAATAATCATCGCTGTGGTATAAGTGGAATAAAACGCTTCGGGACATGTGTCAAGATTCCTCTATCCTCTCTCTCTCGCTCTCTCTCTCTCTCTCTCTCTCTCTCTCTCTCTCCATCAGTTCTTTTTCTTCTCTCTTTTCTTTCTTTTTCTATTCATCTCTCATTTGCTATCATATTTATCTCTCTCTCAGACTTCAAATCTTCATCTCTTCCCTCCTTCCCTTTCTCTCTCTTTCTCTCTATCTTTCCTCTTCTGTCCCTCGCTCTTTTCTTCTTCCTCTCCATTTCTGTACTTATTCTTTATCTTCCCTTCTCTATCCCTCTTCCTTTAATCCCTCTATCTCATTTTTCTAGGCAAACGCTTAAGTTTCACGTGATCAGAAAACCCCTTGAAAACGCCGAAAAATATTTCGTATATGTTTTGTTTAAATCATATGTGATGTAAATCTGTACTATTTATTGTTCTTATATTCATTTTTAGCGATGCAGTAGTGAAGCGGTCATAGAAGCACCGCCAGAAATCCTTAATCATGGTTGTCGTCATGGTTACGTTCGTAGTTATAAAGTATCACGGACTAAGAACTCTGGCACAGTGTTGATGTCGACGTTTTTCAAAATGGCAGCACTCACAGAGCTTGCATTCAATGCTAAGTCTAATGACAGCATTTTTTAGTCGTTGTGAGTGTTTTTAAAACAATTTAACAGCACATCTGAGAGAAATGTTAACTTTCCGCACAGGTTTATGTAACTTTCGGCTGCCGTCGTGCCTCCGTTTTGTCTCTACGCAATATTTATCGGCTCTGTGCTCGTGTAATGATTAGCCTTAGTCATTAGCTAGCTTATGTTCGGCGTCCAGCTTTCCTCGTTGCCTGGCAACAAGTGTTGTCACGACTTTATTCACTTAAATGATGAGTGTGACATGGTATACCTGTAAATGTATATTTAATACAGAAACAGAGGAGGAGAAAGAGAGGGAGATGGAGAGAACAGCGTGAGCGGTTTTGATTTTTACAATCATATGAGACGTATTTAAAGCTCTCGCGTGTCCTGTGGGTTCTATCATAATGTGGTTTAGCGCTAAACGTCGACGCTAACTGGGTGATGAAATCCAGCGTAACCTCCTGCTGATTAACTGAAACGTCTCGCCTATAACAAGTACAGGAAAGTAAAACCTCCTCCGGGATTTAAACACTGACCAAAAACCAGCTTCAGTTACAGAGCTGGCGTCTCCGGTCACGACCTTAACGTGACCTTGTCTTGTGATTTCAGCGAGTTCAGCTGGACTTTTGCTTTAAAAGAACTTTCAATTTTCCAATTGTCCAGTCCTCGATCAGCCGAGACGTGTTTGGCGTGAAGTTTGCTTCTCTGGAGCTACTGTAGGCTAATGTAGCTAACGAGTAACAGAAGCTTATAGCCTTCAGCTTTCAATCTTCCACACACTCACCTCAGATGACGTTGTTTAGCTCAGTAACAGCGTCGTCATAGAAACAGCTTCATAAAATCTAAAGTTAGATTACGATTCACGTATACAAATAAAACGTGGACTTTATTACCTACTTTATGTATTATTTATTTCGTCTAGATTACATGACACCGAAATATGTGCCCACTTTCTTTCTTTTATTATTATTATTATTATTATATATTACTACCGGATTTCTAATATTTATATATCGTAATTTATTTTCTATACGACGTATCCTTTATTTTTATTTATTTATTTATTTCTCTATATTTTATTTTTTAAATTGTTTTTCCATTCATTTTATTCATCAATTATATATAATTATATGTATTTACTTCTACAACTATATATATTTTTTCTTTTATTTGTAGTATTTTCACAATTTACTTTATAATTTTGCATATTTTTTTTCGTTCACTTTCTCTTTTTAAAAGCGAAAAGAGACATTTTTTTTTTGTCTTTTGGTTACATGTTATGTTAGTTAGTTACATTATTATTATTGTTGTTGTTTCCTGTATATTTATTTGTATTATATTTCTAAATTTTCTGTTTGTATATGTTAAATGCCATGGGCCCGAGAGAGAGAGAGAGAGAGAGAGAGAGAAAGAGAGAGAGAATCCACTTCCTTAATGAATGTTATTGTAATAATTATAATCTTGTGAGAGAAACGGAAACACACTTTGTTATTTCGGGATTTATTATAGCGTCTTGGTCCAGTTCTGTTCAACTACAAGCACAAATGTTTTTTCGTGGCCTATTACGTAATTTCACATTACAGTAGTAATATTCTATTTCAGTTTCAGGGTGTGTAATAACTCCTGGGAAATGAGCCTGGACTGAGAAAGGCTGCAGCAACGCCGTGTTTTATGACAGAAACACACATTTCTCTAACCACGAGTAATAAAAATCACATATTCAGTTCCAGATGGAGTCTAAAGGAGACTCAGGTCTCTCAGTAATTTGGAAGAAGAGTGAATATAAACTTGCGTGATTGTGTTTGTTAATTAGCTAACATCAATTTAGCCAAAAGCTGTTTATGTGTTTTTAATCGACGGAGTTCATTATTATAACGAAGCCGCTGTAGATTTTCGGATGACGTCATCAGTAGAGACACTGGAGATGGAGCTGGACAGAATGAAGATATACTCGCACTAAAAGTTAATGGGTTGATGGGCATGCTAACGTCGTAATGGTACGGACTCTCCCATAATTCAACAACAACGTGCTCTGTTAATCGACAGCTGCAGAAACTGACTAACGGTTTGGACATTTGATTGACAGCAGGTGGTCTCCATGGCAACTGAACAATAGATTGAGACAGACTGTCCAAAATAAAGAGCATAGATAGATAGATAGATAGATAGATAGATAGATAGATAGAGCCTTTGAAAATAGTACCCTAGAAACATAGAACCTGAAAACATGGGACTCTGGGAATATGGGTCTTGAGGAACATAGGACCCTGAGAACATAGTACTCTGGGAATATGGAGCCTGGGGAACATAGTCCACTGAGAACATAAAACTTGTATTTTGGCACCATGGAACCCTGAGAACATAGTAGTCTGGCAACCTTAGAAAATGGGAACTGGGAAATATAGTTCTCGGAGAACATAAAACAAAAAAGGGCCCTAGAACCATAGAACGCTCAGGAAACATAAA
Organism: Cranoglanis bouderius; assembly: GCA_023630585.1. Taxonomy (NCBI): domain Eukaryota; kingdom Metazoa; phylum Chordata; class Actinopteri; order Siluriformes; family Cranoglanididae; genus Cranoglanis; species Cranoglanis bouderius. The sequence goes on from CM042546.1 coordinate 11,198,652, forward strand.
GCCTTGGAAACATAGGGCCCTAGGAAAAGAGAACCCTGGAATTAGGAGGCCTGGGGCACATACAGTCCCCTCAGAAACTATTGGAACAGCAAGGCCAATTCATTTGTTTGTGCTGTACACCAAAGACATTTGGGTTTGTGATCAAAAGATGGATATGAGAAGAGAGTTTAGGATTTCAGCTTTTATTTCCTAGTATTTATATGTAGATGTAACAACATAAAACATCTTGCATCTTGTGGTACGGCCTCTGTATTTCTGCTCTCGAAGTCTTCTTCGAACGGTGAATTGTGATACCTTCACCCCTGCCCCATGGAGATTGTTGGTGATGTCACTGGCTGTTGTTTTTGGGTTTTTCTTCACAGCTCTCACAACAGTTTCTGTCATCAGCTGTTGTTGTTTCCCGTGGCCAACCCGTTCGGTGTCTGTTGCTCAGTACACCAGTGGTTTCTTTCTTTTTCAGGACATTCCAAATTTTCCCTCTTTTCTCAGCTTCACAATGGCTTGCTTTTCTCCCATAGACAGCTCTCTGATCTTCATGTTGGTTTATCCTTTTTAACAACAAATGCAGGTGAAACTGAAGGCTAAAAACTAAGAGTAGATGCTCAGTGCTATTTATTGTTTAAACAATCAATCTAACAGGAGACACACCTGGATAACAAGAAACACCTGTCAGTCACATGTTCCAGTATTGGGTGGTCTGATACAAAATGTGCTGTGTTCTGTGTCGTTTAACACGGCTAGGTATAAATATCAGGAAATAAAAGATGAAATTCGAAACTCTCTTCTCATATTCAGCTTTTGATCTCAAACCCTCTCAAAAATGTCTTCATTCTACAGCAAATTTATTGGCCTTGCCATTCCAACAGTTTCAGAGGGGACTGTATTAGTCTGGGAACATATAACACTATATAGTACTCTGAAAACATAGGACCCTATGGAACATAGAACCCTGGGAAAATGGTGTCTGGAGAACATAGTATTGTGCAAACATAAAACTCTGAGAACATGGGGCCTGGGACCATGGGAACATAGATCTCTGACAAGCCTGAGAACATAGAGCTCTGGAACCATACAACATGAGAACTATTAAGTGGTGTGTGTGTGTGTGTGTGTGTGTGTGTGTGTGTGTGTGTGTGTGTGTGTGTGTGTAGAACATAAACACAATAGGATGCTATTTAGTATAAATGAGTATAGTAGTGATATTTGCTATGCTTTAATCCATTATAAACACTGCTGCTATTTATTTATTTATTTGTTTGTTTGTTTGTTTGTTTGTCGCAGAGTTTTGCAGAGAACACGATGAACGAGCTGCTCGGTTGGTACGGGTACGACAAAGTGGAGCTGCGAGACTCGGACGATATCGAGATCCGCAACTATCCGGACGGGGAAATCCGCCAGCACATCTCCGTCCTGAAAGGTGAGAGCCGACTGTAACCCAGCTCAGAGTAAATCGGCTCCGTCCACCTCAGGACCCGAGTCCGGCCATGCCGTTTGTCTGGACGATTTTATGACACATTTCTGCTCGAATATAGAAGTTTAAAATCAAAAAAATGCAAACCTGTCGCATTGTTTGGTTGCAGCGTCACTTTTCGTCTTGTACTTTTGTCCAAAACGCAAGTTTAATTCACAAAAAGCAGTTACCATTTTGGACCAAAGACTAAGAAAGGTACAGTATACAACAGAATATAATTTAAGGGTCATTTGTTATTACATGTGAGTTATTTAAAGTATATTCATTTATTTATCAGACGTATATTTAATTATAAAATATATATGTATGATGATTTTATTAGTATTAAATTTAAGCATTAAAAATGTACAAATAAATAAATAAATAAATAAATAAATAAAGGTTGGATGGCAGTGGCAGAAAGTGTCACCAAAATTCACCCTTTTTTATCAAACAAACAAAATTTTGGATGCAATGAATTCATTTACTTCAGTGAATCTCAAACAACTGCTAATCAGTGTTAATATTGTTTTAATTTTTAATTTTTGTTTTTTTTTTATTTGGTATTTTATCGCCATTCTTGATGAAACAGGAATCCCATTTTTATAAACAGTATGTATATACAGCATATATCTACATATATACTCAGTATACCACTATATATACAGCAAAATCTTACATTACCTGTGCAGAGTGTGCTCGCTCCATTTTCCTAGCGCGTGTTTGTGAACTAGTAAACTTTCCGACACTAAACATGTCTCGGCTGATTGATAACGGATAAACAGTCATTTTTGCTAGAACCGTTCCTTAATTTGCATCTAAAAGAAGCCCAGTGAGCATCGTACATCATTAACGAACGTCGTGAATCATTTTAAAATGACGAGTAATGAGGTGAAATGACCGGAATGTTCCATCTCTCAGTCCCCCAGAAACACCCCCCACCCCACCCCACCCCAACCCCCACCCCCGCCTGCTAGCGGGAGGATTACAATTAGCAAAACTGACAGTCGTGTTGCTAGAGAATGAAAAGTCTCCACAGACCCTCCGACAACTTCCCACCACAGTATAAAATCTCATCCTGGGATATTTACTCACTCTAAGTTAGCACGTTCGAACGTTAGCACGACTTAAACTTTCAGTGAGGAAGCTGATCTCCTGCCTTCACTCCGTTTTCACATAAAGAGCAGATTTCAGCGTTTAAAGAGCGCCATGTTGCGACACTATCGGCGACGTCTCGCTAATGCTAAACGCCTGCCCCGGGACTGTCCTCATAATTACATTCTGCCGTCATCCAGATTAGGATGCTGCGCTATTGTTAGCGAATGAAGCTGCGAGAAGCGAGATTAGCGAAGACACAATCAGAGCTAATTAGCTCATTTATTTAGACGTAATCCCTGTCCGCTGGAGTACACAGTTAGCATGACAAATGAGTTTCTGGAAATCTGCCGTCATGCGTTTTGGGCCGTTTTGGTTTTTGGGATGATGCAGATGTGAAGTGTGTGTGTGTGTGTGTGTGTGTGTGTGTGTGTGTGTGTGTGTGTGTGTGTGTGTGTGTGTGAAGAATGTCTGTGTATCGAGAGTGCTCTTGACCCTCTGCCTCTCTCCTTTTTTTTTTTTTCCAGAAAACTCTTTGCCAAAAGCGATGATCCCCGAGGGCAGCTCGTCTCCTCCTCATGCCAATAGCTCCTCTTCAACTCCGACATCACGCAACGGTGTCACCACGGAGGTGCCTGCGATCCCTGCCTCCTCCTCCTCTTCCTCGACAACAGTTGCCAAGGAGCAAGGGGGCATGCCAATCATAGTTCCCATGATTCCACCCCCACTCATCAAACCACCAGCAGGTGAGAATTACGCACAGACACACACACACACACACACACACACACACAAATGACATCGCAGTATGACATACCCACATAGCAGAATGCATGACACCACTCTGTATCAGTATGACATCACTCTAGCAATATATCACTCAGTAGCAGTATGATATCACTCTCTATCTGTATAACACTGTATAGCACTATCACATCACTACATAAAAGTATATCAATTTAAAGCAGAATGACATCAATACATAGCAGTATGACATCACCCTGTAGCAGTAGATCACTTCATAGCAGTGACATCACTGCATAGCCATATAACATCACTTAATAGTAGTGTGACTTCACTCTCTAGCAGTCTATCACTTCATAGCAGTGACATCACTACATAGCAGTATTTCACTCTATGGCAGTATGATGTCACTTCATAGTGGTATGACATCACTACATAGCAGTATGACATCACTCTCTAGCAGTATAACACTGTATAGCAGTATGACATCACTACATAGCAGTATGACATCACTCTCTAGCAGTATAACACTGTATAGCAGTATGACATCACTACATAGCAGTATGACATCACTCTAGCAGTATAACACTGTATAGCAGTATGACATCACTACATAGCAGTATGACATCACTTTCTAGCAGTATAACACTGTATAGCAGTATGACATCACTACATAGCAGTATGACATCACTCTCTAGCAGTATAACACTGTATAGCAGTATGACATCACTACATAGCAGTATGACATCACTTTGTAGCAGTATATCAATTCATAGTAGCATGACATCACTACATAGAAAAATTGTTACTGCTGTACTAAATAGTACATCAGCATAGCAGCGTAGCACTAGTTATTAGGTTGTGTGTACTATTTAGTGCAGTAGTATCAGTTTGGGACGCAGCCGTGGGGAAGCAGGAAAGCACACGAATGTGCAGATTGAACCTTTTTATAAAAACACACCTCTAGTGACTCAGTGCACTGATTTCCATTCCCCCCTCCTCTCGTCCCCTCAGTAGGGCGCATAGCCGCAGGTAATTAGTCCGGTTTTAAAGTGGCCTTAAATTTGTGACTAGTGCTTTGTTTATTCAAATTAACATTGTTAATACATTTTAATTAAAATTCAAATCAAATTATGGCTTACTAAATTACACTCAAGTGAATTCAATTAAATTAATGAATGTTGTGTGTGTGTGTGTGTGTGTGTGTGTATGTGTGTGTGTGTGTGTGTGTGTTCACATATATTGTGGCTTGCTGGAGTGTGTATATGTTTATGTAAATGTGCGTCTTTTGTGTGTGTGTGTGTTTATATATGTACCCATACAATATGTGTGTGGAAGCATGCACTGAAATAGTTATGTATTTGCTGTGTGTGTGTGTGTGTGTGTGTGTGTGTGTGTGTGTGTGTGTGTGTGTGTGTGTGTGTGTGTGTGGACATCCTCCAAGTGAGAAACAGATGGTGTGGACTTGCTAATTACCATGGCAACATTGCCCCAAACTCCGCCTACATGCTGCTCCGGCCCTTATGAATAATGCATGAGCTGCTGGAGGGTCTCTCCTTCACACACTCACACACACACACACACACACACACACACACACACACACACAAATCTGAAGTGCAGGTATGTGGCATCATGCCCATGGATTCGCTGTATGCATGTAATTACCCGTGGTCATGCCCCCTACCGAGGGGGAGACGGGGGGAAATAGGACACAGCCGCCGCGCCGCGTCCCTGAACGCACGGTTTGAGAGAGTTGTGTTCATATCAAAATGTTAAAGTGTGTGTTCAAACTTCTCCACGAGTTCTGTAGTACGACAAAACAGTTCACTACTTCTAGTACCTAATGTAATAGTGAATCTGGACGCAGCCGTACACGGGCCCCTTATGACCACTTAACACTCAGCTAGCTAGGAAACGCTGCACGATAAATAATTTTCGTTTGTGGACACAAACAAGAGGGACAGAGAGAGCAAAGAAGGAGAATAAAGAGAGAGGAGATGAGGAACTGACTGAGAAATAGAGACAGAAAGAGGGAGAGCAGTGAGTCTGAGAAAAGGGGTAGAGAGGAAAGAGAGAAAAAAGAAAAGATCGAGAGGACAAAGAGGCAGGAGTACGAGGGAAATCGAGAGAGAGAGAGAGAAAGGGATAAAGAGGGAAAAAGTGAAAGGTGAGAAAAAGAGAAAAGACAAAGAGACGGATACACGGAGACCGAGAGACTAAGAGAAGGAGCGGATAACGACAAACACTTACAGGCAGCTCGCTAAACAATAATGAATTCACTGTAAATAATTATTAGCACGATTAATTACAGGAGATCGATTTGTGTAGAGCAAGAAGAGAGGAAAAGAGTGAGAATGAGATAAATATACAGGTGCATCTCAATAAATTAGAATGTCGTGGAAAAGTCCATTTATTTCAGTAATTCAACTCAAATTGTGAAACTCGTGTATTAAATAAATTCAGTGCACACAGACTGAAGTAGTTTAAGTCTTTGGTTCTTTTAATTGTGATGATTTTGGCTCACATTTAACAAAAACCCACCAATTCACTATCTCAACAAATTAGAATATGGTGACATGCCAATCAGCTAATCAACTCAAAACACCTGCAAAGGTTTCCTGAGCCTTCAAAATGGTCTCTCAGTTTGGTTCACTAGGTAAATCACAAACATTCACTGCCAAATTAGCTGGCTGTTCACAGAGTGCTGTATCCAAGCATGTTAACAGAAAGTTGAGTGGAAGGAAAAAGTGTGGAAGAAAAAGATGCACAACCAACCGAGAGAACCGCAGCCTTATGAGGATTGTCAAGCAAAATCGATTCAAGAATTTGAGTGAACGTCACAAGCAATGGACTGAGGCTGGGGTCAAGGCATCAAGAGCCACCACACACAGACGTGTCAGGAATTTGGCTACAGTTGTCGTATTCCTCTTGTTAAGCCACTCCTGAACCACAGACAACGTCAGAGGCGTCTTACCTGGGCTAACGAGAAGAAGAACTGGACTGTTGCCCAGTGGTCCAAAGTCCTCTTTTCAGATGAGAGCAAGTTTTGTATTTCATTTGGAAACCAAGGTCCTAGAGTCTGGAGGAAGGGTGGAGAAGCTCATAGCCCAAGTTGCTTGAAGTCCAGTGTTCAGTTTCCACAGTCTGTGATGATTTGGGGTGCAATGTCATCTGCTGGTGTTGGTCCATTGTGTTTTTTGAAAACCAAAGTCACTGCACCCGTTTACCAAGAAATTTTGGAGCAATTCATGCTTCCTTCTGCTGACCAGCTTTTTGAAGATGCTGATTTCATTTTCCAGCAGGATTTGGCACCTGCCCACACTGCCAAAAGCACCAAAAGTTGGTTAAATGACCATGGTGTTGGTGTGCTTGACTGGCCAGCAAACTCACCACACCTGAACCCCATAGAGAATCTATGGGGTATTGTCAAGAGGAAAATGAGAAACAAGAGACCAAAAAATGCAGATGAGCTGAAGGCCACTGTCAAAGAAACCTGGGCTTCCATACCACCTCAGCAGTGCCACAAACTGATCACCTCCATGCCACGCCGAATTGAGGCAGTAATTAAAGCAAAAGGAGCCCCTACCAAGTATTGAGTACATGTACAGTAAATGAACATACTTTCCAGAAGGCCAACAGTTCACTAAAAATGTTTTTTTTTTTATTGGTCTTATGAAGTATTCTAATTTGTTGAGATAGTGAATTGGTGGGTTTTTGTTAAATGTGAGCCAAAATCATCACAATTAAAAGAACCAAAGACTTAAACTACTTCAGTCTGTGTGCATTGAATTTATTTAATACACGAGTTTCACAATTTGAGTTGAATTACTGAAATAAATGAACTTTTCCACGACATTCTAATTTATTGAGATGCACCTGTAGATATAAAACGATAGAAATAGAGACAGAAACAGAAGTAGGGATGGGGATGTCAGAGAAAACTGTAGAAAGAGAGAAGAAAGGGAGTAGGGAACGAGAGAGAAGGACACACAGAGAGAGAGAGAGAGGGATAGAGAGGAGTAGAGGAATGTGACAAAGAAGAGAGAGACAACAGAGAGGCAGGAGTGTTAAAGATCCATTTTCCAAGATGGCGTCCGCGTCCGCAGCATCTCAAAGCGTTAAGTTAATCGCACCAGCATCAGTAAATGGTTCTATTAAATCAATTTTGTAAAATAAAAATAAAATAAAAATGTTTGGTGTCTAAATTATCCATGAAAAAAATTTGGCAAAAGCATATAAAGCAGCGCAACTGTCGTGCTTTACATGTTATAAAGGCTCATAAACAGGCCACAAGAGTGTCTTTGAGTGGGCCTGCTGCTCTTACACACACACACACACACACACACACACACACACACACACACACACACACGTCATGTCTTCCCCTGTAAGAGGGACACGCCTCCTAGCAATGTGCTCATCAAGTCTGGCCTAGACACAGTTCAAACACACACACACACACACACACACACACACACACACACCTGTCACCCCGGCAGCAGCAAACGCCCCTCAGCATTTTCAGTCACAGTGCATGGGCACAAACACACAGACACACACACACACACACACACACACACACACACACACGCATACTCGTCTTTCCCTTTCTGTCTCTCTTTTTCTCTCACACACGCACACACACATACACAAATTATGTCTAGCTATCGCCATGTCAACACTGGGCTGTTACCTTGGCAACGGGTGGCATAACCGGCTACGCCTGAGTGTGTGTGTGTGTGTGTGTGTGTGTGTGTGTGTGTGTGTGTGTGTGTGCGTGAGATGGAGGGTTTGTTCAAGCTGCCATCACGTTTTTCTGAAGTATAAATTGTTTCACTCAAACTAGGGCAGGAACACCACACACACACACACACACACACACACACACACACACACAGGGCTATTATTACAGTTTTGTAGCATATACAAGGTTGCATTAGTGCCGAAATCATGCTATGCTTTGTCCAACACCTGGTTTTTGTCTACTTTTGAATTTGTGCATTCATCTGTTTCTTTTTCTACTCTCTCTCTCTCTCTCTCTCTCTCTCTCTCTCTCTCTCTCTCTCACTCTCTCAGAGGAGGACATGTGTAACGTTCAGATCGTGTGTGCGTGGTGTCAGAAGGTCGGCTTGAAGCGTTACTCCCTCAGCATGGGCTCGGAACTCAAGAGCTTCTGCAGCGAGAAGTGTTTTGCCGCCTGCCGACGCGCCTACTTCAAGCGCAACAAGGTAAGCCGCCGGGCCACGCCCGGGCCGTGCCCGGTTTTTTTCCTCCACCCTTAGCTGATCGGGCTCTCTCTTGCTTCTGACATCACTTCCTGTCTGCTCGGCTAACCCTGTGGCACGTGCGCTGTGCTGTAAGCGTTTAGCCTTCCTGTCACTGATTGTGTGCTTTCTCTCTTACACCTAAGCTGGGATGTGTGAGGACTTTACCTGTGAGTATGCAGTGTTTACCTTCTTCCTCCTCCTGCCTGTGTGCATTAGAGATCTCTCTCTCTCACATACACACACACACACACGTATATACACATCCTATTAGTGTGTGCATGTCCTCTCAACCCACTTTATACACCACCTCCTAGACAACACATACACACGTTATCTTATACACCGTAACACAGCTGTGTACTAAATAAATCTATTTATATACTGTATATTAGGAATGGCGAAAATAATCGATTCATAGATTTGATTCTTAGATTCGATTCTGTAATTCGAATCTGTGATTGATTCTGTGGTTCATTTCTGTGATTTGGTTGTATGATTCGATTCTGTGACTCAGTTCTATGATTAGATTCTGTGATTCGGTTCTATGATTAGGCTGTATGATCCAATTCTGTGATTGATTCTGTGATTCGGTTGTATGATTAGATTCTGTGATTCGGTTGTATGATTAGATTTTGTGATTTGGTTGTATGACTACTGTAGACTCTGTAGTTCGATTCAGTGATTAGATTCTGTGACTCAGTTCTATGATTAGACTGTGTGATCCGATTCTGTGATTCGGTTGTATGATTAGATTCTGTGATTCAGTTGTATGATTAGATTCTGTGATTCGGTTGTATGATTAGATTCTGTGATTCGGTTGTATGATTACTGTAGATTCTGTAGTTCGATTCAGTGATTAGATTCTGTGATTCGGTTCTATGATTAGACTGTGCGATCCGATTCTGTGATTCGGTTGTATGATTAGATTCTGTGATTTGATTCAGTGATTCCAATATGATTCTGCATCAGCGAAGAATCAGTGAAATCATATGTGGCAGCGTTGTGCTGTTATAGTAAAATAATCAACAGTGTGGTGGTGTAATGAAGCAGAGCCACTGTTACACACCCCAGTGTACTTTTTTATTTATGAACGAATGTTGTATTTTTATCCATTTATGGGTACATTAATGTTGTTGAATGGCCACAGAATAAGTTAGTTCCAAATTAGAAAGAAAGAAAGAAATGAGTGGGGAGTGAAGAGAGGGGTGATAGATATAAAATGTAAAGTAACAAAGTGTAAAGAATAAAATAAAAAAAGGGGGGGAATATTTGTTAAATGTATCAGAAAGAAAGAAAGAAAGAAAGAAAGAAAGAAAGACTGAATATGATTGAGGATGGAAATAAATGTAATAAGTTGATAACTGATTATTTTCCATCATGTCCCCAAGCGTTCAATTCCTCTAATGCCACAGCAGTTTACCAACTATTACAGTTTTTGTTCATTAAAGAATGGCATGCTGTACTTTTTATCAGTTTATAGGTACATTTAACATTACTGAACATTCAAAAGCAAGTTCAAAAGATTGAGGGACTAATTGAGAACTTCAGTTTAATTGGTCCATATCTGTAATATGGAACCATCCAGAATGTTCTGATGTGTAACACTTCACACAAGCTAACTGGTGTGTAAAGTTATGAATGTGTAAATTTAAGCTGAGGGGCGGAGCTAACGTTAGCTAACAATTCCGATTCAAAGTGGCTTTTTAATTGAATCTCTCTGGCAGCTCAGGGAGTTGAACTCACAACCGTCTGGTTTCTCGTGTGTTCCCGTCGGGAATTCCAATCAGTGACTCCATTCCCTCCAAAGCCATTTGTCTACTCACAAGCTTCAACACTCGCTAAAATCGCACGGTGAAAACGATCGAACCCGAGCCACCTGAATAGCTCTTATTCGTTTATGAGGGCTCGAATTCCCGCCCCTTCTCTCGTGAGGAAATGCCCACAGAGCCTCTAATTGGTGCTGTTAAAAGACGTCGACTGTGAGCCGTGATATCAGTTTCTCCGAGAGCATTTCACAGACATCCAATACCCTCCCGGTGCTCGCCTCTCCTCCTCCTACTACTCTATAACTATAACTGGCCTGGGGGGAGGTTGTCTTTCTGTCTGTGTGTCTGTCTGTGTGTCTCTCTGTCTGTCTGTCTGTGTGTCTGTCTGTCTGTCTGTCTGTGTGTCTGTCTGTCTGTGTCTGCCTGAGTGCTTGAATACATAAAGTGAGAAAAATGAGGGATGTGTGCTGATGTCATTGGTGTTTATCCCAAAGAGCTGATTAGAAGAGAGGGGCGATGTGTATAACAAGAAAAGTGATGGATTAGAAAGAATAAAAAAAGAAAAGGAAAAGAATAAGAAGGAAAATATAAAGGAGAGGAGAGAAGTGTAAGATACAGAAAGATAGAAGGAAAGAAAGAAAGAAAAGAATTGAAGTAAAAGGAAAAATGTAAAGAGGAAGGTGTGGGAAATGCATCTGTTAGGAAAGAAAGAAAGAAAGAAAGAAAGAAAGAAAGAAAGAAAGAAGAGGAATGTGATGTGAATAAAATAAAGGTGGAGACAAACAGACAATGATAGAGGGACAGAAGAAAGACTGGAGGAAGAGAGAGAGAGAGAGAGAGAGAGTGAGATCTAAGGCTTCGCTCTCAGTCAATGAAAAGTGCAGAGTCAGCTTTATTCATCATGTCAACAGCAAAATTCCCGTGAACATATAAAATCAATGATCTTCCTGATCTTCAGTGTAACACTCAGAGATCTTCTCTTCCTCCTCCTATTTATTTTCTTCCTCCTCTTCCTCCTCCTCCTCCTCATCCTCCTCTTCCTCCTCCATCCATTCATCACAGAGAACATCCACTCCCTTTACACTCGTCCGTTCTTTCACTCCACAGCTCACATTCTACATTCATAAACTCTCTGTTTCATTAGAGAACACAGCGGAACATTAGCACACACAGAACCCTCCCTGAGACGGAACTTACTGGAACCTGAGATCTTTCTGATCTTTCAGTACGTATCCTGAGTCCTCAAATCCAATGATCGGAAAAGGTTTAAACAAACATTGTGAAGACGTCCACCATGTTTCACTCTGGATCATGCACTTACTGACAATGAATGAATGAATTAAAAGTTAATAGGTTAATAACAGTTAATAAGTCATTTGGGAGACTGGTCACGTGTCATTTGTGGTTTTACATGCATGTACGTGCACACACACACACACACACACACACACACACACACACACACACACACACACACACACACACATATGCACGATGGGATGCGTAATCCTAATGCTTCCGTGTGTGCTCACAGTTTTGCTGTTTTGGTGTTTTCCAGGCAGTGAGATGAACACACACACACACACACACACACACACACACACACACACACACACACACACACACACACACACACACACACATTCATGCGAGAGACAATCGGGTAATCAATACCTCTTTACTCTCTCACTCGCTCTCCCTCCTCTGTCTCACTTCACTCACACTTTTAGCTCTCTCCTTTTCTCCTTTCTCCCATTTTTTTCATTTACGTCGCAACTATGAAATGTTGTCTTGTGTGTGTCTGTGTGTGTGTGTGTGTGTGTGTGTGTGTTTGTGTGTGCGTGTGTGCACTGTGGCGTTTCAGTGTTAAATACCCGCAGCTGCTCCGTGTGTGAAACCCAAAACTTTGTCCATGACCAAGAGAGAAAACAGATCCAGTTACACACACACACACACACACACACACACACACACACACAAACACACACACACACAAACACACACATACGCGCAATGTCCCAGTCTACTGTCCAACAATGAATCTCTGTCACACACACACACACACACACACACACACACACACACACACACACACACACACACACACACACACACATGTAAACATTCCACTCAAACCTGCGATTTTAGAGGAAGAGGCAAGTTGCTGGTGCTGGACATCAGACAGAAAGATATCAGTCTGAGAAGATCTAGAAAATCTGAGAGGATCTAGAGCCGAATGATAACCATCTGAACAGAATTATGGAATGGATTTCTTAACAAATAGAGAGCTGGCGTAGATCAGGAGTTGATGGTTGGACATTTGAGGATATCTGAAGCCATCTAGATGGTCATCTGAACATATCTGGAGCTAGAGAATTTTAACTGAGCAGATCTGTAGATAATGGTTGAACAAGGAGAATGGTTAAACAAACAGGTCTAGTGATAATCGTTGGACATCCGAAATGATCAGGATGATCTGGGGCAGGATGATATTGGATATTGGAAAAATCTAGAGCTGTAGGTTATCTAGGATATCTTAAAACAGCTAAACATATGTAGATCTGGAGATGGTGGTTGGACATCTGAACATATTTGGAGCAGGGGGATGGATAACCGAACATATCTGGAGATGACTGTTGGACATCTGAAAGGTTCAGGATGATCTGCGGCAGGATGATATTGAATATTAGAAGAAGAAAAAAAAGAAACTAGAGCTGAATATCTGGAAATATCTAGAGCACATAGAGTAAATATCTACATATACTGTATCTAGATCTGGTTGGATGGTTGGATATCTGAACTCATCTGGAGCTGAATGTTTTTTAACCAAACAGTACTGGAGATGGTGGTCGGACATCTGAGCATATCTGGAACTACAAGAGGAAAAACTGAACAGATCTGGTGATGATGGCTGAACATCTGAAAAGATCAGGATGATCTGGGGCAGGATGATATTCAATATCGAAGGGGGGAAAAAATCTAGTGCTGTAGGCTGGATGTCTGAAAAGATCTAGAGCACATGGAGTAAGTAAATAACATATGTGTAATGAGATGATGGATAATTGAGCAGACCTGGATGATAGTTGAGGTGAAGTGTTGATGCCAGAACAAATCTGGAGCAAGAGGATTGATCATTTCACGGATCTGGAGCTGGAATGTTGATGTCTGAATAGATCGAGCACTGGAAAATATCTGAATAGATCCAGAAGTGAAGGAGAGATACGTAACCAGATCTGCTACTGGAGGATGGATATCTGAAGATCTCGTGTCTCACATCTCCAGCGTCTGTCAAATATCCAGTAGCATCTCATTGTATTTTCATCGAGTCAGTCATGCTTACTTCATGATATCAGGCCATAATATTCAAGTGCAGCACACACTTTTCCAGATTTTGATTGTATAATGCAGTTCTGTATTACGTTATGCGCCATGTGTGTGTGTGTGTGTGTGTGTGTGTGTGTGTGTATTTATTGGAATGTCCTCCCTGGAGGATGTGTGGTGAACCTCTGTCAGGAAGCATTTGCAGGGAAACACAACTTCATAGCACACACTACTTCTCTCTCTCTCTCTCTCTCTCTCTCACACACACACACACACACACACACACACACACACACACACACACACACACACAAACGAAAGAATAATGTGAACTATTACAAGTAAGACAACTTATTTACTTACAGACAATGAGAGAGACAGGCGTGTTTGGTTTGATTTGCGTTGGTATTTGGTTCAGCGGTGTGTTTTACATCCCTAACACACATATGTGCGCACGCACAAACAAACAGAATAAAATATGTGCAAAAGGTAGCTCTGCCAAAAACGACAAAGATCGCAGTGGCCATATTTCGAGTGTGTGAAACATGTATGTGTCCATTTGTCTGTTTCTGCACTCTTTTACTCACTCTGACCTTTTTGTACTATGTACATATAACATTTGAGGATATTTGCTCTGTACAAATGAAGATTTTATTTGAAAAACTACAATATAAAATGTTTTCCACTGGGTACTCTGGTTAACTTTAAGGTTAATGAGTGGGTTAATTTAGGGTAATGAATGTAAACTTTAGGATTAATGAGGTTATACTTAACATTCGTGAGGTAAAGATAAAGATAATTGAGGTTAAGTTTAGGGTTACTTTGGTAAAGGTTTATATAGTTAGGGTTACTGAGGTAAAGGTTGAAATTACTGTGGTAAAGTTTAAGGTTACTGAGGTAAAGGTTAAGGTTACTGAGTTAACAATTAAGGTTACTGAGGTAAAGGTTAAGGTTACTGAAGTAAAGGATGAAGTTATTAAGGTTACTGAGGTAAAGGTTAAGGTTACTGAGGTAAAGGATGAAGTTATTAAGGTTACTGAGGTAAAGGTTAAGGTTACTGAGGTAAAGGATGAAGTTATTAAGGTTACTGAGGTAAAGGTTAAGGTTACTGAGGTAAAGGATGAAGTTATTAAGGTTACTGAGGTAAAGGTTAAGGTTACTGAGGTAAAGGATGAAGTTATTAAGGTTACTGAAGTAAAGGTTGAAATTACTGTGGTAAAGTTTAAAGTTATTGAGGTGAAGGTTGAAGTTATTGAGGTTAAAGTTAGGATTTCTGAGGTAAAGATGAAGACTTCTGAGATAAAATTTGAAATTACTGTAAAGTTTAAGGTTACTGAGGTAAAGGTTAAGGTAATCGAGTTAAAGGATGAAGTTATTAAGGTTACTGTGGTAAAGTTTAAGGTTATTCAGGTAAAGATTGAAGTTGCTGAGGTAAATGTTAGGATTACTGAAGTAAAGATTAAGGTTACTGAGGTAAAGGTTAAAGTTACTGAGTTAACAATTAAGGTTACTGAGGTAAAGGTTAAGGTTACTGAGTTAACAATTAAGGTTACTGAGGTAAATGTTAAGGTTACTGAGGTAAAGGTTAAGGTTACTGAGTTAACAATTAAGGTTACTGAGGTAAATGTTAAGGTTACTGAGGTAAAGGTTAAGGTTACTGAGTTAACAATTAAGGTTACTGAGGTAAATGTTAAGGTTACTGAGGTAAATGTTAAGGTTACTGAGGTAAAGGTTAAGGTTACTGAGTTAACAATTAAGGTTACTGAGGTAAAGGTTAATGTTACTGAGTTAACAATTAAGGTTACTGAGGTAAAGGTTAAGGTTACTGAGGTAAAGGATGAAGTTATTAAGGTTACTGAGGTAAAGGTTAAGGTTACTGAGGTAAAGGATGAAGTTATTAAGGTTACTGAGGTAAAGGTTAGGATTACTTAGGTACAGATTGATGTTAGTGGGGGGGAGGAGGGGGGAGTAAACGTTACTGACGTAAAGATAAAATAAGATGTACCTTTATTGATCCCCCGTAGGGGAAATTCAAATTGACACAGCAGCACAAGTAGGATGAGTAACATCAAAGAAAGAAAATAATTTCCTTAAATACCTATACAATAGAAATAATAGAAACAATAAGACAGTCTGTGTGTATGTACATATGCTGTAGGTTAAGGTTATTGTTATGGAAACAAAAGAAACTGAGTTGAAGATTAAGGTTACTGAGGGAAAGGTTATTCCAAATAAATAGCCTACAAAGACAGTAATACAACAATGCATGTTGTGTGTGTGTGTGTGTGTGTGTGTGTGTGTGTGTGTGTGTGTGTGTGTGTGTGTGTGTGTGTGTGTGTGTGTGTGTGTGTTACCTGGTAGCAATTAAGTCCAGGCTCCCACAGGTCTGGTTGCCATGGCATTGGGAGTCACTGTGAAAGGTGATTATTTCATAGCTACCAGCCAAAAAGAACATGCACACACACACACACACACACACACACACACACACACACACACACACACACACGCACACATATGCAGCATGTTAGCTAAAAAAAAAAAAAAAAACAGCATGGTCCATACTAATATTTATACATGTAGCTAGCTAAGAGTTTATCTGTTTACCATCAGAACTGGTTACCATCATAGAGTATGGTATACTTTATCCCAAACCACGTAATTGCATACTAGATAGTATGTCAAAATAGGACATTAACAACATTAATTATTAACAACATTTATATGAGAAGGGGTTAAGCATGTGTTAAAAACTGTGTATGAATGGTACAGTCCGGGATAATGAATGGAAGTTTAAATTCCACTATTGATCATAATAGGACCATCACTGTAACTGTTCAATCGTGGCATTTCAGCAAAACAGTGTTTGCAGCCTGCGTGGGTAAATTACACAAATTCCCAAGACTGCTGCTAAAAGCATAAAGATAATTTCTGCGTTAAACGTGCGATTTCATCAGCAGTAAATAAACAACAATTTCTATTTCAGTGGCTTTTAAACAGCTGTCGAGTTGAGTAGGCTAATATGTTTTGCACTGCACGTTATATGCAGTGTTAGCTCGCTAAATGTTAGCATACTGAACAGTATTATTCAGTGTTTATTAGTATTTAAAAAAAATAATATGTAGTATGAGCTTTTGGAAGTAGTCATAGGGAGAGAAAGACAGAATGAGAGAAAGAGAGAGACTAATGAGCTGACAGAAGGACGGGGCGTTGTAGGTGTCACTCAAATGTGTATGTGTGTGTGTGTGTGTGTGTGTGTGTGTGTGTGTGTGTGTGTGTGTATGTGTGTGTTTCACTCTGTTTGTTTGTATGTGTGCCCATCCATGTCCTTGGAAAGGCACATGTTGCCTGACAAGGTGAGACACACACACACACACACACACACACACACACCTGTGCTGCCCCTAGTAACCAGATGGAGGTTGGCAGAGACATCTGCAATACCCAGAGGATGTAGATCTCTCTCTCTCTCTCTCTCTCTTTCTCACACACACACACACACACACACACACACACACACACACACACACCCATATGGATTGTGCTGTACAGTATGGTAGCATGAGGCTGTGAATAACCAAGCACACACACACACACACACACACACACACACACACACACACACACACACACACACACACACACACTCAATTAGCACAGTGCCAGTGTTAAAGAGGTGTTCATTGTTCAGTCTGGCACGGTGTGTGTTGGCACACACACACACACACACACACACACACACACTCAGGTTAGTGATGTAAAGTAGGTCAGCTTGCTTTGTAGGTGTGTGTGTGTGTGTGTGTGTGTGTGTGTGTGAGACGGTTTTGGCTGCATGTTTGATTCGACAGCGTGTTATCAAGCCAGCAGCTCATTTGGATTGCAGAAATTCCCTCTGTGTGTGTGTGTGTGTGTGTGTGTGTGTGTGTGTGTGTGTATAGTCTCATTAGTACTATATGTAAATGAGTTGGCAGAGAGTAGGTCCAGAGGGTCGGAGCCACAGCGGCGCAAAATAAGGAAGAGACCCTGAGTAAAGCATGTACTGTACGTATGGATGAACATCTGTGTGATTGTGTGTCTGTTACAGTAAAGAAGCTTCGTTAAATTCTTCTTTTTATAGGGAGCAGATGTAAAACAAAATTTTTAAAACAAAAACAAAGCTTTTATTTAGAAACCTAAAAGAACCAAAAGCTTATCTTCCCTCCTTTGTTGTTCTGGGAGACGTTAGCTCCCAGACGCCAATCACGGATGTCCGTTAGCTTCTGTAACGTTGTTTGAGAGGTAATTAGAAAACACATCAGAGGAAGCATGTTTTAGCCCTCAACCATCCGGATTGGCTAGTAGTTGTGGCTAGCAATGGCGGTGACTAGCTCCCAAGTGGTGTTCGTCCTGTCGTAGGGCGATCACGAGTTCGAATCCTGTGACATCTGTGACAGTAAAATTGGCTGTGCTGTCTGAATGGGAGGGGCATACTCCGTCTCCCCTGTCAATCACAGCGACACTAGCCAAACACGGGCATCGGTGAGCTTGTGTATGTGGAAGAGGGTGGACTGCGCTTTCCCCCGACCGACTCACACTGATCCAACGTTCCCGCTCCTGACGCTTTGTCGAGTGATTTAAAATGTTATAGTTGATTAGCTTTTGGTTATTGTGTTAATGTCATATTACAGTTCATTTTTGATTTTCTTGCTTTCATGTCCATTATGAATTGGGCAGAGCACAGGTACGTGGCTTTGGAATAGACACACACAGACACACACAGACACACACAAATGTCCCACAATGTCTTTTCCAAGTAGAAAATACAGGAAATGGAGAGAAAGAAAAGAAAGAAAGAAAGAAAGAAAGAAATGTTCGTGTTCTTATAATTATGGGAATATTTGGTCCTCATAAAGCATTTAAAATGTTTTGCACACTCTCAAAATAAAATGTTAGACTTACTTCTTAACTCGCTTCTCCCTCTCACACTCTCTCTCTCTCTCACACACACACACACACACACACACACATACACACAGCCTGTCTTTCTCTGCAGGTGAGTGCATGCCACCGCTCTAACTTTCACTCCATCCATGCATCCCATCTCGCTCTTCTTTTCCTCCCGTTCTCTGCTGTGTGTGTGTGTGTGTGTGTGTGTGTGGTGTGTGTGTTTTGTGTCCATGCGTATAAGGGTCGTTGTGTCTCTCCTGTAGGCCAGAGAGGAGGAGGCCTCCACGCAGCACAGCAAAGACACGCCCAGACTTGTCCTCAAGACACACAGCGATGCGCTTGTAAGACATTTAAACACCACCAGTGTGGAGTGTGTTAGACAGGAAGTGGACAGGAGATGTGATTTTGCCTGAAGTGTGTGTACGTGTGTTTCCATCCAAAACTTTACCTGTGTGCTTTTCCGTCATTAAAAGAGCCCCAGTAAATTACACACACACACACACACACACACACACACACACACACACACACACACACACACACACACACACAGAGCATTCCAATACCGTTATAAATACACACTTGTCGGTGTCGCTGCTTCATTTCGTGAGAAAGGAGATGTTACACACACTCGCACTTTCTGTCAGTTTCCTTTATCACATCTACTTTTTATCCACACGTCATCTTTCACACTTCAAACATTTATTTACGTTCTTCTTTTCCCCCACACAGGTTTTCAGTTGCATAAAATTCATTATGGATGGAAACATCAGCAGCACAAACACTTAAAGGAATACTCCAGCGTTTTTCAGCGTAATCTGTAGTGCGTGTGATTACCACGGACAAAAACTTCAACACTGAAAAGAGCAATAAGTAAAGAGTAAAACTTTACCTGGCATGCTGTTGTAGGAAACTAATCAGTGCTGGGATGGTGTGATGAAGAGTAGTTACTGTTACCACCCTAAAGTACCACAGCGATTTGCAAACATTTACAAATACATTCTTTATGTGTTAAAGAATGACATGTACTTTTTATCTTTTAATAGTTACATTTAATGTTGAAGAAAGAAAGAAAGAAAGAAAGAAAAAGAAATGTAAAAAACAAAGAACGGAGAGACAGAATGGAAACTAAAACAAACAAATAAAAGAATGAAGAAGGAGAAACGAAACAGAAACAAGACAGAAATGGAGAAAACTGGAAAGAAAGAAGGAAAGAAAGAAAAAGGAAAAAAGAAAGAAAGAAAGATAATCTTAATAAAAAGGGAAAATGTGTATGAAAGGAAGAAAGAAAAAAGAAAGAAAAAAAACGAAGAATGGAGAGACAGAATGGAAACAATAACAAACAAATAAAAGAACGAAGAAGGAGAAATGAAACAAAAAAACAAGACGGAAATAGAGAAAACTGGAAAGAAAGAAAGAAAGAGAGAATAAAAAGGAAAAATATGAAAGCAAGGAAAAAAGAAAGAAAGAAAGAAAGATAATTTTAATAAAAAGGAAAAATGTGTATGAAAGAAAGAAATGTTCGTGTTCTTATCATTAAGGAAATATTTGCTCCTAATACAGAACTAGAATTTTTTTTTTGGACAACGTTTACAATTTTCTTTTTTAAATTAAAGAATGACAAGACAATGAGAATTCATCTTATCTCTTTATAGTTACATTTAATGTTTACGTTTAAGCTCGTTCCCTCACCAGTTAATTTTTTTAAAGTTTTTTTTTTTAATCTGGAAAGCGTAAACTCCTCCGTCGTGTAGACGTTAAATAACTGTAATGTTAAATGTTAAATAAACATCTCCTCACAGAAAACTCCTCCCACCAATCCGACGATTACACACCTTTTTTTCCAGACATACACATCCCTGTGAATGAGCCGTTGCTATAGAAACAAACGAGCCGCACTGATATAAAGCTGTGATTGGCAGCTGCGCTACTGTCAGAGAAAATGAATCAACACCTTCTGACCAATCACAACCCAGAACTCAACATCAACAGACACCTTTATTTAAAGATTTTATTCAAATGTTCTACAAAAATGCATTCTTACAGTGCAGGGAAACGAGGCCAAATTCTTGTCCATGGTAATCACACACACATACACACACACACACACACACACACACACACACACACACACACACACACACACACAGATGAGAGTGAAAAACAGAGTATTCCTTTCAAACTTGCAGAATCACACCTTCTTTAACATCACTCCATTTATTCATGTTTTATTTCAACATTGTCATTCTGCATTGCATTGTATCAGATTGTGTGTGTGTGTGTGTGTGTGTGTGTGTGTGTGTGTGTGTGTGTGTGTGTGTGTGTGTTAATGGCTGACTCAGTCAGGGGTCAGAGGTGAAGGAGACGCGGGAGACGAGTTGAGATGTAAACCAGAGGCGCTAATGTCCGAGGTAATTACAGAAAGAAAAAGCACAAAATAAATGACTGTAATTACAGAGAGAGAGAGAGAGAGAGAGAGAGAGAGAGAGAGAGAGAGAGAGAGAGAAGGGGGGTAAAATAGAAAGTAAAGACAGAAAAGTAGTAAGAGAGAGAAGAAATGAGAAAATAGAAGGTGTAGGGATATAGACAAAACTGGAATGAACTAGAGAGAAAAAAGACAAAATGAGGAGGAAGAGAAAGGAACCAAGATAGGGAGATATACATGAAAAAGTAGGAAAGAGGAGAAGAAAGTTTTTAAAATGGAGAAAAATAGAAAGAAAGAGGGAAAGAGGTGAAGGTAAGAAAGGGTAAAGTGAGGAAAGAAAGGAAGGTAAAAGAGAGGGAGAAAGAGAGTAGGACAAAGTAATAAGATAAAGAGAGAGTGAGGAGAGAAAAGAAAAAGAGAGATGAGGGAAAGAGAAAGGGGAGTGGAGACAAAAAGAGAGATGGAAACAATGGTAGAGAGATAGACGAATAAGGCAGACAGAACGATTGAAAAGGAGATAAAATAGTGAAGGGGAAAGAGGAAGAAAGGGGGAAGGGGAGAAAAAGAGAGGAATAGAAGGAGGAGAAAAAGAGAAGAAATGGAGACAGAATGGAGAAAAGAAGAAAAGGGGGGGAATAGAAATTAACGATGAAAAGGAAAGGAGAGAGAGAGAGAGAGAGAAGAGAAAAATAGAAAGACGGAAGAGGGAAAGAGAAAACAGGAATAAGGATGGAGAAAAGGAGGAGGACTGAGAGTGGAGAAAAATGGATAGAGAGAAAGGGTAAAAGGGGAAATGAGTACGAGAAAAGAAGGGGAATTAGAGAGATGGAAGATGTTGGGACAGAGAAAATGAGAGGAATAAAGGGAGAGAAAAACGAATAGAGAAAGATAAAATAAGGAGGAAGAGAAAATGAAGATAGAAAGGAGGAAGTGACGGGAAAAGAAAAAAGTCAAATGGAGAAAAGAAAGGGAGTGAGAAAAGGAGAAAGAATGAGAAAAGCAATAGAGAGAGAAGAAAGAGAGGAAGAGTGTGAGAGAGAAAAAAGGATAGAAGAAGAGAGAAGGGAAGTAAAAGGGCAGAATAATGCATGAATGAAGGCAATGTATAAATAAGGAAAAGACAGGGACTGAGAGAGAGAGAGAGAGAGAGAGAGAGAGAGAAGGCGGAGTGAGGGACTCCATTAGCGTAATGTGCAGTGAAATGTCCCGCTCAGAGCGGTGACTCGTTAAGTGCTCTCCATCTGTACTGCCGTATAAACGAGGGGAAATTAACGCTTGTCTATAATTCAACACACACACACACACACACACACACACTCACTCACTTCACTGCATCACAACGGTTCACAAATGTTAGCCAAGTTGTGAAGCGAAGTGACAAGATGATGTCATCAAACACAGACAGTCATGGAGTACTTGACAGGATTTTTAGTCATACTCTAATGGCTAGCTAACGTGCTAATATGACAGGATTTCTGACAGGATTTGTCATAAATGTTCTTAATCTACAGTCTTAATGCTATCAAGTTAGCTAATATGATCTTAACTGACAGGATGTTAAAATTATGTCCATAAATGTCCATGAGCTTCACTGGTACCGCCAGCTAGCAAACATAGGATAATCTGACAGGACCATAAATGCTCATATTGTTCACTGCTAATGCTAGCTAGCGTTAGCTTTGAGTGATTATTTCATATTTATCAATGTTCGTAATTCTGTTTGTTACCCTGAGTTACCCTGACAGGATTTTAAAGTCATACTTGTAAATGTAAACATCTTCATAATCTAAAGCTCTCCTGAGCTGGCTAACATGAACCTGACAGAATTTCTTATGGAATTTTAAATCTTATTCATCATTCTTCATTGGTGAGGCTAAACTAGCTAACTAACGTGCACTAGCTTAACAGGATCTCTGACAGGATTTTTATGTCGTTCTTAAATGTTCATAATCCTCACTGCTAAAGCTCTCCAGCTAGCTAATATGAATTAGCCTAACAGGAATTCTGAGGAAAATGTGAGTCAAATTCATCATCATGACGCTAGCTAGCTAGTCAATATCCTCGCAGGATTCCTGAAATTATTTTTTAGATCCGATTCATCATTGTTTATAGACTTCATTGTAGGGTTTAGCCAAAAAGCAAACATGTGCTAATATGTTCTGCTAGCTAGCTAGCTATAGAGGACATTTAAATAAAAATGTATTATTGTTTATAGTCTACATTGCTGAGGTAAGCCAGCAAGCTAACATGTGCTAACATGACTGGTCTTATTCATAAATGTTCAGAGCTAAAATAAGCTAAAATAAAAGGATTTCTGACAGGAGTTTTAAGTCGAATTCTTCCTCGTTCATTATCTTCACAGGTTACACTAGCTCACTTGAGCTAACCTCACTGAATTCCTGACAGGATTTTAAAATCAGAATCATCATATAGACTTCATTGCTAGGTTTAGCCAGCAAGCTAGAATGACCAGCTAACTTGACTGGTCATATAAAGTTACAGAATAATACTAGCTAACATGAGCTAATCTGTCAGGATTTTAAAGAAGCTTTTAAAATAATTTTAATCATTGTCCATACTGTTCACTGCTAACGCTAGCTAGCCAGCTAAACATACAGACTTTCTGACAGGATTGTAAATTAAATATTTATGTTCATAGTATTTAAATCGAACATCAGATAGCTGGCTAACATGAACTAGCTTAACAGGATATCTAAGAAAGCAGAACCTATTTAAATACAATCGTAAAAGTACTTAGATATATTTGAAGGCCATGTTTTTGAGTTATGGGCATGTATGGAGAAAAGACACATTGACACTTTCTACATCTTAGTTTTTTTGTCAGACAAACTACTAGAAACTCAACATGGCACCCTGGCTGTGTGTTTAGTGATGTGTGTAGAGTGTTAGGAGTGTGTGTGTGTGTTTGTGTGTTTGTGTGTGTGTGTGTGTGTGTGTGTGTGTGTGAAGGACTTGTGTTATTTTAATGTAGGCCAGGGCTGTCTTTATTGTGTATGTGTATGTGTGTAAAAAAGTGTATGTAAGGAAATATTCTTCACAAGTATGTGTGTGTGTGTGTGTGTGTGTGTGTGTGTGTGTGTGTGTGCTTGAGAGAAACAAGGAGAGGGAAAGACAGTGTATATGTCATTTTCATTGACTGAACCGACAGCTGATTAATCCGCTTATTACTTCCTGTGAGACTCGGCTTGTTCGGTAATCATCTTGCAAGGCCCGGGGCAAATCTGTGAGTCTGCAATGCACCTGTCAACCTGAGCAGTTCTCATGAGGAGAGACAGACAGCAGACACACACACACACACACACACACACACACACACACACACACACAGGTCTTCTTTTTAGACATGTCCTTGTCACATTCTGTTAGTGTCACCTTGAATACACATCTAGTTTTTTGTGTGTATTTACACACACACACACACACACACACACACACACACACAATTGCTCCTTGAAGGGAAAACCTTTTAGTCGAGACTGTCTGTGTTTGACCCTGCAGCTCTGCCAGAGGCAACTGACTGTGACAAGCAGTGACTGTGTGTGTGTGTGTGTGTGTGTGTGTGTGTGTGTGTGTGTGTGAGAGAGAGAGAGAGAGAGAGAGAGTTGTTGTGTGAAAGTTGTTCCCCAACAACAGGACAATGGACATTTGGTGTTTGGATGAAACAGATGAGCACTAACTTAAGCTGATGGCAAAATTATCATGTTTCTCAACCTAGAGTGGTTATTTTTTTAAACGCACACATACATACTGAGAACAACTTTTGAATTATTTATTCAGTGACTTTGTAGCACTTCCTGATGCTCTGCTAATCTTGCTGACCTAAAACATTTACATGTTGTATGTTGTGTGTGCTTTGTGTTTTCCAGGTGTGTGACTGGTGCAAGCACATCCGCCACACTAAAGAGTATCTGGATTTTGGCTCGGGTGAGAGGAGACTCCAGTTTTGCAGCGCTAAATGTCTCAACCAGTACAAGATGGACATCTTTTATAAAGAAACCCAAGCGGCTCTGCCTGGTGGACTGTGTAACCCCGTTTATCCAGCCGGAGACGGAAAAACGGAAGCAAACGCCGGGGTCCAACTTCTGACCCCTGAATCTTGGAACGCACCTTTGAGTGAACTAAGGCCCCGCAAGGCACCATCGCCAGGGGCAACAACATCCGGGGCTGGACACTCGGGATCAGCATCTGCATCACCCTCTGATTCCAGCGCCGCAGGTTCAGCGTCTTCATCATCATCATCCTCAGTTAAAATCCCAACGCCAAGGCCACATGAGAGTCCAACATTCCCCCCACCACCACCACCCCTGCCACCACCCCCTGCCACTGGAATTCACCCTCCAATGGGTGTGGTGCCCAATGGAAGTCCTCCAATGGTGATGACACCCCGTGGCCCAGTGCCTCTGCCCTTCTTTATGGAACACCAGATGATGCAACAAATCCGCCCTCCCTTCCTACGCCCTCCTGGCCCCAACAGCCCCCTTTCTAATCCCATGATTCCTGGAATTGGGCCGCCTCCTCCACCTCGGACCTTGGGTCCTCCGTCTAGTCCCATGCACCGATCCCTGCTTTCACCCCATGTCCACCCTTCTTCCACCTCCACCTTGCCGGGTAACCCTCCCGGAATAATGCCCCCTCATCCAGGTACCCACATTCCTGGACTTCCCTTCCCTCCGGTTAACATCATGCCACCTGGGCCCATTCCAGTGCCACCTATGATGAACTTTGGCATGCCATCACTGGCGCCATTAGTACCCCCTCCGATGCTCTTAGTGCCGTATCCCGTAATTGTGCCATTACCAGTCCCGATTCCCATCCCTGTTCCTATCCCAATCAGTCCAAAGGCATCAGGTGATCGTTCCGGGAATGATGGGATGCTTCCGGACGTTTCTGGTGAGCACAGTGACTCGCAGGACTCTTCCTTCTCTCCCAGTTCATCAAGGGGAGAAGGTGGAGCTCATAAGCAAAATTCCTCCAGATCAGATGTGCTTTCTCCAGGCATTTCCAGCCAGATGGAACGGCACAGTATGAGCTTGATTAAAACAGAAAGCTCTGGAAGTTCCAGTTTATCACATCCAGGATCTCCTACAGAAGCACCAGCAAACGGAATAATTGACTTGACGACAAACCGGCGCT
Source organism: Cranoglanis bouderius (assembly GCA_023630585.1). Classification (NCBI taxonomy): domain Eukaryota; kingdom Metazoa; phylum Chordata; class Actinopteri; order Siluriformes; family Cranoglanididae; genus Cranoglanis; species Cranoglanis bouderius. The sequence goes on from CM042546.1 coordinate 11,224,803, forward strand.
CACGGCAGCAGCTAGTGATCCAGAGAGCCGCACCATGCGTGCAGGTGAAGCCTGAGCCCGAATCAACCACAACCACTGGGCTTAGCGTGTCAAGACTGGGTGAAGGTGAAATGAATGAGAGAGATTCCTGCAGCACAGGACGATTAGAGGACACACAAAAAGACAGAGACCCAGAGGCTAAAAGCCCACTGAATAACATAGCTCTGCCTTGTGCTGACCCTTCATTCTGCAGTGCTACGCCTCTACTATCTCAACCAATCACATACAGCCTTTCTACCCCCTTGGCCAGCATCTCCGTGACAAAAACAGAGCCAGGTACTGGTACGCCTTGTAATGTGATTGTCAACGGCAGCTGCAATATGCAGCCACTAGGACCTACAGTTCGGACACCCCCTCCAGAACAGCGCCCTTCTGTGGAAATGAACCGAAGGACAGCCACAATCTGTGATGAGCCAGCTGAGGGAGAGGACCTGAAGGAAAACAGCTGCTCAGCCATTGAGAGAACCTTATCCGAGCAGGCTGTAGCACCTGGGCGTGCCGGAGAAGAAAAGTCCCAAGAGGCAGAGGATGCTGCATCTGGAGCAGATCATGCATACGCCTTGCCCCTCATGCCTAAACCGGGCTGCGTCATTCAGCCTGTGCCAAAACCAGCAGATAAGACGGCGGCCATATTGCCGTGCGGCTTGGAAGCTCCGTTATCGGCAGCAGGGGCAGCAGACATGGAGCCGCCATTGAAAAGGAGGTGCTTGCGCATCCGCAATCAGAACAAGTGAAGAGTGAGAAAGCTAGCAGGTCAATCACTTATTAGTTTTTGGTCGATTTAATCTCAGGCTAACTTTTAACCTGTGTGGTAGAAAAGTAGTATGGTAACAAGCCAAAATGGCTACCAGGGGTCGATTGGAAAGGAAGTAAGTGTCAAATTTCTAATTGTGCCAGTGTGGTTGGTTAGAATTTTAGGTTCAGTGCAAAAACTTTTATTGAAATTTCATAATTACCTTTGAATTTGGCTGTAGATTTGGTATGGAAGGGGCTGCCGAATATAAGACTGTAAAATCTTTTGTGTGATTTCCAGAATATGGTTTAATTTTTCTTTTTCTGCTCTCTCTCTCTCTCTCTCTCTCTCTCTCTCTGATAGACACTTACATCTCACCAAAGGGACAAGAGCGCAGCACTGCAGCAGATCCCATCAGTCCACCAATCCACCTGTCAACACCTGCCTCTGCTCCTCCATAACCTTCTCTACAAGCTCAATTGTGTCTTGGACAGATAAATAATTGCACTTCCCACCAATATCATCTCAGAACAGACTGATCCTAAGGATTCCTTTGAGGGACGAATTTTTGATTGACCTTTCAACTTCTGACTTTTCATGGTCCTCTGTTTCTCATCACTGTTTGGTATTCTATCCACACGGACGTGTCTCCCTCTACAGGACTGGTGTAGTGCTGCAGTGCTAAGGATTGTAATGTACATAAAGAGGGCCAAAACATGGGTGATTAAGCCAAAACAGCAATCATGAGAGGTCCAGTGGACTGCCAATGAAACATGCAAAAGATGGACAGGACCAGCTCCTGAACAGGCCCAGAAGCGGGCCTTAAACATGGCCTTAAACGTGAGGCCTGCCACTCAGATGTGCCCACAGATGACAGACAAGTATTTTTTGTTTAGTTTCAGTGTTCAGACAGGACAAGTCTGCTTTTGTCTATATGAGGAGAAAGAGAAAGAGCTGGAACTCTGGGATGTCAGTGGTGTGACACTTTAGATGGATAGAGTGCCAAGAAAGTAATGAAAAAAGGTCACTGTGGTCACATCCTTTTGTGACATCTCTTTTTTTACTTTTACTTCTTTCTTTGGCACCACCAGCAAAACACTGAAATGTTTCAACGTGTCCTTTCTGGCCACCAGAATCAAAAATACTCCCCCTGCTGGAAGAGAAAGAAATGGACAAAGAAAGAAAATGTTAAATAAAGAGGATTGCAGTGCTAATGAAGATTAGTATTTATAGACAGTTTGCTGGTTGCCAGTTATGGTGTTTAAAAGGGAAGGATGTGCAATGTAAACTCTCACTGAGGCATGGATGACAGGGTAGAAACGGCATGGCTTAAGTTAAACCAGGACTCTCAGCATCCGGCCTCCAGCCTGAACCCGGAGATCAGCAGATCGACATACATGCCTATAACTATTTTACAATATGGGCATGAAATGAGACATGCATAGTGGTGCTCCAGGGTACTGGAGTCCAGCATAGCGGTGATTTCTCTGTTAAACCTGATAATTGAGTTAAATTGGGTGTCTTTGTGTCTGGACTGTGCTGGACTCCAGTTCTCCAGGGAATAGCTCTGTAAATCATATCATTATTTATGTTAACCAAATGAGTCCATGTGAATCCATAGGCCTGTTGCTGAAATCTAATAGTCAGTTCAGTCACACTAATCAACCTCAATCAATCACTCACTGGTTAAACCGTTCAGCATGATGGCCGAGTAGATGCCCGGGTTTACTGAGGTCTGTCTCAGTGGTGTCACGGATAAGTCATTATGCTGTTATCACTTACTCTCTGTTTTTACCAACTTGCTGTTTTGTTTTTTTGTTTTTGAGTGGCCATGATTTTGCCATCCCAAGCAGAAATTGTTATTTTCTGGTTCCTCAGGTTTATAAAATTTGTGGATTAGACATGCTATGGTTGGCAGAAACAAACCAGCAAAGTTAAAATTTAAACTTACAACATGGCGACCTCCAGATCTGTAAGAGTGTAACTCAAAGCCTGAAGTGTGTGTGGGGTTCAGGTCTTGCCAAGAACCTGAGGCATTTCAGTCTGTTTTGTTTTCCTAAGTCATTACGAAAGAAAAACATGGCTGTCAAAAAAGGGGGCATGAAACGATGTGAGAACTTGCTGAGGAAATCGTATATATATCATTTTGGGGTGTCAGAAAAAGTCAAGGTCGTTCGGAGATTTTCCCCAAGCCGGAGGCTCTGCGTTGTAACATCACACTAAAATATCATCTCCCATTTAGCCAAGAGCTCGAGTTCCTGAACTGGTTTGATGTTTTCGTTGCAGATTTTCCCTCTCTCTCAGCAGCGCAGTGTCTTCTTCTCTAATTTCTATGTTTGGTTCAATCCGTCCCGCTGACGTCAGCCGAAACCCCCCCCACACACACACACACTTTTTTAAGCTCGTTTTTTCTTCATCCATCTTTCTGTTCCTCCATTCTTACTAAGGTGAATGTGGAGTTGCATTGGCTTTTTTTTTTTTTTTTTTTTTTTGAAAGGAGGTACACGGTGGTATTTCACCTCCACACACGTTTTCTGGTAGAACTGAACTTGTGAGGACCAAAAGGTTCTCATAAGCACAATAATGATAATGAGGGTTCACTCTGAGATAAAACCGAGACACATGTAAATTTCACAAGCCACACACACACACACACGCACACACACACACACATATATACATACAGAGTAGTTTCTAAACTGCAGAGCTTTTTTACAGTCTCAATGCGTTTCCCCTCGTGTAGCACAGAACCTTTTTCCATAAAGTCTCCGGTCCTCATGAGGTTAGTGTGTGAACAGGATGCTGTTAACAGTAATACAAAAACACACACAGACAGCTTGACTCTGTCATACAAAGTTAATTTTCTGTCTGGCATTCACAGCCCAGTAACTCACTACATAACTCTAAAAAAGTGCTAAAAGGTGTTTTCTTTTGACGTCATCAAAAGAGCTCCAACCAACACACACTGTTTACCTTATCTTTTTTTCCCCAATGACCTTTTTTTAAAAAATAAAATAAAATAAAATAAAAAATCACATCTCATTCCGGACACCAAATCCGTTACTAAGAAACATTTTACTAAATCACTAAAAATCTGCACCCAAAAATTTGCACTCATAATTACTAGACATACACACCCAAACACTCCAGCACCTCTCGGATAACGCTGAAAACTGAAATATTGTATATTTTCCATCCGACCCCATCTTGTTTGTGTGTGTGTGTGTGTGTGTGTGTGTGTGTGTGTGTGACCTTGCTGTTGTAACCTGATTCGTGCAGACTGGACAGATATAACTCTGAAACTGAACCCCGCTGTAGTGTCTGTGGTTTCATGCAGACAAGACAATGACCAAAAAAAAAAATTTAAAAAGTGTGTGTGTGTGTGTGTGTGTGTGTGTGTGTGTTTTGTGACAGCGAGCACTGTCCTTGATAAGCAAGAACAGCAAGAAAATAAAAGGCTTCAAGGAAAGATTTGCTGCACTGTGGGCTATTGACAAATCCAAACAAACCAAAGTGTGTTACATAAGAAACAACTTCTATTGTGTTGTTAAAAGCCACTTATGTCCTTTCTGTGGCTTTATGCTCATAAATTACACAGTATTTTATGTTTTTGCCCATGGATTAGTATTTCAGGGTAGCAGCTTACAGGAAAGTTAAGGTGCTTTTACCGCCACATGAATCTCTTAACGGACATTAGCGTTAGCAGTAGTGATCAGGCCTACTAAAGCCAAAACTCATCCAACTGAAATAAAAAATGAGTACTGTTGTTTTTAACAGCATTTACACCTTCAAACGGTGCCAGGGTTTTCAAACCTGTGGTAGAAGCAAGTGCTAACGTGCTCCTACGAAACAGAATTCTGTCGCAAATCTTCTTGTCGCATGCTTCACATTTCTTTTTGTTTTTCATACATAAAAAGTAAAGCAGCTAGCTAGCTACAGTACAATACCTTTGATCTTAGCCTGGATTTTCTGTCTTACAACAGGTTACTTCGCCATGGTAACACTGCACCATTAACCCCGGGCCCGTTCTTCGTACATGAGTACTAAATTAGCTGGATCGGGTCATCGTCGATTTGACGTGATCCTGGATTTGTCCGTTCTTCAAAGCTGTTGCCGGGTCTTGTTACCAAGACAACAAACCTGTAAGCTCAAACCTGTTCAGGTGGTTTGGATTCAGGCTAGGAAAAAAGTTCTTTCTTTGAAAAATTTACCGATTAGGAGCCAGAAACTTTACGCTTTTATGTCCACTTGTTCGGAGATTAATCATAGCCCGATTGTCTAAAGCCGGGTCCACAAGAGAAAGTTGTTAATGGGCGTTGTGAGACAAGTTAACCACGGTTGCATGTGTTAGACAAAAGTACAGTTAGAGAATCTGGTACTTTTTTTTTTTTTTTTTCGCTAATCATGGCAAAAAATAACAAGAAGACGTTGTAAACAACCAACCATAGATTCTTCCTGTAGCCTGTTTTAGCAAATATGAAACAGTAATCTGAACTGAAATACAATTAATTGTGTTTAAACGGTGCAAGCGAGTCAGATTGTAACTTTCTGAAGTGTAGAGAAGCCTGAGATTGGGGCACCACCAACAGGACAAATATTAACACACGGTGTGAAGTGCCATTTTAGACACTGTCTTTCAGTCCCTCCATCCTTACTTCTAAGATGAATGTGGAGTCGCATTGGTTATTTATTTATTTATTTTTTAAAAGGAGGTACACGGTTGTCATTCACCTCCCCACACATTTTCTGGTAGAAATGAACTTGTGGGGACCAAAAGGTTCTCATAAACAGTGAGATTGTGGCATCACTAACAGGACAAATATTAACAGACGATGTGACGTGCCATTTTAGATACTAATGTTCAGCAAAATTGCTGCAACTTTTTATTAGGGGATGAGTCCTATATTATTACTTATTATTATACTTATTGTCCAGAAAATATGGTCGTTTAAACTGTGATTCAAAAATGCATACTATACAAAAGTTTTGTTTTTCTCCTAACTTGGAACCAAGTTCACACAGAGGCCATGAAACAATCTTTTTTTTCCCCCCTAATTGTGTTTAAAAGCCAAAAAGCGAGTCTCACACTGTGGGTGCCAACGTATCAGTCAGCGAGTGGAATAACATTTGGCTTTGAATTTTTCCCCAAATCGTTCAGGAAATGTACTGTGTACTCAGCGAGACAGCCTGGTAATGTGCCACATATACAGTATAGCGAGTCAGAGAGAGGACAAATCTTCCCCGTAAAGCTTTCACTGCGTCTAGGCATGTGCCGATAATCAGTTACACGATATACTGCGATATTCAGCATACATTTTAGTACCTTATATTGTGAGAAGAACATATTGTTATAGTTTGTCTTATTTATTGAATTTAATTTATTTACGCTTCATTACCGATTTGCTTTTTTTATTTACTTTCCAAAAAAAGTAACTCAAATATTTTTGTTTGTTTGTATGTTAGGGTTTTTTTTTTTTCGATAAGAAACTGCTCTAACTTTTACGATGAAACACCGTATGCTACAATTTTTTTGCATTACATTAATATCAGTGTTAGTGTTAGTGTATTTACGATATGTGTGTGTACGATATGTGTACTACTCCAGCATTTACAGTCATGTTATAGGAAGATAAACACTTACCATGGCACTAACTTTAAGTGAAAATTCAAATTTATAAGCAGCGAGTAATTAGTTCCGGAAATAATATATCATGATAATATTTTGAGCCGTGATAAAACGTTAGCCAATCATCACAAACGCCAAATGTAACGTCGGCACATGCCTAATCACGTGTCGGGTGTCATACTGGAATTTTTTTTTTTTTGTGAGAGAGATATTCTCTCACGCATATTCGTAAGGTTGGATGTGATTGCACTATATTGATTAATCAGGTCTGGACTCTGTTTTATCCTAAATTCATGGAGCATCGCGAGTTCTGCAGGCCCGACGTCATATAATCGTTCTATTCAAGTCCCCTAGAAATCACCAACAGCCAGAATTATGCAACGACCGATTCTTACTTACCCTTACTGCACTCTGTGAGGCCGAAAGGAAAAGGGGGAAAAAAAAAAATTTTTTAAAAATTGCAATTTTTAACCTTGTTCAAACTTTTCGCAGGTGAAAAAAAGCTGCCTTAACTGTCGCTTCTGCACTCACGCAGTCTGATGTTAAAAATCGTCCACTTTGTAAAAAAAAAAAAAAAAAAAAAAATTTAAAAAATCATGCTCGTGTTGATGTACATATTGCTTTTTTTCTCCGTGACTTGTTTGTGATAGGTGATTCACAAACGAGTCGACTCTTAAGTGAATCAGATGAATCAAATTTGCAAACGCAGGACTAATCAAAAGATTTTTTTTTCTTTTTCTTATACGCACCAAGAAACGAACCCGTTCTCTCACGGTTTGTGGTTGACGTTGTAGCTGCTCAGTAGCCAATCAAAAAATCACCCTGGTTCTTTGTGTTTCACATCATCTGCCCTCATGTTCCCTCCGCCCTTGTAAATGGTACTCGCAGAACATTTTATAGTATTATTTATTAATGACAAGTGTTTGCATTTGCAAATAAATAAAAAAAAGGAACGTGGCTCTTTGAACAGGGTAGCCTGAAGAGAGGCATTCAGCCCACGTTTATTCATTTCTTTTCTAAATTAAGAAAGGAAACCGCAGGAATAATAATGATAATGATCTTTTTGTCTTTTTATTATGAAATTGTTATAAAAAAAATTAAAAAAACAACAACTTGTTGCCAAGATTGCTTTTAAAAACAAATGTATCTTTTTTGTCTTGTAACAGTATTTGTTTTGAACCGAATAAATAGAGGCAAACGCAATTCTTTTTTCATCTCGCTCTGGAGTGTCCTTCATGTGTTTCTTTGTTGTTGTTTTTTTCTCCACTTGCTTGAATCTTACAAATCTACAGAACACTGATTTCGTTTCCAGGATTGGTTTAGCTGTAACATTTGTGAGTTTTGACCCCCTTGCTACTGCGATGACACCTGAAAACTACGCTTTTCTGCTCTTTCAGCTAAAGCAGTGGTCAGACCAAACATGAATACAAGTGGAAAAGCTAAGTCACTGAAGGGGAAAGGGCGCAACTTGTTTCTGATAGCCATTACTTCCGCTGATGATGTCGCTAACACTACTGTAGTAACCGTTTGAACTAGGAAGTGGATTTTTATGTGGCGAACATTGACGAGTGTAGTGATACGCAGTCCCAGTGTGATTGTAGGAAATATAGGCACTCTTGGACTCTCAATCAAATTAGTGGACCGGAACTAATTGTTGTATAAAAAAAAAACAAAAAACAAAAAAAACATATAGTTGGAAACCTTCTTTATGTATTTGAAGTCATTTATTTACATACACTATATTATTAATATAAAATATATATATTCGTTTAAAAAAAAAGTTGTATATTTCCTTCAACTAGTTAGAGTACTAAGTAATTAGCTTTGTAGCTAACATAGAGAGTAAGGGGGGGGTTGTTAAGTTGGCTAAACATAAATGCCAGGTTAAGCGAATGAAATGTTGTTGCCTAGATGTTTTTGAAGATATTAAATATAAATCGTCGAAGTATTGACTCTAAACTGAACGTACTGAGGTAAAAATGTCCTTAACGCCAAAGTGGATTCAAACGGTAACGGTTTTAACGGTTCTGATGGGTCATGTATAAAATACCCCAAAGGTACTAGCAAGTGAGCTAAAATCTAGAGAATTTGGAACACTGCACACTATGTAAGCGTTTTCTTATGTAAGAAATGTTAACTATATCAAATAGTGGTGCTGTTTGTATAACTAACATAGTCCCAACTCCAAAAAAGGGGTATAAATTTTACAAACTTGGCAACCCGCCGAAGCAACGGATGCCGCGGTGGGTAAAAAAGATCTCGCTGACGTGGGCGGAAGAGTTTTAGCACGCTTCCGCGTATTTGCCGCCCCGGTGCCAAGTGATTTTAATAAGAGTTTGGCGGCTTAGGCGAAGTGTTTCTGCGTCTGTGTGGCTGAACGCCGGGACAGGATGGAAGGCGATATGCTGCTGCTGCATTTCGCCAATTTTAGCACGTTATTCGTGTGCATGGTGCTGAAACTGCCCCAGATTGTGGTGCTGATGAGGGCGAAGACGACCACCGGAGTCAGTCTGAACAGCCTGCTGCTCGAGCTGACCGGGTAAAATCCTTTAATAATGTCATTCATACCAGTCAAATTACATTTGCATTGGGAGTTCTGCAGTATTAGGACCTTTTTTTTTTTTTTTTTTCGCATCAGGTTTTAAAAAGTATCCTTATCATCACACCATCATTAAACACACAGTGTATGACAGATTAAAGGAAAGGAGTTAAAGGAGCAATCCACCCTGAACATTCAGCATGTTTATATTCAAATATTTGTGATGTGTTCAGTGGTCCTGGTGCTGACCTGTGACTCGGTGCTGTATTTTTCATTATTTCTATGAGAAGTCACCAGCCGTGTGTCCCGCTCCGGACAAACAAATCAACAATCTCGTGAAACATAACCGATAACAGACACGGTTCCTTTTTGGCTCCTGAAAACCAAACGGCAACAGTTACTCCTCTCAGTCAGCATTGTCCAGCGACGGTCAGTGCCATGTTCACGAGAAATCCAGTGTGGAAGTAACGGAGTCTCGATCGTTGGACTCGAACACCGGACTCAGAGTCCCAGAATGCAGTGCAATTCAAGACAACCTTGACAGTGATATTCTAGTATGAAAGCTGAAGCTTTGTACTAAAGCGCCGCTGCATCGCTCTCTTTATGCAGAGATGAAGATTAACATTATATGTTAATGATTCATTTTGCGCGTTAGGTACCTCGCGCTTTTTTTTTGTTTGTTTGTTTTGTTTATAGTTTAGAGCGAATTTTGCTGAATGTTTTAACCTGTGCTTTGATTCAGAAGCCAGAAGGAAATTTATTGCAGTGCAAAGAAAAACACCGCAAAACTTCCTGTTCTGGGGTTTTACATTTTCACCCTACACCCTAATTTTCTGTCATCCTGTCATATAGCACCGTGTGAGTCAAAGCTAAATCTTAAAATAAATAAATAAATAAACAACAACAGAGACTTCAGATGCTGAATTCTGGGTTCTGATTGGTCAGAAGGTGTTGATTAATTTTCTGTAACGGCAGCTCTGTTCAGTACAGGTTTATGTTAATACGCTCATTCTGATACGTTATAGCAACAGCTTGTCCACGGGAACTTGTACAGCGTACTCTCCACTAATGGATTAAGTAATGTGTGTAATCATTGATATGGTGATTTTATTTATTTATTTATTTATTTATTTATTTATTTATTTATTTTGCTTTTCCTGTAAGGAGAAAAGTTTTGTTTTGTTTTTTGTTTGTCTTATTAACTTCAAGCGAGAGAATAGAGGCTGGTGAGGGAACGACTGTTTATAGCTGCTATAACGTAAGTGAGAACAGGAACTTGTACTTTCGGACGTTCCACAGCAACAGACATACCGTCTCATCACACCGCCTTGACACTTTTTTGTTTGTTTGTTTGTTTGTTTGTTTGTTTTTTACTATAACACAGCAGTGTTTTATTCCTAATATATTGTTAACTGAAGCTTCTCTCTCTCTCTCTCTCTCTCTCTCTCTCTCTCACACTCTCTGTAGGTTTATAGTGTTCGTCTCCTATCAGATGTACTACGATTATCCTCCTCCTACGTACCTGGAGTATCCCATCCTCATCGCACAAGGTGAGAACGCAAACACACGCTTTAATAAATCAGTTTTTTTTAAAACTTTTTTTTTTTTAACTGAAACTTTGATAACGTCTCTTTACGTTTGAATCGGTTACCCTGTGTATGTGCTGTTTAATTTAAACTATAAAGACTGAAAAATATCTTGGGCGTTAAACTTTAAGATCCATGTATTGAAGTGGAATTGTTTTAAAAGTGTGTGTGTGTGTGTGTGTGTGGGTGTTTAATTCCTCTTTAATTTCTCTTTTTTTTGTGTGTTTGTGTTCCAGATGTGATCCTGCTGATTCTCATCCTGCACTATAATAGAAACATGAAGCACAGTCTCATCTATGCAGCTGTGTATCCTTAAACACACACACACACACACACACACAAAACATGACCCCAGGTAAGCTGTGAAGTAAGTAATTAATAAATAAATAGCAAGTAGCAAGTTATACAGAAAAGGAAGTGAGACAAGACTCTCAGAAACATGAACATTTCTCCCAGATGTTTTTATAAACACAAGCAGATCTGCCAACTTTTTTTTTTTTTTTTTTGCGTAGTTGCTCCGCATTTTATTATCGCTGTCCGCTGCTACGTGTTAATACTCAAACATACACCGATAGTCTTCTTTTTTCCCCCTCAAATACAAACAGCAACATATGATTCTGGAATGATTGACAGGTGCGTAGGTGTTATTCAGCTCTCCCGATATGAACTGACCCACCGGAAGCTCCGCCCCCTTCCCCTCTATCTCATATTAATAAAGTTTTAGCCAGTGGTCTCGTCTCGGCTCGATTTTCCTGCTTGAAAGGCGCACGAGCACCTGGTGGTTACCGTAAAACCCAGTATATACTCTCACGCCAGATTCTAGCGTAGAAAAGTGAGAAGTTATTTCTGCGAGCACTACTACTGTGTCTACAGTATGCACTTACCATCGAGCGCTGTACGAGTTCCACCATATTGAGAAAAGATCGCGTCACGTTCGGACGTAGTAGATGATGACACGCGCTTCCAAAGCGTGAGATTTGTAACTGTTTGTCATTCTGGTTAACACTGTCACGTGTTATCGACACACCGTTTTAACCTTGCCGCCGTTTTGACTCCTTAACTGGACTTTTGTCAGGTTTGTAGGCGGCTGGAAACTGCTCACCATGGAGAAATGGATCATCGACATGGCCATGGTGAGAACATCTGCTAACATCTGTCCAGTGCATAAGCCCTGATAAATATAAGCATTTTCCCAAGACCTAAATCAGTCCGTACAGGATTTCGTAGCATGTTTGTTTGTTTGTTTGTTTATTTATGTATTTAGTGATTGTTGCGGCCAAAAACGCTTGATTTTGCTGCGGCTTTTTTCAAAATCTGTGATGCAGTTTGCTGAGGTTTTTCTGTGCTTTTTTTTTGCGGAAAACTACTTGAATTGGAACTGTAGACCTTTTAGCTGTACTCATGTTCGACACACGTGAATCGAAGAAGGCTTTGGCTGAACGCTCTCACTGTGTGTGTGTGTGTGTGTGTGTGTGTGTGTGTTTTTGCAGAGTGTGTGTACGCTGATCAGTGCGGGCAGTAAACTCCTGCAGCTTCAGTGTCTGTGGAGATCCAAAGACTCGGCGCAGGTCAGCACTTTAACCTGGGCTTTAGCGTCGTACACGTGTATGGGTGAGTCCGACGCTTTTCCATTTATCGTTGTTCATCCATTTCTGATCTAAATGTCTAATAATAAAAAATAAAATAAAAAAAAAACAATGATGTGTAAAAGTTAAGCGGAACAATTTGGTGGAAAAATATCTGACTGTATGAACTTGTGATCTGTCCAGCGAGGATCTTCACTACAATGGTGACTACTGGAGACACTCAGGGTGAGTTGGACATTGTAAGGCTGCTCTCACACTTGGTGTTTTTTTATTATTATTTTTTGTTTGTTTTTTCGCCAGAGTACATTTTATATGAGAGAAATATGTAAGGGGGAGGGGGGAGGGGGGAGGGGGGGTGGCTGGGCACGTAACCCTCTCGACACCTAAATTCTTCATTTAAATTCTTTAATTCTAAAACTTTTCCTTCAAAAGCACTGGGAACCTCATTACATTCCATAGCATCATGGACTCCATGAAGTAGCAGGAAATTTTTACTGACTATAATCTGGCTACCTCTGCCAAGAAGTTACAACTGGATCATAATGAGAACTTCCAGCAGGACAGTAATCCAAAAAATGCCTCCAGATCCATTTTGCTGGTTAGGGTTTTGTTAGTTACAAGGTGGGCGTCGGGTTATATTTATTTATTTATTTATTCATGTCGGTACAAAAATGCCAAATGTGAAAGCTATTATTATTATTATTATTATTGTTATTATTATTATTATTAGTCTTTTAATATCTCCTCATTTTCCTCCTCGTAGTTCTGATCCGCTTCGTGGCCATGACCGTTCTGAACATGTGGGTGACGGCCACGGTGATCTACTACAAACCCAGGGCCAAGAAACGTGACTGAGAGACCGAGTGATTCCGACATCACTTCCTGTCACACGGGAACATCGTTCGCTTGGTTTGAAGTTAGAACAGGTGCGTGAGTGAGTTAGTGAATAAAAAACGTACCAAGGACCAACACATTTAACTGAACCAGGCACAGGATGGAGCTGATTGGTTAGTTCCTTTCCTGTTACCTTTTTTTTCCCCTTTTTTTTTTTTCTATATGAATAATATTTTATACAGTTATTGATAGCTTTTAACGCTTCTTGACTCAGGGTTCCGGCTTATTCTCTCTTTTCCCTTTAATATTGCCTTACAGCAGTGTTTGGATGAATGACATCCAGTGACACCTCATTATTAGCGGATTAACGCTTCTCTAGCAGTAACATTAAATAAGTGTAATAGATACTCTAGGAAATATGAGTATTAATGATCTCTAATGTGCCACCACACACTTCTGAAACATTCCCATTAGACCTTTGGGACGTTTCCTTAAAAATTTGTAGGAATTTCTTACGTTTTGAACACTTCTGTTAATCTTTACCAGCCTTCTATAGTATGCAGAAGGAGTAAAGTTAACTTTTGTTAAAACTAGCTGGACCAAAATTCTATAAATACACAGTGTTTACATTTACAATACAGTGGAAGGATATGCACAATACAATTATTATTATTATTATTTTATTTTATTTTTTTTAATCCTCCATATCCAAGCTAGATAGACAGTGATAGATAGTGTGATAATGTTATTTAGTATGTTCTGTACTGAAATGAGTTTTGTCTTCCAGACGGGGTCTTATAAATTAAAAAACGATTATATCCAAAGCGGTTTGTGTCGACGGAGATATTTTCAAAAACGTCATTCGTGTGGAATTGTTTTTGAAAACGGAGGGATAAAAGATGGGTACATTTGATAAATTATCCATATGTGGTCGGGGCTGATGTTTGCTTTTACTGGCTGACGTTTACATTTCCTGGTGTTCACTCGGGAGGCCGCCACGTGTGGCGCTGAGTCGTTAATTTGAAATCCTACAGTGTTTTAGTGGGGAATTTTGCGATGTTAATTTAGGAGCCTGTTAGAGATTCCAGTCCAGTTTTTTTTTTTCCCCCTCTTTCTTTCTCCTGTTATAAGTTAAAGAAAGCTCCAACATATTACACTTTATTTATATGCAGACGGTTTACATCTGCATCAGAGTGATCTGTAAAGATAAGTGCGTTTTGTTTTTGTTTTGCTTTTTTTTTTTTTTTAAACTTTACTATTGATGTGTTTTAAGTGTTATGTATGCGGGTGTATTGTTTTCTGGACCGTTCAGGCACCAAACACACAAAGGATAACTAACACCGTATGAATACGGTTGCATTAAGCAGCTATAAGACTTAGTGCTTTTCAGTGCTTTGCTAGCTAAATATCCAGGGTTTTGGAGACCATGATATCTGAACATGGTGATTCTGATTGCCGCAAGTGAGTCAAGGTTTTTTTTTTTTTCTATTAAGAAAGTCAATAAAGACAATCATAATTTTTACTCGACAAAGTGTCATCCGGTGTGTGCGTGTGCATCCCTCTACACCGAGTTTTGTTTGGCTAACCATAAACATGGTTTTGTAAAAGTATGCCAAAAAAAATAAAAAATTCAAGTAAAACAGAAAAAAACCCACCAAAAACAAGTCAGTCATGTGTTCAGATGGCTCTCGGAGTCATCTCTCCTCCTAGTTTGAGATCCTGACCTGGGCGGGCTGGGGGTGAAAAGGTTAGGTCATAGCTCTTTGTTTTAGACTTGATGACTGCAGCGCAGGACGGCACGTTCTGACCTGTACACTGATGCTCCTGATGATCTACAATAAACAATCCTGCCGAAGCTTTACCCGAGTCTCCTGAGTTCCCAACGGTTCCAAAACTGGAAATGGGCTGGACCGTGAAAGTGTGAATGGAGTGCGTGTCATCCGATTTGACGTGAACGTGAAAGAGAGGATGTCTGGAATTCACCAAGTTCTCCGTCTCCTTGCTGAGCAGCAGCTGTCATTAACACCCATTTCAAACCCACACTCGCAATCATCCACTCAGGAGTTACCATGAATCGAACCCTGCATGCTCCCTCAGACATTAAATTCATTCTCAGTCATCATCATTCTCATCATCATCATTCTCATCATATATCAATGCCAGTTCTCAGGACCCATATCCAGAAGCCTGAAAGGAAGCGTACAGGAGGAAGAGAGCCAAGCTTTAGCCTACAAGCTACCTATGAGAGGGGTTTCAGTTGTGATCTAATGGACTGAGAGCAGTTTCGGTTTTAATGTAATCTATCAGTTATGATGTAATGTATTGGGAGGGTTTTTTGGTTATAATGTAATCTATCAGTTATGATGTATTGGTTATGATGTATTAGGAGAGGTTTCGGTTGTGATCTAATCTATAATGTAAACTATTGGGAGAGGTTTCTGCTGTGATGTAATGTATCGGCGGTGATGTACATTTAAAAGTAAAAACTGTCCAATTGGAGCAATTTATTCTGGGTAATTTGTGCTCCTGACATCTATATAATATAGACTATTTATAATATAATATAATGGGACATTTATGCTCTTTGTTTCCACTTCCTGGATCCCATTTCAGATTTTCTTTATGCATGAATCATGGTATAAATGAATCTGCATGTTTCATAGTGTAAAGCTTGTCGTTGGTGGAAGACCAACATCATACAGGTGTGTTGTGCACCTATAATCTGGGAAAGTGAAAAATGTTTATGTTTAAAACTCATTCAAGGTATCTAACTGGATCTAAAGCACTACCTTTAAAGGTAAATACACGTTACACATATGCTTCCTCTCGCCACAGGTGGCGTAACGCGAAAGACAAGACCCCCCAAAAGAGCAAGGACATTGTGAATGCTTTTATATAAAGTTTGACATGACAGGATATTGCAGCACAAAACCCTGAAATGTGTCAAACATACAAATACTCCAAGACAATCATTACTTAGTGTAAAACGAATAAAAGATAGCTGATATACAGGCATAAAAAGAAAAAAAAAGAAAATACATACATACACACACACATATATATATATATATATATATATATATATATATATATATATACACACACATACTAACCCTATATATATATATACCTTTATCTCTTCTCCCTGTAACCTCACTGTTCCACTTGGATCCCTCTCATTCACACACATGTATTCTGTCTTGCTGCGACTAACCTTCATTCCTCTTCTCTCCAGAGCAAACCTCCACCTCTCTAGAGTTTCCTCCACCTGCTCCCTGTTCTCACTACAGATCACAATGTCATCCACAAACATCATAGTCCATGGAGATTCCTGTAAAATATGTAGCATAGCAATATAATATATAATATATATTATTATATAAAAAATATATCAAAGAGCGCAGCATAACCCCTGCTTTCATCTCTCTCCGAGCCCCAGGTGGGACAAACTGGACTTTCTCTCTCTTTCCTTCATTCTTCCAGATTTAGGGTCCCACCTGAGCCCAACCCCTACTGCCCAGAGGAGGCCTCAAACCGAGATTCTACACAGTGACTGGTAGAGACCTTTAATCCACTGAACCATCAGCGCCGACAGGAAACGGCATTTTTTTGCCCAGGTTTATCTTTCGCTGTATAACCTCCACCTGAAAGAGCCAGAAAAAAACTCATTACATTTTTTTCTCACCTGAGCCAGGACTCAAACCCAGGTCTTCCTGCAGAACCAAATGCAGACTTTACCCACTGAGCCAGCTGTGCTAACAGACTACTTATTTTGTGGGGTTTACCTTTCACTTCATACCTCCACCTCTCTCAAGAAACATACAACAGAAGCTCTCACAATGTTTCTCTCACCTGAGCCAGGGTGCAAATGCTGCTCATCCTGCTCCAGCAGGTACAGCCTTTAGCCAACTGAACCACACACCTTTAACACACACCCAGTACTATTGAGACTAGTTAGAGACTTTACTTATCGAGCCACTGTGCAGACAGGAAGAACCTGTTGCTCTATTTACTACAAGACATCAGGTAGCTCACCTGAGCACAGCCTTGAACTGTATGTATTTTTTCAAATTATACAAACACATTGCAGGTGAGCCACAGAGATCCAGACAGGTTCAAGACCTTTATTGTGCACTTTACATCATCATCACTTGCTCGCTAGACTTATTGATTCAAAAAGAATATCCAGAGTTTGAAACGCTGAGTCAGGGATAAAAGTCTCGCCTCTGATCAGAGCAAGTTCAAGATTCACACATCGGATTGTCTCGCTTTCTCACTACCAGAATTATCAAAGAATGTTAATGCTAGCTAAATTACACATGCAACTAACGATATTTTGAACACAACGTTACAGGAATAGCACAGAGCTTTATTCAGACATAACCATAAAACAGTTTCAGTGGTCCCAAAATTATTGGCACCCCCACAATTAATAATCAACAGTGCCTGAAGCAGGATCTTCGTCCAATCCTCCATGTAGAACATTCCTTTATTTCCTCAGGTCAGGGTCTCTCTCTCTCTCTCTCTCTCTCGCTCGCTCGCTCTTTCTCTCTGTACATCCTCTTCAATTAACACCTCAAGTTTTTTGAGATACATTTTACAAAACACTGATTTTTGTGTCACAGCACCATTTTTGTGTTGATGATCTTGTTGAACGTTTCATCTGCTGCTAACTCTGAGTCTCCTGGCAAGGGGTCAGGGTTTTGGGCTGAAATATTCAGGGCTGAAAAAACAAACAAACAAACAAACAAACAGCCCAAAAGTGTGATCCAATATGACCTTAGGTCAAATTCCTGAGAAATTCCCATCAGTTCCAGACTTTTGAAACTCCTTGTTTCTTTTTGTGGTCCTGATTGAGCTTCATGGTATTTTAACTGTCAATGTAATTTAATGGTGTTAAATAAAAAAAAAAAAAAGTAACACTACACAATTAAGCAAAAATAAACATAAAAATAATTTAATTGTGTTAAATTAAAAAAAATGTAACAATAGTCAATTAAACAGCACGTCCCCAAGTGTTTTCTTCCTCTTATATCACAGCAATTATTCCAACAATTACAATTTTGTTTATTTATTATAGAATGACACGTCCTATATTTATCCATTCGTAGTCGCAGTTCCTGTTGTGGGACGTCCGTGGAACAAAATAGTTCCCGTTCTCATTTACGTCAAAGCGTTCGGTCGTTCCCTCACCAGACTCTCATTTCCCCCCCTCTCTTGAAGTCAAAGACAAGAAGCAAAACGCATCTGCAAAGCGTAAACTCCTGTCCCGAAGACGTCGGAAAGGTTACAGCTTTACCTCAGACCGTTAGAAAGCGCTGCCACTGGAGACTCCTTCCATTAAAGCTGATATGAACCGTGAACACTTCATGTCCATCATGATTTTAAAAATCACCTTGAAATCCACAGTAGCTTTAACGTGTTCGAAGATTCACGTTTTCCAAAAAAATAAAATAAAATAAATCATACATCTACATTTAAACATGTTCACAAATTCATATTCCGTAATTACATTAAAAATAATAATAAATTAAAAAATTTTAAAAAACTATATTCAGGTTGCTCATTTCAGCGCTCAGATTCAGTTTGAAAAATTTTTTAAAAATGAAAAAAACATTATATATATATATATATATAATATAATATATATATTTTTTTACAAGCTTAGCATCTGGACAACCGAATCAGTATTGACAGCTAGCCAATCAGAGCGTAGACTCTCGGTCATGTGACCGCAAGACCCTAACCGCAGGAGAGAAGACGGAGGGGACGCGGATGGTGAAAATTAAAGAAGTTCCGGTAAGTGTGTTTATTTATATATTATATATTGGGGAATGCTAAGGATAAAGATGCAGCTGGTCTTCAATTAATTAATTAGTTAATTAATTAATTAAAAGCATTGTTTAAACCAGTCCGTTAGTGTTAAGAATGTAAAAAGGTTAATATGTTTATACTGTGAGCACTGAGCAGCCATGGTGGTGGTGGTTGTACAGGTGGAACAGCCGTTTTAGCTGTTAATTAGAGAGCTCATTAGCTGGTCAGTTCAGTCAGGTGTGTTCACTGAGGCAGAGCGCTGTACTCCTGCACACACTCCTAACTGTGCCTCTATCCTCCAGGAAGTTGGTTCTTAATGTGTATATAAAGAGAAGTAATTTGAGCAGCATCAAGCAGTTCACTGTAGCAGGTACAGGTGTAACATGGGTGATTTATAAAGTTCATCACTAATCACTTCTCATTGTCAGGTTGGAAAAGCAGCGAGGTTCCTAAACTCTACACACTTGCTGGAGGTATTTATAAAAAACAAAAATGTGTACCAGTGACTGATGTCCTGAATTAGTAAAAGCTAGTAAAGCAAATAAATGACCGTTCCACGTGTAGAACAGTAATGTGCCTGCTCAGAGCTCACAGTAAATATATCAACATCTCTGTTAAACTGGGCCAAAATTCCTCCGCATTGATATGAACATCAGATCAGAAGCATTTGTTGTTTCTGCTTCAGGGGCATTTATTTAGTCCGTACAGGATTTTGTGGTGCTTTTTTGTGATTGTTGTGGCAATAAGAGCTTGAATTTGCTGCAGCTTTTTTCAAAATTTGTGATGCAACTTGTGGAATTGGCAAAATCGCAGTTGCATGAAATAGTTTTGCCTGGTCCTTCGCAGTGATGTTTGTTAGTAAACGAGACCTTTTAGCTGTACACATCAATCAAAGTGGGGCTTTAACTGAATGGGCGTTGTGATGAAGTAATTTTGAAGAGGTGCAAGCTCCTCCGGATATCGCGGAGTTTTGCGTGAACTTGATTTTGCGTTACTTTCTGCGATCGCAAAATCCTGGAGGGGCCGTTTACTTTTTCACACGGATGATGTAGGTGTTGCATAACCTTTTTATCCTTTAATAAATGATCATTTAAAAAAAAAAACTCCTTGTTCTCCTTGTCTTTTTTCATTTTGTATGAGAATCTGTCAACCATTTTGTGACACATGCGCAAAAACAAATCAAGGCACTGAGGATGGGACAAATACACCCCTCCCCACCCCATCCCCCACGGGAACAACTGCTTGTAGCTGCTGTAACGTAAGCGAGAACAAGAATGAACTTGTATCACACAACAATAAACTGAAAAACCCGAATGTCCTTCTTTAACAAATGAATTTGTAATTGTTGGCAAACCGCTATGGTGTAAGGGGAATAAAACACTTGAGGGAAAATAATGCTGTTGTATGAAAATAAACAAATAGTATCTTGGTATATTTGGAGAAATAATTTGAAAAGACATGGATATATATATATTTTTTTTATATTAAAACTTTACTTCCATAACTACATTCACAGCTATATAGATTACTTCTTTTTATTGTTTACAAAAATAAGCAAATGTTATACAGGGTCTTCAAACCACAGAGGCTACATACAGGTTTCGTTCTATTGTCAAACGATACAGCGTTTTATAAAACATGCAGACCTGGACGCGGCGCTTTAACATGAAAAGTGCTCAGGCCAGTATAAATAAAGCACGTGACTCTAGGATGGCATGTCCGATAGACGGTGTAGATTCATAGATGATCGCGCCTTACCGTTAGGAGCTCTGTAAAAGGTACGGTATGAGTAACACGTTCACGGCACTCGCGGCTTCGTTCACACGCACACACTCGGCATGAACTCTATAGAAAAATACTCGGATCACTTCAAACCACAAAACAGTCGGAGGTGAACAGATACGGATGTGCGACAGAACATTTCAGATCTGGTATGAAATTATGGGTTTAAATCTAATCCCAGATAAAGTAAGCACACTTTTAGAATAAAAAATACTTTTCCTCCCAGGATAAAAAATATAACGGTACTTTTCCCCCTCCCCCCCGTTCCTTTTTCACGCAGATCCGAAAACTGTCGGCTTTACGTTCACGGGGGGAGCGTGTTAAATGCTCGAGGGAGTTTTACTCACCCAGACCTGTCCTCAGGGCAGAAGGGACTTGGTTAAGCGCGACAACCAACATAACGAAAAGGAGGCGGAGTCCGAGGTCCTCGGAAACCGTGCCGTATTTCTAGCGATAACAGGAACTCGTTCTTCGCAGATTGCTGAATTGTCAAACTGACATAATCGTGGATTTCTGCGTTCTCTGAAGCTGTCGTCGGAAAACGAATCTGTGAGCTCAGAAGCGAGAGAGGAACGTAATTAGCACGTAAATGTCTCGCGATTACGAAATTCGCTTGGTCGTTGCGATTGCTTTCATTAAAAATATTCACATTTGTGAAGCTGCTTCTTTTGTGCCTACGGATAGACATTTTTAACTCGTGTTAGAACGGGGATGTGATGTATATTTGTATACATATTTTAAAATGTTTTTTTATTGGTCTATTCAAATCGAGATTGATCCACGCCTACTTAAAATAAATAAAACGTGGCCAGAAACATATTAAACCGTGGACTTGAACAACAAATCGAGCACAGAGTAGTCGAATTGGCTCACTTGAAATGATCACGGGTAGTGATAAATCAAAATTAGTAAACCAAACAACAACAAAGTCGTCCGTTTGTAATTATAGCTAGCTATTATATAGCTATTATTATTGCTGGTCATAATAATCTAATAAATGCAGCTAGTTTTTTGACTTGCATAATAACAGAAAACTATCAAATTGTTTAAATCTTATGTCTGAAACGAAGCAAAAACACAGCACTGGGGCTTTGGAGAAACTGCTGTAGCTAGCTAACATTCTGCCCTAAGAACAGGTTTAAGTACTTAACCCTCCCTTAAGAGTGGGTGTGGTTAATACTGTAAGGCATGGTCGTAGTGAAATGCAGAGAAACCACACTATTCCATTATCAATAAACAGGCTGTGCCTTTCTACACAGGTAACAGTGTGTGTGTGTGTGTGTGTGTGTGTGTGTGTGGTGATCCTCAATCTGATAATGTAGTGTTAAAGTACCAAATACCACAGTCCTGGAGACAGTTATGGAGCACAGACTGGACTGGTCCATCTTGTAATCTGATGTAAAAAGCTTGTCAGTAGAGCTTAGTATAAAATGTGCATTCAGCTACACACTGGATGAGATTAGGCATGTGCCGAAGTGGTCATACGATACATCGTGGTATTGATCAATACTGTTAGCTTCAAAATATGGCATTCCATTTAAGAGAACTTGGGCAGGATTTGCACACTCTCAATATACCGACATATTACCCTGGGCAAATTTGAGCGCAGCATTGCAGGGGTCCTTCTTGGAGTAGTCAATCCCAATTCTATCCACAAGACAAAAGTTCTGGATTCATGTTCAGATGATACCTGATGAACTACGCTCTTGGGGGGGGGGAAACGGTTCAGAGGTTACTTGGATAATTAAGGTTTCTTAGCTTGTCGAGAAGGTCCTATGTGGGGACATTTCTGATAGAAAAATATTCTGTTGAAATCTCCTACAAAGAACGCCTAAGAGTTATTCCCGAGGGACAAACTAAGAACCCTTAAGGGTTCTGCATTTTCTAAGATCTATGAGGTCCTGCCAGGGTTCCTTAGGTCACAATGTTGCCCCATGAGATGGTTACCTTTCAAAGTCCCCTAAAGCTCCTTATTCTCGATAATTAAGGCTTCTTAGCTTGTGAAGAAGGTCCTACTTGGGACCATTTCTGATGTTGAAATCTTCTACACAGAACCTATGAGATATATTCCCAAGGACAAACTAAGAACCTTTAAGGGTTCTGCATTTTTCTAAGAGTGTAGCTATGAGGGCCTGCTGAGGTTCCTTGTCAGTCAAAACGCTGCCCCATTAGACAGGTCAGTGTTTTTTTTTAGGTAATTAAACGTGTCCTAGCTTGCCAAAAAGGTTCAACTTGATACCACTTTTGAGAGGGACAACCAAATAACCCTTCATATAAAATAAACCCTACTTTTTTGTTTGTTTTTGTAGCTATCTCAAGGTGTGTCAAGGTACCTTCAAAAATCTTCCAAGGTTCTTATTTTGCACACGATTGCATGAATCCTACACATCAGAATTCAAACTTTAAAAAGCTACCATACTATCAGTCCTTCTCTGATGCATTGTGATGATATCGTAAAAATGTTTCAGCAATTATCATGATGCAATTATCGGCACACACCTATCTCCAGGACAGGGGGGAGGGGGGAGGGGGGAGGTACCACAAGATTGCTTTTTTTTTTTTTTTTTTTTCCTTCTTCTTCTTCTTCCCAAGAACATCTTGACATCACAGATTCCTCCACAATCTTGTAGTGTGTTCCTTTGGTGCTTCAGTCCATCTGAGTGCTTTGCATTCGGTGCATTTGGTGAAGAAAACAAGTTGAAGGTGAAGATCCAAGATTCTGAGAGACTCATCTTCCAACATTTCTCTGTGGATTTTTTATTTTTTATTTTTTTAAGGTCCTGGAAAACCTCAGAGACGTCCCTACAGGGCATCGCTCGAAACCGGCAACGTAACGTTTTCTCGCTAGTTTGGATCGATGAAACATAAAAACGTTAAGTTCTTGGTGTGAAAGCAGGAGAGCCCAACCTCAGCACGAAGTTACACCACATTCCCAAAGTGAGGTTAGCTAAAGAGAGGAAGGGGAGGAAAGAAAGACAGA
Organism: Cranoglanis bouderius; assembly: GCA_023630585.1. Lineage (NCBI taxonomy): Eukaryota > Metazoa > Chordata > Actinopteri > Siluriformes > Cranoglanididae > Cranoglanis > Cranoglanis bouderius. The sequence goes on from CM042546.1 coordinate 11,248,322, forward strand.
GAGAGAGAGAGTTAGTCTCACCGCATTTTAATTTTATCCCGTAATATCCAACAAAATACGCACTCAGGCACGTGCCGATAATGATGCTATTCAACGTACTGACCTGGAAGCTAAAGAGGCAAAAGTGATATCCCATAAAACATCGCTACACAAAACAAGATATTTTATTTTTTTAGCCTTTTGCCACTCCTCATACTTATATAATGTAATGTAAATGTTAATTTTTAGCATTTTTAGGGTGCTTACGACAGCGTGGGGGAAACACGCTAGGGGTAGCACAGAGCTGAAATAAAGTCTCATAGCTCAGGAAGCTACGGTATGATGGGAGTTGAACCAAAACTGCTCGTTACAAAAAGGCAGCAAATTAGCATCATGAGCAAATACAGCAAGTCCAGGAAAATAAATATATTCTGAATGTGAATGCTTAGCACAAAAAGCCTTACAGCAAGGAAACTGGATAAGAATGTAAGAAATATAGAAAATACTCAGTGGCTAACCATCAAGCTAGCCAGGACCGCCAACAGCTTGCTACTTAATGTTAGCCTAGCATGCCACCAGACAACGAGCCTAAAGTTACATAGGCTAATTTGCTGCGTTTCTGTAGCAAACAAACAAAGTAAAACACCGTTTTTATGTTTGCGTTTTCACAAACTTTTTAAATGTACGTTATTTTGCCAAGTTTCAAAATAGAACTCACACCTGAGTGAGTAATAATTTAGCATTAAATTTTTAACAAACAGCAATAAAACTTTAATATCGGATTGGGCACATGCCTGAGGATGACGACACGACACGACACACCACGCCGTGCATGCACTCATCACGCAAAACACTCCATTTCGCAAACTTTTATTGCACGAGATAACAAAACTACTACAATGAATCATGATGCTGCTTCAATGTATCTATATTTTTGAATATTTTTTTTTTTAACAATATTGTGAATGTTATTTAGCTAGCTGTAAACATGGGTTTGTAATTCGATAAATAAAAAGTTTGCCAAAAAAACAAAACAAAACAAATAATAATAATAATAATAATAATAATAATTCAAGTAAAACAGAAAAAAAAAACACCAAAAACAAGTGAGTCATGTGTTCAGATGGCTCTCGGAGTCATCTCTTCTCCTAGTCGGAGATCCTGACCTGGGAGGGCTGGGGATGAAAAGGTTAGAAGGTCAAAAGGTCAAAAAGCGAGGCAGAGAGAAAGACAAGCCAAACACCCAACGGTAAACATTCTCTCTTTCGTTAGTACCGAAACTGGAAATGGGATGGGCGGTGAAAGTGAGAATGGAGTGCGTCTCGTCCGAATTGACGGTGAAAGTGAAAGAGAGGATGTTTGGAACGGACCGAGTTCTCCGTCTCCTTGCCGAGCAGCAGCTGTCATTAACACCCACTTCAAACCCACACTCGCAATCATCCACTCAGGAGTTACCATGATTCGAACCCTGCATGCCTCCTCAGACATTAAATTCATTCTCAATATCATCATCATCATCATCATCATCATCATGGATCTCATCCAAAGCCCAATGCCAGTCCTCAAGACCCACATCCAGAAGCCTGAAAGGGAGGAAGAGTGCTGAGCTTTAGCCTACAGAGATGGATCACCACCCCCCCACCAGAATCTCTGATGGTTCAGGCCAAGGTTTTCTGAAATGTAATTAACCATCACAGCTACGTACTACTAAACAACACAAATTTGAAGACTTACTTTCCTGAAATATACAGCAGGAAGACCCTGTAGAAACCCATCCCCCCCCCATTAAAATGTCTAATGGTACAGGCTACTCGACATTTAGATAATAATCTAAACCATTTAATTTCCTCAGCAGGGGACACGCTCATACTGATGGCCGACATCTAGAACCCTTAAGAAAAGAGAGGGAAGAGTGTTGAGGTTCAAATTTCAGCCGAGAGAGAGCTTTCAGCTGGAACACTGGAGTACGCAGGAATAAACCATTACCAAGCACTGCTGACATGTTATGAATACATGAACTAGTCAACAATATCCACAACAGCTGTCTGAATTTAGATAACATGATAACGATTGTCCCAATGGTTTAGTAATCCGAACCATAAAAGGGTGCAACAGCATTGAGATTTCAAGTCCTCTGCAGACTTTAGCCAAGAACTAAAGAACTGAAATGCTAAACCCAGCGATGCTATGAGTCTGATTGCGAGATAAACGTCATTTGAAGGCTGTAAGGGAACATGAAAATTAAATCTAGTCAAAAATATGATACTTTATTAGGGTTTGTGAGGCACAGCCTTCAAATAAGGTTCTAGCTAGCAACTATCCTTCAGCCCCAAGCATGTAACGTTTCATTACGGATGCTGGATTGAATAGAAAGGTTTGTTAGTGGCAGAAGGCATGCCATGGATGACGAGTTCTCCTTTAAGAAGCTGTCTCAGCAGCGCGAAAGTCCGAAAAATGAACTGGAGCCAAAAACAACGTGTCATTTTTTTTGTTTAATCGAATTTAACTTTCGTGCAGTTTTTAAGATGCGTTGTACGGAACCGCAAAAAATAACCGAGTCCACTTGAGCTCCAGTTCATTTTTGGATTGTTAGCGCTCGCTATGAAGAAACGTTAACTCCCCGCCCAGCTAGTTATCACCCGGCGGCGAACTGGGGGTTGAATCTGCCAGGGTTACACGGCGCGAGAACCTCCTCTTTCTTGTCCATGTGGTCTTTGTGGCACTTGATCTGGCACCGTTTGCACTCCAGTGCCAAGGGAGGCTTGATCATGTTCCACAGGGGCTTAGCGCAGGCTTCACACGTGGTAGGGAAGTGGTAGAAAATGGGCAAAAACTCGTGGCCCTTGTGGTGGATGAATTTCTCGCTGCCTGGAGGGGGCGCTGTGGGCTCCGAGCAGTTTTGCACAGTCCTGTGTGTGTCATACAGAGTTGCAGTACGTGACCAGCACCACATTACAAAACCACCCATTTACAAAAAATAACACCCATTTAGAGTCAGGTTTAAAAGGGTTTACTACATTTAATACCCAGCAAGGTTATTTATTTTGGCAAATAAATTAATATAGTGAGCTAATGGTGCTTTGACTAGCCAGGCTAACATTTGTTTCAGAAATTTGTAAACAAAAACTCAACAGGAGGGTTTATGTGGCTGCATCTTTTCATAATTTCATCGCTGAACTGAGGTTATGAGAAATGTTACACAAGAAGATCCGGGTCCAAGGGACGCAACATCGGACGGTGTAAATTCGGGTTGCGTTTGCTCACCTGGTTTTCCCGGCCTGTAGCTGGCGGCTGGTTCTCCTCATCGACTGGCTCGCCTGGACTTTAGTGGGGACGCGAGGGGACGAGCGGTGGCTCCACTCGGGGCCCGGAGGCTTTTTAGGGATCTTCTTAACCAGCCTGCTGACCCACTTCTGCTGCTCCTCCTGAGACGACGCCAACAGCAGCAGGTTCTTCGCCGTGGACACGTCGTAGTTCACTGGAGGGACGGAACACAGTTCACAGTAAAGCGTTCTTGTTATTTTAGATGGATCAGGTCATGTATATGGTGTGCAAACGGTGTACGCTGGCCTCAGAGCCACGGTTCCCACCTCGACACGGTGCGATCACCTCCTCTTTCTTATCCATGTGGTCTTTGTGGCACTTGATGTGGCAGCGGCGGCACTCGAGCGCGGGAGGCGGCTTGAACATGTTCCACAGCGGTTTGGTGCAGGCCTCGCAGTTAGTGGGGAAGTGGTAGAGGGTCGGGATGAACTCGTGACCTTTGTGGCAGATGCAGCTGGATTTCTCTCCGATGGGCAGCGGCTCCACTTCCTGCTCTTTCTTACTCTCGCCCTCGTTGGCGTACAGGATCTGCGAAGGGGATAAGAGAGCGAGACGAGCTTTAAGGAAACGAGGAAATTTTCTAATGTCACTTAGCTCAGGTCGGAAACAGGGTCTGTTATCACACCTGAAATATTCGAGGGATCTCTTTAGCATCTGCGCGGTACACATCTGTCTGGGTGACCGAACGGACGTGGAAGAGTTTACTGAGGAAAGAGAGAGGAGGAAGAGTGTGAGAGAACGCACACGCCCAGACAAAACCTCCGATTAAAAAAAAATTTTTTTTTGTACAGTAGGCTATTCACATCATTAATAATTTACTAAATAATTGTATGAGCTGTATGTACACAGTAGTTTTTATAACTGCCTATTAGTATTAACACTATTTCTACATAACAGTATGATCTACATATACTTGTACAGAGACTATAGTATTTATAATTAACTGCATTATTAGTCTTAATGCTATTTGTACTAAAAGATTGTATGAGCTATGATAATAGTCGTTTTTCTAATTGAGCATTAGTATCGATACTATTATTAAGTAACAGTGTGATGTATACGTATACAGAGGCACAGCGGATATAGTATAACATATTAACTCTATAATCTACAGAATAATTGCAAAGTACTCATTAGCATTATTACAAACGCTAGTATTTAGAGTATTACCGATTGATCATATGATCTGTAACCGTACAGCAAATACAGTACAATTATAGTTACTTAACTATAGCTTTCCAGTGTGATTAATCGTAGTAGTACGTGTATGATCTGTTATCTGTGTAGCGGATTTATCATTACTACGAGCCGCGAGTGTGTGAGCTGTAGTAACGGAGACGACGCTCACTCTATATCCAGCACCATGTAGGGATTGGAGAGCTCTTTATCCTGCTCGCTGTTGTAGAAGAGGATCTTCTTGCTGCTCACCACGACGTACTGCAGCAAACACAAACACAGCGACAGAGTTGGTTCGATCCTAACAAGGTTTGGTACAGAACATAACGGATCGGCGTGCGACTGTGACGCGGCTCACTTTTCTCTCCCAGCCAAAGCGCTTGGTGTTGTTCCTCACAGGGAGAGACAGCCAGCCCTCTAACCGGGTCTCTGTGCACACGGAGGAAGAGATGTTAAATCAGAAATGAGTCAGAGGTCAAAAGGTATTACTGGTACCGATTCTATTATTATTAACGAACTGTACAGGTGCATCTCAATAAATTAGAATGTCATGGAAAAGTTCATTTATTTCAGTAATTCAACTCAAATTGTGAAACTCATGTATTAAATAAATTCAGTGCACACAGACTGAAGTAGTTTAAGTCTTTGGTTCTTTTAATTGTGATGATTTTGGCTCACATTTAACAAAAACCCACCAATTCACTATCTCAACAAATTAGAATATGGTGACATGCCAGTCAGCTAATCAACTCAAAACACCTGCAAAGGTTTCCTGAGCCTTCAAAATGGTCTCTCAGTTTGGTTCACTAGGTAAGCCACAAACATTCATTGCCAAAGAAGCTGGCTGTTCACAGAGTGCTGTATCCAAGCATGTTAACAGAAAGTTGAGTGGAAGGAAAAAGTGTGGAAGAAAAAGATGCGCAACCAACCGAGAGAACCGCAGCCTTATGAGGATTGTCAAGCAAAATCGATTCAAGAATTTGAGTGAACTTCACAAGGAATGGACTGAGGCTGGGGTCAAGGCATCAAGAGCCACCACACCCAGACGTGTCAAGGAATTTGGCTACAGTTGTCATATTCCTCTTGTTAAGCCACTCCTGAACCACAGACAACATCAGAGGCATCTTACCTGGGCTAACGAGAAGAAGAACTGGACTTTTGCCCAGTGGTCCAAAGTCCTCTTTTCAGATGAGAGAAAGTTTTGTATTTCATTTGGAAACCAAGGTCCTAGAGTCTGGAGGAAGGGTGGAGAAGCTCATAGCCCAAGTTGCTTGAAGTCCAGTGTTACGTTTCCACAGTCTATGATGATTTGGGGTGCAATGTCATCTGCTGGTGTTGGTCCATTGTGTTTTTTGAAAACCAAAGTCACTGCACCCGTTTACCAAGAAATTTTGGAGCACTTCATGCTTCCTTCTGCTGACCAGCTTTTTGAAGATGCTGATTTCATTTTCCAGCAGGATTTGGCACCTGCCCACACTGCCAAAAGCACCAAAAGTTGGTTAAATGACCATGGTGTTGGTGTGCTTGACTGGCCAGCAAACTCACTACACCTGAACCCCATAGAGAATCTATGAGGTATTGTCAAGAGGAAAATGAGAAACGAGAGACCAAAAAATGCAGATGAGCTGAAGGTCACTGTCAAAGAAACCTGGGCTTCCATACCACCTCAGCAGTGCCACAAACTGATCACCTCCATGCCACGCCGAATTGAGGCAGTAATTAAAGCAAAAGGAGCCCCTACCAAGTATTGAGTACATGTACAGTAAATGAACATACTTTCCAGAAGGCAAACAATTCACTAAAAATGTTTTCTTTATTGGTCTTATGAAGTATTCTAATTTGTTGAGATAGTGAATTGGTGGGTTTTTGTTAAATGTGAGCCAAAATCATCACAATTAAAAGAACCAAAGACTTAAACTACTTCAGCCTGTGTGCACTGAATTTATTTAATACACGAGTTTCACAATTTGAGTTGAATTACTGAAATAAATGAACTTTTCCATGACATTCTAATTTATTGAGATGCACCTGTATGTGGTATACTTTTGCAGCAGATACAACACTGATATATAACTGTATATCATGTATAGAACGGCATGCACTATACTTATACAACAGTATTCTATTAGTATTAATATCACTAAGTGACATTAACTGTAATTATACAATAGATACATTATTTATAATCAACCGTGTTAGTATTATTACTATTGCAAAGAACACACGGGACACGTGAGCTATAACTGTATGATAGATATACTATTACTAATAGAGTTAATACTATTATGAAAGCATCATTCAGCATGATTTATACTTGTACAGTAGATTTAGTATTAATACTATTTTTACTAATTAACAGGATGATGTATAGTTGATATTTAGCATATTTATAATTCAACTTTATTATTACTTTAATACTTTTTATTACTAAATAATCTAGATAAGGAGCTGTTCTTGTACGGTAGATATAACATTTACAGTATTAGTATTAATGCTACTACTAATTAAGAGTATGCTCTATACTTCTTTGGTAGATATAGTATTTAGTATTAATATATTATTATTTATTATTAATACTATTACTAATTAACAGTATGAGCTATCATCGTATGTTAGGCAGTACCTATAATTAACTGTATTAGTTTTAAGTTATTACTAAATAACTGCATGATTAGAGATTTATTTATAATCGACCTTATTAGTATTAATACTATTAATAATAAACAGTATGATTTATGAAGGGTGGAAAAATGATCGGTGATTAAAATGCCTCACTACAGATAAAGAATGACGTGGATACTATTATTTATTTATTTTTTAAAATGCTATATATGAGGGTGTAGCACTGCACAGGTACAACGCCACGCCCCTAAATGTAACAAAGAAATGGTTAAACGTGAAGTTAAAGAGGGAAGGGGGAAAAAAAGGACGTGAAACCTGGCAGCGATTCGTCGGTTTCGAACTCGGGGCCGCTGCTCATGCTGGCCGAGTCGAGCGAGTGCACGTTGACGGAATTGAGGAGGCCTCGGAGCTGCTCGATATCGCTGTCTTTACTGTCCAGAGCCATCTGCAGCTCCACACGCATCACCGACTCATCCGTTAGTTGCTGGGAGGAAGAAAAAAATAAGAGACATCGCTGAGATTAGCTAATTACCTACACGCTAGTTAGTCGGGAGGGTAGTAAAATTCACTGCTGTTGAATAAAACCTGTCAAAAAGTACCTAGGAAATGGAAGAGCGCAAAGCTAGCTAGCTCATTTTGAACTAGACCATAGTTGGTTAAAGAATAAATTGAAACAATTATGTTTAAATTAACAAACAATAAAAAAAAAACTTAAAAGGAAACAATAGAAACCCAGTAAAATTAGCAGTCTGTGGTGACTAGCGGTGTTTGATGGTTAGCATGGTTTGATGCTCAGTGGGAAGTTATTATTGTTGATTAGGTAGCATTAGGTTATATTAGTAGTCTGTAATGGCTAGCTTGAGAGCATGAATGGTTAGTTTTTAGCTCTGTATTAGCATTAGCATTGTATTAGGGTTGCAGATGAGATATTAGCATGAGACTATATTAGCAATGCTAAGTCAGGTTTGAGGTGAGGCTGTACTAGCACTGCGGTAGCCATTAGCGTGACACAGTAGCCGTACCGCCTGCATTTCGTTGATTTCTCGTTGGTATTTGATGATGGTGCTGTTGAGTTTCTCCCGTTCGGATCGTAGCTCCAGCTGCAGCTTCCTGTTTTCTTTCTCCTTCCTCTTCACGTCTGTGTCGTTTCCACGGCGACTTCCGTTGCCACGCACTTCTTTCCTGTTCATGATTTCAGCTAGCTTGTTCACAGCCTGATTTAAAAAAAATAAATAAATAACAGATGCAAATCATAAGCTACATTATTAAAATAAAATCTAACAAGTTTACTACAATGGCTATAATTACCATGGTCTGCAACTGGTTTGCTAGGTAGCCATTTAAAAATAACCTAAGTGTGTTTTTAATCTAAGGTGATGTACAGGGGGTCAGCCTGTCAGTGCTCAGACCATACGCCACACACTGCATCAAATTGGTCTGCATGGCTGTCGTCCCAGAAGGAAGTCTCTTCTAAAGATGATGCACAAGAAAGCCCGCAAACAGTTTGCTGAAGACAAGCAGACTAAGGACATGGATTACTGGAACCATGTCCTATGGTCTGATGAGACCAAGATAAACTTATTTGGTTCAGATGGTGTCAAGCGTGTGTGGCGGCAACCAGGTGAGGAGTACAAAGTGTGTCTTGCCTACAGTCAAGCATGGTGGTGGGAGTGTCATGGTCTGGGGCTGCATGAGTGCTGCCGGCACAGGGGAGTGTACTGTGACATGTACTGTGACATACTGAAGCAGAGCATGATCCCCTCCCTTCGGAAACTGAGCCGCAGGGCAGTATTCCAACATGATAACGACCCCAAACACACCTCCAAGACGACCACTGCCTTGCTAAAGAAGCTGAGGGTAAAGGTGATGGACTGGCCAAGCATGTCTCCAGACCTAAACCCTATTGAGCATCTGTGGGGCATCCTCAAATGGAAGGTGGAGGAGCGCAAGGTCTCTAACATCCACCAGCTCTGTGATGTCGTCATGGAGGAGTGGAAGAGGACTCCAGTGGCAACCTGTGAAGCTCTGGTGAACTCCATGCCCAACAGGGTTAAGGCAGTGCTGGAAAATAATGGTGGCCACACAAAATATTGACACTTTGGGTCCAATTTGGACATTTTCACTTAGGGGTGTACTCACTTTTGTTGCCAGCGGTTTAGACATTAATGGCTGTGTGTTGAGTTATTTTGAGGGGACAGTAAATTTACACTGTTATACAAGCTGTACACTCACTACTTTACATTGTAGCAAAGTGTCATTTCTTCAGTGTTGTCTCATGAAAAGTTATAATAAAATATTTACAAAAATGTGAGGGGTGTACTCACTTTTGTGAGATACTGTATACATGTAATACACAGTGCTCTCCACTAATATTGGCAAAGAAGGCGGTGAAATATTGTCTTAATTGTTTAACCTTTTGATCTTTTGTTAAAAGAATTCACAAAAATACTCTGCTCTCATGGATATCAAACAATTGCAAACACAACACAGGTTTGTCCAAAAATAAATAAAAATAAATTTGTTAAATATAGGTGTGAAACAATTATTGGCACCCCTATGAATTCATATGAGAATATATTTGAAGTTGATTATATTTGAACATCCCACTGATATTTAAAATTTTTTTTAGTGCACCTGGGTGACTAGGAACAGGAAATTGTTCAACCATGACTTCCTGTTTCACAGGGGTATAAATATGAGGTAACACATAGGCCTGAATTCCCTTAGTCATTCATAACAATGGGTAAGATCAAGGAATATAGCTGTGATGTGCGGCAAAAGGTTGTTGAGCTTCACAAAATGGGAAGTGGCTATAAGAAAATAGCACAAGCATTGAAAATGCCCATTTCCACCATCAGGGCAACTGGAAATGTTATGAATCAACCTGGAATTGGACGTGTGTCTATATCGTCTCAATGCACTGTGAAGAGGATGGTTCGAGTGGCCAAAAAATCTCCAAGGATCACAGCTGGACAATTGCAGAAGTTAGTTGCGTCTTGGGGTCAGAAAGTCTCCAAAACTACAATCAGAAGTCACCTACATCACCACAAGTTGTTTGGAAGGGTTTCAAGAAAAAAGCCTCTACTCTCATCCAAAAACAAACTCAAGCGTCTTCAGTTTGCCTTCAGACACTACTGGAACTTCAAATGGGATCGGGTTCTGTGGTCAGATGAAACCAAAATAGAGCAAAATAGAGAAAATAGGCTTTGGCACACACAGAGAGGTAGCCATATGGAAAAGTACCTCATGTCCACGGTTAAATATGGTGGTGGCTCTTTAATGTTTTGGGGCTGTTCTTCTGCCAGAGGACCTGGACATTTTGTTAGGATACATGGCATCATGGACTCTATCAAATATCAACAGATATTAAATGAAAACTTGACTGCCTCTCCCAGAAAGCTTCAAATGGGCCGTGGTCGGATCTTCCAGCAGGACAATGATCCAAAACATACATCAAAATCAACACAAAAATGGTTTACTGACCACAAAATCAAGGTCCTGCCCTGACCATCCCAGTCCCCTGACTTGAAACATATAGAAATCCTGTGAGGTGAACTGAAGTGGAGAGTCCATCAGCGTGGACCTCGAAATTTGAAGGATCTGGAGAGATTCTGTATGGAGGAATGGTCTCAGATCCCTTTCCATGTATTCTCCAATCTCATCAGGCATTATAGGAGAAGACTCAGAGCTGTTATCTTAGCAAAGGGAGTGAGCACAAAGTATTGACTGAAGGGTGCTGATAATTGTTGCACACCTATATTTCACAAAGATTTTTTTTTTTGATAAACCTGTGTTGTGTTTGCAGTTGTTTGATATCCATGAGAGCAGAGTATCTTTGTGAATTTTTTGAACAAAAGATCAAAAGTTTAAACAATAAAGACAATTTTTCACAGCCTTCTTTGCTCATATTTACCAAGGGGGGCCAATATTAGCGGAGGGTGCTGTATATGTAACTTAAGGCTATGCAACTTGCTTGCTATCTAGCTAGTTAGCTATATTAGCTCACACTCTGACAGGAAATGCTAGTCATTTCTAAAAAGTCTGTATAAATGGTTAGAATTTTTATGAATCTGGTTTGTCCCTCAGCGCTTGCCGTACTTTACCTGAGTCTTGAGAGTCCTCTCTGACTGCAGCTGCTTCTCATAAGCGAGCTTCATCTGTGTGATGGACTGTTCGTCTTCTTTCAGCTTCTGCATGTCTGAAAAATTGTTCAACACAACGGGAATTAAGACCTTTATATATCTGATGACCTATAGACTATCAAAAAAATAGTTTTTAATAGTAAAATAAAAATCTGAACTCTCACCATCCAGTGCCTCCTTCAGCTTGTTGTTCAGCTCTTCCTTCTCGTTAGCCAGGTTCGCTACGTCACTCGTTAGCATACGGTTAGCTTCCTCCAACTAAACACACGGCAGGATTTTAGTGTTAGAAAGACTGTTATAATCAATTTCTGTATGAAATCTTACATATCAGAACTTCAATGTTGTTCGGTGGCAGCTTCCTTTTCTCTAACCCCAATGGCTGTCCACTCAAACCGACCCTTTTCGGTTCCAACTCTCCTTATTTGGTCATAGCTTCCTGTTCTCTAAACCCTATGCGTCTCCACACGCTATAAATGATCGGACGCGTTTCGTTTCCCCGCTTTCCCAATCCCCTCCTCAGGGGCTCCCTCCCCAAGCTGCCTGACTGACCAAACTGATTGTGGTGTCCTTCTCGGCGAGTTCCTGTCTGTGTCTGGCCATCATCTCCTTAATCTCCAGCTCCTTCATGATCTTCTCCTTCTCCAGATCAGAGTACTGCTCCTCAGCGATGGAGCGAGCCAGCTGCTCCGAGTCGGCCTTCGTCAGGGTGATCTCCAACTGAGCGGCCAGAGAGTCCCTGACACACACACACACACACACACACACACCAGTTAACAACTCTTTCATGAGTTTCTTCATCTCCAGATCATGCTCAACACACACACAGACAGTGCTCACCTCTCCTCCTGCAGCTCCTGCAGATTCTGCTGCATGTCTTTATAAAGCTTGTTCCTCTCCTCACACTCCTCCTTTAACTCCCGCACTTGAGTCTTGTACAGCGTCTACACACATGCACATACACTTAATAAGATCCATTTTTCTGCTGACCCCTGCTGATCCACACTAACTGACCCTTTTCGTTTTCCACTTTCCGTATTTGATTGTAGCTTCAGACACCACAACACATCTGACCCTTTTTGTTTCCTACTTTCCTTATATGGTTACAGCTTCCTGTTCTCTAACTCATATGGCTGTCCCCCCCCCCCCCCCCTCACTCCACCCCATCCGATGCTCTTCATTTCCCACTTTCCTTATTTGGTCATTTCTTCCTGTTCTGTGACCCCTATGGGTCTCTGTTTTCCACTTTCTTTATTTAGTCATAGTTTTCTGTACTTTAACCCTTAGAGCGCTCTACGCTGTACATCCCATCTGACCCTTTTTGTCTCCCATTTTCCTTATTTACTTGTAGCTTCCTGTATGTTTTTTGTTGTTTTTTTTAAACCCCAGTGGCTTTCCATACTCTACAAACCATTTGGCCCTTTCCAGTTCCCACTTTCCTTATTTGGCCACAGCTTCCTGTTCTCCACCTCCTAAGGCTCTTCTGGTTTCCCACTTTCCTTATTTGGTCATAACTTCCTGTATTCTAACCCCTATGGCTCTCCACACTCTATAGGACTTCTGTCCCTTTTCATGTCCCACTGTCTTTATTTGGTCATAACTTCCTGTTTGTTTGTTTTTTTTAAACCCTTACTCTTTGTGATGCTTTGCATGTGTATGTGGCTAAACAGTCTTACTGAGAAATACTGTTCCGCCTCCAGCTGATCCTGAAGCTCCTTCATCTGTCCGTCAGAATCCTGACGCTCCCTGACAGACACACACACACACACACACACACACACACACACACACACACACACACACTCAGTATAATCTGACATGAGGTGAACCCAGCAACGCAGCATTACTCTGGTAATTAGACACAACTTAAAGAGTGCGGTGTGGTGCATTGTGGGATGCTGTACTTGCGGAGCTCCATGATCTGCTTCTCCAGGCTGCGTTTGATGTCCAGCAGGTGATTTATCTCCTGTTTGAGCTGCTTCTCCGACGTCTTCAGGGTGCTGAGCTGCTGGTTCTGTACCTTCAGGTCATTCTGGGTCAGACTGCGCTTCTGGACCTCCTGCTCGATCTTCAGAGTCAGGTTCTTCACCTGGGACACACATACTTAGTCAGTACTGCTCATCTGTATAAATCATGCCGATTTCAAAATACTGGCTAATAACCACGTGAATCAATGTGTTCATATTGGAGAAGCATGGTGTAAAATGTTTCCTTCAAGGGTTAATGAGGTAATAAAGAGTTCTTTGCCTCTTCAAAGCGTTCTAATTGGAACCAGGAAACCAGTTTTTTCTAGGGTTCTACACAGAACCTTTAAGGGTTCCCTAAGTGTGACAACCAAAGAATCGACTGAGAAAGGGCTACATTTTGGTCATGGCCTTTGGTACACGTACATCTGCCTACATTTTAGGGTAAAAATTTGTTCCCTACACACACACACACACACACACACACACACACACACACACACACACACACACACACCTCCTCAGTGAGTCGATCCTTGTGTCTGCACAGCTCATCGAGTTTGTGCAGCGCCTGTTTGTAATCGCAGTCCAACATGGAGTTGTGTTTCTCCAGCTCCAGCAGCCGGTTCTCCACCTGCAGCTTGGAGGAACGCTCGGCCTGCAGCTTCTGCTCCAGATCTGCGCATGCACACACACACACACACAGTTAATACAAACAAAATATTTATAGCACACTTGCTACCACCTTTATAGTGCACTTACCTTTCTAAGCACACCGGCCCTCATGCAATTTGTACCACTCTGTCCAGCATACAGGCTGCACTATTTCTTTAGTAAGTGAACCCCTCGTACCCTTCAACCCTCGGACTCCGCCCTCGTACGCATCATAGTGCACAATCTCTTTAGTGAGTGAACCCCTCGTACCCTTCAACCCTCGCACGCCGCCCTCGTACGCATCATAGTGCACAATCTCTTTAGCGAGTGAACCCCTCGTACCCTTCACCGCCTCGGACTTCGCTCCCTCGATGGACTCGCTGATCTTGTTCTTGTCGGCAAGTCGGGTCTTCGTGGCTTTGTGCGCCGCCTCCTCCTGCTCCAGACTCTGCTGCAGGACCTTCAGCTTGTATGTCATGTCAATCTCCTTGTTGCTCTTCTCCTATTGGACACACAGACACCGGGGGGGGGACTTAAGAACTAGGCTCAAGCAGTATGCAGAGAGAATAGAGATCAAGCGCTTTCTGCTAGATTATTAGAAAAGGTTTGGTGTGTGTGTGTGTGTGTGTGTGTGTGTGTGTGTTACCTTCTCCAAATCAGTGAGTTTCTCCTGCAGCTGTCTCTTCTCCGTCTCGGCTTTGAACAGAGCCTGTCTCGCCTGCTTCACCTCGTCCTCCAGACCCGAGAGACGTACTGGAGGGAAAATAAAAATAAAAAAAGTGTAAAAATATAACAAATACAAGATGCTTTTTATTCAACGTTTATCTCTGAAATAGAGACAAGCACGTGTTCCAGCGGTCATAATCATCCCAAAATAATTCACAGGTTAAAAGTATGCTATATAGAATGTCCTAATATTAACATTTAACACACACACACACACACACACACACACTCCTGTCTCACCCTGCAGGTCAGAGATGGTCTCTGAGCGCTGTGTGTGTTCTCGTTTCTCAGTGTCCAGCGCTGCCTGCAGGCTGATGAAGTCTTTCTCCAGCGTCAGTTTGCTGCTCTCCAGCAGGCAGCATTTATCCTGCAGCTCTCTCACGTGCGTCTCCAGCTGCTGCAGCTGTTTGCTGCCCTCCACCTGCGACTTGCGCAGACGAGCCGCTGCGTCCGACTCCGCCCTCAACAACGTGTTCGCCTCGTCCAGCTGAGGAGACAAAAACAACACGGCTAACTGCTCAGTATTGTTATCAGTATCTTATCAGTAAATGTATTCCTTCATTCATTAATCTATGAATAATAATATTAACACTTTTAATTAAACAGTTGATGTTTTATATTATAGTTTTATTTGTTGAAATCTTATTTTATTCTTTCATTTTAATATTCTTAAATTTTAATTAATTCATTTGTATTCTTTACTTTTTTTTTCCAGGAATGTTTATTTATGCTTTTAAATAATTTTAAGTTATTTTAAACGGAACATTTTCCCAAAACAAAATGTTATTACAAACTGTTTATTAAAGTTATTTTTATTTATTTATTTTTTAAACTTAAAATCGGTTCTGTAAATTGTGTAAACATGCTGTAAACTATTTTGCCTGATAAGGTAGTTCAGGTAAGGGAGCTTCAAAAGGACTGCTGTGTGTGTGTGTGTGTGTGTGTGTGTGTGTGTGTGTGTGTGTGTGTACCTGTCTCTGCAGGTGGATGTTCTTCTCGTTGGAAATGTGAGAGTTTTGGTTCCTCTTCTTCATCTCCTCCAGCTGGTCCCTCAGACTGTTCACTACAAACGCACAATACACACTGTATGAGCGCTACTGGAGCTGTGTGTGTGTGTGTGTGTGTGTGTGTGTGTGTGTGTGTGTGTGTGTGTGTACCTTCGTTTTCGAGGCAGCGTTTCCGATCTGCCTCGCTCTCTGCCTTTCTGTGGCTCTCGACACTTTTGTGCTGCAGCAGAGCTTTTTCTCTCTCCAGCTGTCTGAGGGACGACTCCAGAGCTTTCCTACTGCTCATCTACACACACACACACACACACACACACACACACACACACACACACACACAGGTCACGGCACTTGCTCAGTTATAAAATGCAAGTGTATACAAGTGCATCTTCATAGAACTAGTTGTTCCAGGCACACACACACACACACACACACACACACACACCCCTACCTCTTCCTCGAGCTCTTTGGCGATCTTGTCGAGTCGTGCGCAGCTCGTCCTGTATTTGTGCTCGAGCTCGTCTTTGGCCTGCATCTCGTTATTCAGCTGCTCCTCTAAAGAGTGAAGCTTCTTCTGGAGCTGAAAACACACACACGCACACACACACACACACACACACACACACACACATTCGATTAGCACAGTAAGGAACCCACACAATCACACAATAAAGCAGTGGTTTATTAATGATATACTAACCACAACACTGTCCTGCAGCACAAAGACAAAAAAAAAAAGAAGAAGAGGAGTTAATACCTCAGTCACAACAACTAACTGAATATTCACATCTTTCAGTGCAGTGTGTGTGTGTGTGTGTGTGTGTTACCTCTCCTTTAACAGAAGCAGGACGTTCTGATGAACTGTTGAAAACGTTTAACAACCTGTAGATGAACACAAACACAGGAATTGACGCTACACACTCACACACACACACACACACACACACACACATGTTCCAAAGATGTCATATTTCAGAGATTATTTATGATTATAACAGAAAGAGAGAGAGAGAGAGAGAGAGAGAAGGAACGTAAATACACTCTTACTGGTCTTCTTTGAAATACGTGAATCCGACGAAGGGCAGCTGGTTCCCTACGAAGGCTTTAGGTGTAGGGAACGTCTCCGCATCACCCTTATCATCCTCAATCTCATCGAAATTACTCGTATCGATATCGCTGCTCAGCTCGGGTACGACGGGGGCCGCGGCTGCACCAAGAAGGACAACACAAGCGCTCGGTGTGACACGGAAAGGCTGAATATTTGCAGGGTGTATGTAGTAAACGCATTAGGATTTCCAGCTTGGTTGCCGTAAAGAGCGACTCACTGTCTCGGATGGTGTCGAAGGTCCACTGGTCGTTTTTGAAGAACGGGTGTCTCTTAATCTCCTCCACGCCATTCCGCCCCAAACGCACCTCCCTAAAATAACACACACACGCATAAATTACACAAATTACTCTAACCTACTGGTTTGTACAGAGGAAAACACACTACACTACACTATTCACTCAGGAAAACAAGGAAGGTATAAAACACTGTGTGTGGTCCTGTTAGGAAATGAGTTACTGTTACCACCCTCAAGTTGATTGTTTTCCTTTAACAGCACATCCTGGAGAGTTTTATTCCTCTTACACCACAGGAATTTACCAGCAAGTAAATTTTTTATTGATAAAACAACGTCATACTTTTTATTCGTTAATACGGTTAGTAATAAGTTCTCTGTAAGGAGACGTTTGTGTTACATTTTCGGAAGGAGTCTCCAGTGTCAGAGGTAAAGCTGTAACTTTACAGTTTGCGGTATCTCCGTAACATGACAAGCTGCGATTTTTTTTTTTTTTTGTCTTTGTCTATCGTAACTATGAATTGATTTATTAAATAAATAAATTAATTCATTAAAAAAAAAAAAAAAGACGCGTCATAAATGAAAAACATTTTAATCGCTGACAAATCGCTGTGGGGTAAGAGGAATACACAGACAAGAACAATCCCATGATGCCGTTCACCTGTCCGTCAGGAATGCACAGATTATATTTTTGGCCTCCTTTGAGATCTCGACGTCGTCTGGGAAGTTCAGCGAGTTCTTATGGTCCATGATTTTACTGTAGGTCCCTACCAGAGAGTCGGCGTAGAACGGGGTGTCGCCTGTTTCACACACACGATCACAGATTTATAAAATGGCAGAGTGAGAATGCAACAAGACGCACTGCCCGATTTGTTCTCAATCCCCCCGAACTCCAAAACTTACCTACGAGCATCTCAAAAATAAACACTCCAACAGACCACCAGTCACACTCGCGCCCGTAGTACCCGTCTCCTCCCTGCGATTTTAGCACCTCGGGTGAGATGTAGTCGGGCGTGCCCACCGCCGTGTCACAGTGCACCATGCCTGTCTGAAAATCAATTATAACACACTTTTTTTTTTCCCCCCAGCATGCTGTATCACGGTTCATACGATGGTCTGTTCGTTTTTGACGCCTCTGTCAAAAATGCTAGCAGATCAAAACACGCTAAAACGCCACAGAAGGGCAGCAGTAATCGAGACTACGCTAGTCAGAAGCGTAGACACTTCAGTCAAAAACGTTAGCGAGACTAATAATAAAAGTGGATAATGTAGCGGGTAGAAATGTTGTGTTCGCTAGGAAGCATTTGTAATGCAAATTAAGCGCCGTTAGCAATGACTCGAGCTAGCAGGGCAACAGAATGCAGCGATTAGCAAGAGCAAGCTAGTCAGGGAGTGTTTTCATGCTAGTTAACATATTCCTGTCAGAAATGCAAAAGCTAAGCTAACAAATAAAAGCATAAATGGCAGGAAACGGCAAAATTGTGATTTGTTAACCACATTAAGTGAGCTTTAGAGTAAATGCTTTTAGGAAAACGTCTGAAATGTAGCAGTGAAAGACATTTTAACAATGTGCGGCGCATATACTAGCGTGCTAACTGGCTAGCAGAATGAAGTAATAAAGTTACGTCACAGCTGAAAGAATCTAACTTGAATGAAGTCGAATATTATGTTTTAAAAAGGAAACATGTGCTCCTAAACTCTTTTGTGATGTAGACTCTGTACCTCAACCCTCAAAGGGGGTTATTTACCAAACTTTACTTCAGCTATTAGAGGAATAAAACGGCTCTTAAATGTGGATAAGGGCGTTTTAGGAATCGAGCTGGATTTCAAACAGCATCCGTCAGTTTCTTGCTGGGTGTAATTCTGGGTCTTTGCACTAGGTGGCGACAGCAGACAGGAAAAAAAACAAAAAACAAACCTACACACACACACACTGCAATCAGGTCATTCAGAGGTGACTTAAACTCCCTGACCTTTCACCCTACGCCTGACTCATTCAGCACAGATTTTTTATTCATTTTATTTTTTTAAACGTGCAGGAAACTAGAAGTGCCGACTATTTCGCACGCGAGCTCAGATGAAGCACGGTCCAGACGGCGCTCCGTGACACACGGCCCGGCGCAACAAGTAAAACGTGGACCGGACGAAGCTTAAATGAAACACAGCCGATACGAGATTCAGATAAAATGAGCTTAAACGTAACTGGCCCAGATGAGGTTCAGTAAAAACGCAGTCCGCCCAGACAATGTGTGAAAGAAACACAGCCTAAGCAAATCAAGAGCTCAGGAATTTGAAACACAGCCTTAGCCGGATTTATCGCCCAAATATACCGTTGGTGTATCTGACATGGGTCTGTTCCAAATATCCTCTCAGCCAAGTGAATCTTCATGCCAAAGTCAGCGATTACAAGATGTTCTACACGGATGCTCAAACCGGCCTTGTTCCTTTGCCAGAGTGCTAACCAGAAACACCTTACTAATTTGGAACACAACCCCTGTGTATCCACAGCAGCAGAAGTAGGCCTTGTCCCTAATCTTGGGAGCTAGTAAGCAGGTTCAAGCTGTTCTTCACTAATAAGGCTTCTTCCCTTCAAATTTCCATTTCTCCGATTTGGGCTCCTTTCCAATCTCCCCTAGGGTAACTATTTTATATTCACAAGTGCCAAAAGTTAGAGCTGCGCACTAAAAAAAGCGCCTCGTTCCCTCCCCAGTGACGACCTGATGATCATGTGATGATTTGGAACACAGCCCATGTGCAGCTACACCAGCGAGGTCAGTGTCGTCCCTCCGGTGCCCATCGGACACGGCCCCTTACCGAGTCCATCTTCATGCAGGTGCCGAAGTCGGCGAGTTTGAGGTGGCCGTTGTGGTCCAGCAGCATGTTGTCGGGCTTCACGTCTCGGTGGATGAAGCCCATGGAGTGGATGGCGTCCAGAGCCATGACTACCTCCGCCGTGTAGAACTTGGCCCACTTCTCGGGAACGTCGTACGTGCTAGTGAGGTTGACCAGGTCTCCGCCCGGCATGTACTCCATCACCATGTAGAGGAACCTGTCGTCCTGAAATGCACAGCACAGCTGGAGGGGGGGGGGGGGGGGGGGGGGGGGGGTGTTTATTAGTAGTGTTTGTGTGTTCTTTACCATACAAGTGTACAGCTCAGAGAGTGTGTGTGTGTGTGTGTGTGTGTGTGTGTGTGTGTGTGTGTGTCTGACCTGTACGACCCAGGGACTGTGTGCAAACGCCATGATGTCTCTCTCCTCCCAGAAAAACGCAGAGTCCGAGCGCTTGATCATCTCAAATTTACTCAGCAACTTCATGGCGTAAACCTTCTGAGATGCTTTGTGTCTCACCTGCACACACACACACACACACACACACACACACACACACACACACACACACACACACACACTCTCTTTCTCAGTTTCACAAAAACTACCATCATTCAGACAAAGGAACAGAAGCACCTAAACACATCAATAAATACAGAATCTACATATATGCAAATTAGGAACACATTCGACCCTTCCTCTGTAAACCAGTCTTGCATGGGCTTCATTTGCATACCGGCACGTGACTGGCTCTTATATTAAATGACGCAATAATACTCGTCACATGTCTAATATCTAAAGCCAAGCAGGCTCCGATATGCAAATTAGATATGCCAATGGTTGCATGTCTTCATTTGCATATTTGTTGTAGTTGATTTTTTTTTTTTTTTTAACTCCACCCATGTTTTTAAACTAATGCAAAAATTTTTACAATCTTTTAAGATGGCTTCAAAGGCAAGTTTTTACAAAATAAAGGGAGTAAGAACGATCTTTCGTATCTCTGTAATCGTACCAGTTGCACTTCTCCGAACGCTCCCCTGCCGATCACCTTCACCTTGTCGAAATCCTCCAGCTTCATCTGCAGATCTCTGATCTCGCCCATTACCGCCTCATCTGCGCGCACACACACACACACACACACACACTTTTAGCAGCTGATGCTAAGTGTATTTACAGCGTAATTTCAGTCTTTTCTTAATATTTTTCCAACATATCTGAGGTAAATCTTGAAGATGTTTCCATTTCACTGTCTGTATTAAAGGCACACGCTAGCTAGGCACTATAGCTAGCTAAACCTGGCCTCCGTTACAATGAACGAGCTGTGCGAAGTCTTTCTATGTTCCCAGTTGCCTAGCAACAGTGTTCTTGCGAATTTAACCGCTTGAATAGTGAGGGTTATGTGCGAGTTTATTATTTAACAACTATTCAAAATTTGTTTACTTGTACTTCCAATGGTGTTAGTAAAAGAAATCTGACTTAACACGAGCACAAATGAGCTTCTGCATGCTTCAGCACTAAGTAAATAATTCATTTAATAAATAAATATACACCCGGGCTGATTCACTGTCGGAGCGTTGAGTCATTCTCCCGCTGCGCTACATAGCACTACAGTCGCCATGGCGACGGGGGAAAGTGGGATGCAGGACGGATGGAGAATTTATCAAAACTAAACCGAGACACAGATGGACGTCTCTGCGGCTTTTTAAAAACGACATTTAAGAGCGGGTCCTTTGTTTTTATACTTACTTATTTTGAGATTATTTTGTTAAAATAAATAAATAAATAAATAAAAATAACCCTCACTGATGTGTCCTTAAAGCTTTCGGCTGACAAACCAGCCCTGCGTTATCTGGACCAAAATAAAACAGAAGAGCAGCAACTACGACTACGAGCATTCCTCCATCTTGGTGTGTGGTGGTGTTTATGCAGAGATTTGAGGTTTTTAATTCACAAAATCGGTATTTCTACAGGACAATTCTCAGAAACATTTATAAACACTAAAACACACGACATCTTCGTAATTACAATTTCAAGAAATAAAAGTTTTACGCGTGGACCTGGTGTTTCGACACGCTGTACAGCTTCTGTAACAAAGAGCTGATTTAGAGCTGATTCCCAAAATTCCTCATTTCCAGTGTGTGTGTGTGTGTGTGTGTGTGTGTGTGTGTGTGTGTGTGTGTGTGAAAAAAAACACAGTGGCCAGATGTTGCTCAACTTCACAGCTCGCATCAATACTCACATCTGTTCAAGAAGGTTTCGATGTTCTTGTTTTTGCGTAAGGCGGGAAAGTTCAGATCTAAAACCACGGCGCTCATGGCATCCTGAAAGAGACGGAGAGAAGAGAAAGTCGATATCCGTCCTCGTTTACGTTTGAACTGGATGGTAACGTCGTTTATGCAAAAGTGCTGTTAAATGTTAAATGTAAATCAGTACCTCCTGAAAACTGTTTAATGTAAGTCGGGTTTTTTTTGTCTGTTTTGTTTTACATTTTGGTTACTGAGGTTAAAGTTAGGGTTAGTGTTAGATAAAGCATAGCATTAATTATATAAATTAATCATTTATGTCAATGGAAGGTAAAGACTGTGTGTGTGTGTGTGTGTGTGTGTGTGTGTGTGTGTGTGTAATCCCATACTCGCAAAAAGACAGCGAGACAGGAAATGATGGAAGCACAGAACACCATGACACTCTCTGGAGTCTCGAGCGGAATGTGTTATTTCCTGTGTGTGTGTGTGTGTGTGTGTGTGTGTGTGTGTGTTTTTCTGGATGGCTAAAATAGTATGTTAAACATGCAGTATTAAGACAGTGAGTCCGAACAGTGAGATGAGGACTGTAATCAATGTGACAGAGAGACAGACAGACAGAGAGAGAGGGAGAATGTGTGTGTGTGTGTGTGTGTGTGTGTGTTGGACCCCCCCCCCACACACACACACACACACACACAACCCCCTCCCTAAGCGTTTCCACGGCGATCTCGTCTGGTATGTAAACCACAACAGACACAACAGACCTGAGTTTGTGTAGTCAGCCATATAAGTGTTTAAAAGTATTTAACCGGCTCCCCTCATACTCATGCAAGCACACACACACACACACACACACACACACACACACACACACACACACACACACACAAAGAAAGCATCAGGCTGATATAAATACAGTCAAGTGAAAAAAAAAGTACACCCCATGGAAACTTTTTTTTTTCCCCCTACATATTTGGACAAGCAAACATTTGATCCTCAGCGCCTATTAATAAAGGTGATACACTATTAAATGACACATACAACTGACATTTTGTAGTAATTTTCACACTTTAAATGAACATAAAACAGATCAGTCACATGGAAAAAGTAAGTACACCCCCATCCCCTATCACACCTTCAAATCCATAAAATTAGAACCAGGTGTTGAAGATCGGGTGCCGGTGATTAGAACCTGCTTAGGGAGTGCAGGAGGAACTGGTCTTATTTATACCCCTCTCATATCTAGTGTCTGGTGTTCCCGTTGCCATTGAGGTGTGTGGTGTCATCATGCTAAGATCTAAAGAGTTCTGTAAGGCTTTCAGGGAAAAAAAAAAAAAAAAAGGTTGTGGATGCCTAGGAGTCTGGCAAGGGATTTAAAAAGATCTCCAAATTATTTGAAATACATCATTCCACTGTAAGGAAAATAATCTACAAGTGGTGCAGATTTCAAACAACTGCCAATTTGTCCAGGACTGGCCGTCCCAGCAAATTCAGCCCAAGAGCACAAATTTGACCTGCCTGGGAGGCGTGCCAGGAAAAAGCCTTTGCAAGACTACAGTTTGCCAATGAGCATACAGGCAAACACCAGGCCTTTTGGAATAATGTGCTCTGTACAGACGAATCAAAGATAGAGTTGTTTGGCCACAGTAACTGCAGACATTTTTCTTGCAGACCCAAGACAGTTTTTCAGGAGAAGCACCTCATACCAACTGTGAAGCACGGTGGTGGCGGAAATGTTATGGTTTGGGGTTGTTTCGCTGCCTCAGGGACTGGACAGCTTGCATTCATCGATTCAACTATGAATTCTGCATCATATCAAAGAGTGCTTGAAGATAACGTGAGGCCATCTGCCCCGAAAGTTGAAGCTGAACTGAAACCGGACCTTTCAACAGGATAATGGTCCTATGCACACTAGCAAATCCACCAAGGAATGGCTCAAAAAGAAGAAATGGAGGGTTATGGAATGGCCTGGTCAAAGATTTGAAATGGGCCGAACATGCAAGAAAACCCTGAAACATCTTTCAACTGAAATAATATTACATCGAAATATGTAAAAAAAAAAAAAAAAAAAAAAAGCCAACAATTCCCATGGGGTGTACTTATTTTTTTACATGACCGTATAATAACCTCCTACAGTCTGTGTGTGTGTTTACAGCTGATATAAAAAATTTCATATCACAACAATTATTTGACCTTTTAACACGACGAGACATACGACAGCAGAGACTCGGCTCGGCCGGTCAGCGACGTACGAGACGACGAGCGCGATGGCGTTGACGCTGGTATCAGCAGCAGAGTTAAAGCTGTGGAACCTGAGCTGTTTGAGCACAGTGTACAGCTGGACGGACTGAACCACTAAAGCGCTGCTGCATCGCTCCCGTTAGGCAGAGACGAAGCAAGGGCTAAATAATAAATAAGGGGGAATAAATAATAATAAATATTCATAAAGTGTATTCATTTAACACTGAAAAGGACGGCAAACCATCAACAAACCATCAGATCCCACCAGTGCACCACAGCTATAAAAGGCACGACCCAAACCCAACACTTTACACCAGATTCCACGCTTAAAAATAGCAGCTGGAACGATTACGGGGAGAAACAACAGGCAGAGCGAAGAAAGGAGGGAGGGAGGGAGGAAGAGAGGAACTCTAAAGCCCAAAATCTCCATCCAACACCAGCACCGCTCTAACACAATGTTACACAATCACAACAAAACATTTTGTTCTGTTCTTAATCAGGGAACCAAGTGCTGGTTTCAGGAAGAGGCTGTATAGATAGGCAGCATCGGTGTTCCAGAAATAATGGAAATCCATAGAAAAATCCAACAAATTCACAATTCCTGGCCTGGGAGAAAACAAACTGGTGGTTACCCGTGATATCGGAGAAAAGCGTATCGTGACATCACAGTATCGGTATTACACCGCCATTTCACCCGGCCCTACACGTGAGCCTATAAGCCAGAAGCGTCTCAGTTCTCCAACTGCTCACGTTGTTGATGCTCATGATGTAAATCCCTCAGCAGCTGCTTTAACGAGCAGCGAGACTCCTTCACGTCACCGCCGGGCCGCTGGCATGGAAACGTTCCTCACCCGAGTCCCGACAGATCGCTAGCTCTGTTACACAAAAAGCAGCAGTAAATCTTCACAGTGTCACCTGCTACGGCGTCACGCGCCTTCTTTCGGATTAACGCCTACAACCGAGACGCGGTTATTAATATCACAAGTCATCATGACGTGAAGTTTTTATTATGTGCCGCATTGTTTCACGCTTGTGTTTGCCCCGAGGGTTCGGTGAAGTGTGAAAGCCGTTTCTAAGCCCAGGAGCGTTTCAACTTTTAAATAGCATTTATGGACGTTTTAATTGAAATTAATTTAAACAGCGTACATCTCGATTCTGAAAATCGGGTTAAAATCAACCGGATTAATCATGAAAATCGCCCAGCGCTTCTCCATCCAGTCATCTTTAAGCTTCGTCTACGTCATCGACTCTTCTGTTTCTTCTGAACAAGCCGTGTCATCAGGTCACATACCAGATGATGAATCTATGCAAATCGGTTGAAAACTCTTCCTTTTCTTACTGACTCACCAGCAGCTAATTTACATAAATGTACGTGATTGGATACTCTCGGGATCTGCCGAGAGATCTGCACACATCGGATCTGCACAGATCGGATCCGCTCCTGAAGCCGTCATGGGTCACGTTTAGAAAACTGGAGTCGCTGAACTACAGCCAGCTTTCTCCTGAATTAATCTGGTACATAATCACAGACATTAAGCATAACTAAGCAACAATGATTCAAAAGTTTTAAAAACGCAAGAGAAGAATTGCTTTATGCGTTAAAAGGTAAGCTAATCTCAGAGGAAGAGTGTGTTGCTGTTACTGTCGCACAACATCATAATTCATCATAACTCAGTTTCAGCACTCGGGTGTTTCTGTGATTTCACGACGATTCTGAAAATCTTGATCGAAAACGCATCACAAGTCCGCCCCCCCCCCCGAATAATTACGGGTCGGATAATAAGATTTCACGCTGTCAATCATCGATTATTACAACATCTTGAGTTGTGGGTGGAGAATGGATGGATGCACGGATGATAAACAAATGAGAGAACGATGTCAGAGCTTTTCAATTCCATACTTATTCACTGAGTACAGCATGAATCACTCGCAGTGTCCACACACACACACACACACACACACACACACACACACACAAACACACACACAGTTACACAATGTGCTAAATCGTCCCACACTCAGACAGAGGCGTTAACACTGATTTCTCATATCCACCATCATCATCCCTCACACACACACACACACACACACACACACACACACACTTGCTTCAGCTCCTCACTTAAACAGTCCTCATTGCCTATAAAAGCTCATCATATAAATTGTGCAAGCCGCATTATCCAGAGAGAGGTCGAGTGTTTCGAAGAAAACTACTCAAATACAAATTTTTTAAAACCAGTCAGTAATTTTTTCCTACTTCTCCTTTATTAATTATTTAAGTCTTTTCACGTATTAGATGAAAAAATAAACTAAAGTCATATTTTTTCTTCATAATTTTACTTTCTTTGCTATCTTTCACTCAGCATGCTGACTTTAGCTCGCTAGCCTGTTTCCGCTCGCCGGTTAGCTCTCACACTAACAAACTTATTGTTAAATTTTTGATAATTTATTATTATTATTTTCCTTACTGAATAATTAAATAAAGAACTTGTAGCTGTTAAATTAAAACAGAATTAGAAACATTTTCTGTCACAGGTTTTATTAAACATTTTTAGCTAGCTCGCTTTAACGCTAGCGCTTCCATCGCTCGCCTGTTTTCGCTCGCCAGTGAAACTTTCGCTCACCGGGTTCGCGTTTTTATTACTTTAAGATCTGAAGGAGGTACGAGCACTGCGATTGGGTAGTTTGAAGCTTACTCAAGCGTTACCCAATATTAGCCCCGCCCACTTTTACATGGACGGGGAGAAACTGTGGAAAAGTACATGAGGACTTTAAAAGTTCCTGATTAATCAGAAGATTATACTTTAAGTTGTTTTATTAGTTTAGTTTCCTGTTGGTTTCTCTTTAAGGGGAAGTGAACTAGAGCTAGTGAGCTAGTGAGCTAGTGAGCGAGTGAGCTAGTGAGCGAGTGAGCGAGTGAGCGAGTGAGCGAGTGAGCTAGTGGTCGAGGGTGTGTCTGAGAGTGAGAGAAAGTTGCTGCTTTTCTGTGAGGAGGACGAGAGGGCGAGAGGAGGAACGCAGTGTGTGTGTGTGTGTGTGTGTGTGTGTGTGTGTGTGTGTGTGTAAAAATGGACAAGGCCACTATCACAGCACCTTATAAGGCAGTGTTTCTCCCTACTTCTCACACACACACACACACACACAATAAGTGAGGGAATGAGGGGGGAAGGGAGATAAAGAGAATGAGGAAAGGAGGAGAGACAGAAAAAGAGCAAGAACTGTGGTGGAAGGACAGAAAGATGGAGGAAAGAAAAAAGGTATAAAGGAGAGGAAGAGAATAAGAACATAGAGAGAAAAATAAGAAAAGAGAGAGAGAGAGATAGAGAGAGAGACGGAAAAGAGAAGGGGGACAATGAGAAAAAAGAACATGGAGAGAGTGAGATGGAGAGAGAGAGAGAGAGAGAGAGAGAGAGAAAGAGAGAGAGAGAGAAAGAGAGAGAGAGAGAGAGAGAAAAGGGGAAACTGGTGGGTGGACGTAAGTATTTGAAGTCGTAGGGAGTAATTATTAGTTATTTAGGTCCGTGTCTATAAATAGACAAACACTCGTCCGTGTTCCCTTCATCTCTCTGTTCATCTCTCTGTTCATGTCGTATCAGAAGTGCAGCAGCGTGTAATGTCCCTCTTCACTCGTTTATTACAGATTAATTGACCAGATTAATGTTCCATAGAGATGTGCATCAGGAACGAAAAAGGCACCCAAGTACTGTGATGGAGGTAGAGAGAGAGAGAGAGAGAGAGAGCAGGCTATTTATCCATCAGTCTATCTAATCTCAGTCCATCCTGCACTTTTGTCTCCTTGATGGATTAAAAGCAAGGATGGCAAACCCTGTGTGTGTGTGTGTGTGTGGACTCTCACACTATCAGGACTCTCAGATGGACTTCATTTCTCAGTGTCAAGGTGACGTCAAGGTGTTCTTTAATCCTGGCAAGATTTTATTTTATTTTTTCCATTTTCCAGAAGAACATGACAGAATTTATCGTTTATCTGTCAGAGACGAGCGACACGAGGGAAATATCATCTCACGATACTCGAGGACCTTTCTACAACACACAATACGCGTCGTGACGTTTAGGTTCGCTAACAAACTGCCAGCAAAACAGCGTTTCGAAAACAGCGACACTTTTTAAATGTGATGCAAAAAAAATAATAATAATAATAATTCTTTAACACAGAAGACGAAACATGAACAGACGTTAAAAGAAAGCGAACTCTGCTTAAAGTGTATTGTGGGTAGTTTTTACCCAAACTGAGACTTAGCAATTAGCAAACGTGCTAAATGAGAAGATGTATGAAGCGATGATGAGCGCATCGTGAGATTGGCCAAGGAGAAGTGAAAACGACAGAAACATCGCAAGAAAATACTAACATTAATATTATAAATCATCACACACACACACACACACACACACACACACACACTGCGTCTGCTGGATGTTTTGCTCGACACACAGCTGCTGATCTTCGAGATGTCATTCATCATTAATGAGCCTGAGGTCCTGCAGCTTTACACCATCACCACTAATTTAATTATTGTGAAGACTTTAATTACGCTAATTTACTCCTGCTGCATCACACACACACACACACACACACACAGATTTTGTGGCTAATACACTATGTATACAGAAAGCTAACGCTGTGAAATATATTATAGTAACTATACTAATATATAACTATGATAAATAATAAATTATAACCATAATGACTTAATAGTATATGTACAACAATCACAACAACTGCAGTAGTATTTATTAATTCATTAATTAAAACAATTAAAGTTGTTATAGCTTATATAAATATATTGCATAATAGTACTACACACACACACACACACACACACACACACTATAATGTATAGTTACAGTAGTAGTTATTATAATACTTCATTGTAATTGATCAGATTTCAACTTTATCACCGGTTAAATTAAAAATGAGTTCAATCCCAATAACTCATAGGAACTGTAAAACTAGGAATTAAAAAAAGATCTAGCAGCTGTAATAATACAATAATAATACAAATGATCCTTTTGTACTTTATCCTTTTTGTAAAATTATCCTTTTGTACAATTTTAAACAGTTCAATTATCATAAACCAGGAACAGGTGTTTTCCTCGGTTAAAATGTCTGTGGTGGTAGCATTTGATGTATGGACGTGAATACCAACACGTCTAATATCTACCTGAAGCTAGTCCACTAGCTACGTTAACAAAAATAAACCTGAAGTTGTCAAAACAGCTAACAATGGT
>CM042546.1:11282809-11285309 GCA_023630585.1 Cranoglanis bouderius
GTAAACTGGAAATGTTATGAATCAACCTGGAATATGATGTATGTCTATATTGTCTCAACGCACTGTGAAGAGGATGGTTCGAGTGGCCAAAAAATCTCCAAGGATCACAGCTGGACAATTGCAGAAGTTAGTTGCGTCTTGGGGTCAGAAAGTCTCCAAAACTACAATCCGAAGTCACCTACATCACCACAAATTGTTCGGAAGGGTTTCAAGAAAAAAGCCTCTACTCTCATCCAAAAACAAACTCAAGCATCTTCAGTTTGCCAGACACTACTGGAACTTCAAATGGGATCGGGTTCTATGGCCAGATGAAACCAAAATAGAGCTTTTTGGCAATAATCACCAGAGGTGGTTTTGGCACACAGAGAGGTAGCCATATGGAAAAGTACCTCATGCCCCTGGACATTTTGTTAGGATACATGGTATCATGGACTCTATCGAATATCAACAGATATTAAATAAAAACTTGACTGCCTCTCCCAGAAAGCTTCAAATGGGCCGTGGTTGGATCTTCCAGCAGGACAATGATCCAAAACGTACATCAAAATCAACACAAAAATGGTTTACTGACCACAAAATCAAGGACCTGCCCTGGCCATCCCAGTCCCCTGACTTGAAACCCATAGAAAACCTGTTGGGTGAACTGAAGAGGAGAGTCCACCAGCGTGGACCTCGAAATGTGAAGGATCTGGAGAGATTCTGTATGGAGAAATGGTCTCAGATCACTTGCCATGTATTCTCCAACCTCATCAGGCATTATAGGAGAAGACTCAGAGCTTTTATCTTGGCAAAGGGAGGGAGCACAAAGTATTGACTAAAAGGGTGCTGATAATTATTGCACACCGCTTATATATAAAAGATTTTTTTTTTAATAAACCTGTGTTGTGTTTGCAATTGTTTGATATCCATGAGAGCAGAGTATCTTTGGGAATTTTTTTAACAAAAAATCAAAAGTTTAAACAATAAATACAATTTTTCACAGCCTTCTTTGCTCATATTTACCAAGGGTGCTAATATTAGTGGAGGGTGCTGTATATATAATTTAAGGCTATGCAACTTGCTTGCTATCTAGCTAGTTAGCTATATTAGCTCACACTCTGACAGGAAATGCTAGTCATTTCTAAAAAGTCTGTATAAATGGTTAGAAACACAC
Organism: Cranoglanis bouderius; assembly: GCA_023630585.1. NCBI lineage: Eukaryota > Metazoa > Chordata > Actinopteri > Siluriformes > Cranoglanididae > Cranoglanis > Cranoglanis bouderius. Next base: position 11,283,963 of record CM042546.1, read on the forward strand.
ATACATATACATATATATATATACACATACACACACACACACACATACATACATACACACACACACATATATATATATATATATATATATATATACACACACACACACATACACACACACACATGCACAGTGCAGGATTAATGACTTGGAGCACAACAACGACCAATAACGACAACACAATAAATACATAAATATTTATTTCAGGGATTGTTTTTTTCCATCACACACAGTTACAGCAATAAAAATTTAAAAAACACACAAAATGGAAATCCTTCTACAAACTGAAATGTGAGACTTCATTTACAATGTTGTGATTATGTGGTTATGTAATTATTATAATTATTATATAAATATTATAATTATTTAAGCTGCTAATTATTTGAGGTGATCGCGATTAATCACTACATTCTACAATTATATACGTTCATAAAAACATTTTATTTATATATATATATATATATAGGTAAACTTAACAGTCTCAATTAGTTTGATGATTAGGTGAAATTGCTGCAACATTGCATTCTAATTATTACACAATGTTATTATTATTATTCATCTTTGAACTATAAAAGCTTTGTAACTGTTTAGTTATTAAACATTAGAGCTGGCCGATATGATGATTTAATAACGATATCGTAATAATACAAATTTTTTTCACAAGACATCTTTTTAAAAACATTTAATGTTTTTTTTTTAATTACAATTAGAAACAGATTAAATGGTAAACATTCAAATTGTAAAATATATATTTTTTTTATCATTGAAAAAAAAAAAATCTCCTTCAGTGTTCAATAATTAATTTTTGTAGGCATTAAACAGCGATCAACAAACAAACACCACTATATCAGTCTGTACAGGATTTCGTGGAGTTTTTTTCTGATTGTTGCGGCCAAAAACGCTTGAATTTGCGGAATTGAAATAGCAAGAAATTGTTTTGCGCGGTCTTCACAAGTGATGTTTGTTGGTAAATGAGACCTTTTAGCTGTACTCATGTTCGACGCACACGAATCGAAGAGGACCTTTGGCTGAATGCCCAAATGATGACGTCACATGACACGCCTTGGCCCAAATCTGCGGAAATTTTGAAAAATTGCAAGTTCCTCCAAATGTTGCGGAGTTTGCATGATTTTGCGTTAATTTCTGTGATGGCAAATCCTAGAGGGACCTGCCCTCTGCCCTCCGTCTCCGTTTAGCATCTCACATCCACCTCAACGGCTTCGATTCACTTCCTGCAGTCGAGTCGCTTCAGAGTCACGTCGCTAGAGTTCGGGCGGAAGCGAACCGAGACCACCTCGCTCAACAGCTGCCTAAAGAACCGCGCCGAGGCGGAGAACACACCAGGGTTCT
>CM042546.1:11290309-11312809 GCA_023630585.1 Cranoglanis bouderius
AAGATAAGCTACATAGCTGACTAGGATTAGCCATCTACTGTGGCTGTCGAAACAAATTTCTACATTTGAATACTGTTCGAATTTACAGGACGTTTATGCAAAGGCATTTGTTAGCTACGTTAGCCTCGTAGCTCCAGCGCAACATGAAGCTGCAAACGTAGGATGCCAAACATGTCTCGGCTGATCCGACCACACGCGGGGTAAACGGTGGAATTTGTTTTTCTTTACCCAAGCAATTCCAGAGAGCCTTCGTCACATCTGAACGTTGCGTAAAATGTGTTAACTGCTGATTTGTCCTGAACACATTTCTGAGTCATCTGAGAATACGCTTCAGGAAAGAGGACTTCATTAAAAGATATTTTCACTGCTGCATTCCTCGGCCGTGAGTTGATGGATCTCCTGGCCTGCACCTCGACACTCGTCTCTGAGTTATTATCTTGGCTCGATGGTGTGGCTCTGGTTTGACGTTGAGCAGCAAGGCCACTGAAGAACGAGTCAATGTGTGTGGTGTAAACACACAAGTGTGTCTCAGCACTTCTTTTATCTCACACACACACACACACACACACACACACACACACACACACACACATATACTCTGAGGGCTCCTTAACGCGATGGCAATGTCCAGGTCCACACAACACCCTGTTATCAGCTAACAGTGTTTCAACATTAATCCTGCACCTGGAGTCGACCTGTACTCCACACTTTTAGTGCGTTTTTTGTTTTTTTGTCAAATATTTGGCCGGTTCTGACCACTTTCTTTTCCGTCCAAATTATTCAGTGACATCCCTAATAAATATAGCTACCTGATGTTAGCTTTGTCAAACGTTCGCCAAGTCAAACGCACACTGACGTATTTTATTTCACATCAGCGAACCCAAAACACTCTCCATTTATCTCCTTTATTAATAACGTGAGATGGAGGGAAGGGGGCGGGGCTCCCAGGGGATCAGTTCATATCAGAGAGTTCAAAACACGTACGCAAATGTCAGTTGTTCTAGTTTCAGAAGTCGATTGACTCATCTGTCACAAAGGCGTACGTTTGAGAGGTGACTCACGCCAGCGTACGCCGGTGTTAAGATGCGGAGTCCCTGCGGAAAAATTTCGCAAAAGTTGGCGGGTCTGCCGATATTCCCGGGTTCTGATTCGGAAAAGCACAATCGGATGGAGCGTTTCTTTATGATTCCGATATCAGAGCTCTGAGTACCAGCTGATATCTGATACTGACATCGCCATGGCAACCGAGTCAGCTCTGTGTGAGCCTGTTATGCCTAGTTTAGGTATAAAATACAGAAAAAAATATAGAATTTACACACACACACACACACACACACACACACACACACACACACACACACACACACACACCGAACCAGATTCTCAGTATCCGATGAGTCCAGAGGACGAAGCTGGAACACCCACCAACACACCTTTAGCACACAGCAAAACACAGGAAACACAGCGAGATACAGGATGCATTACAGGAGTAAAACACTACACACACAAACACACCATTTTAGCCTTGTGAAGAGTGTGTTAATGAACGGATACACCGAACACACACACACACACACACACACACACACACACACACACTCGTATATAAACTATATTTCAGTACAGTGTAGTTTTGGAAAAGTTTAAACGCGAGTGTGTTTTCATGCTCTCACACACCCGCTTTCACATCATAAGGGCTGCAGTAATGATGGGAAATAATTCGATGGTGTTTTAGAGGAGAACACGCAGTAACTCGTGCGCCAAATCGATACGGACGCTTCCCGAGGGTCCTCTAACCACCTCATCGATACGAAAACAACAGCGGCCTCTTACCAAAATTTTAAAAAATGCTTGGATTAGCGAGAACCAATCAGACTGTAGAGGTTAGTTAAGAGTAGAGTAAAACATAGCGGACGGAGGAAGAGAGTCATAAAACACCCTTCGTTAATATTTTAATGAATATTCAAAGCTCCAGGTTCCCTGGTACCACCCCGAGCTCGGGTTTGTCTGTGCCGAGTGGTTTTTTTTTGGGTTTCCACTGGGTTCTCCGGTTTCCTCCGTGCTCCCAAAAACATGATGCAGGTGGACCGGCTAGGATAAACTTCCCCTCAGTGTGAAAGTGTGTGCGTGTTGCCCTGTGATAAACCGTCTTCCCCTCCAGGGTGTATTCCCTCCTTACGCCCAGTGTTCCCGGGATGGACTCCGGATCCACCGTGACCCTGACCCGGATAAAGCCATTACTGACAATGAACGAATGGTTGAAGGTAGCAGCATTACGGTTACAACGTCTGTGGAACGACAACAACAACAACAAAAAAAACCCACAATATTATTTTATTTATGGATATCTCCAGTTCTCCCTCAGGAGGAACCATAAAAAGGTTCCATGCAGAACCCAGAAGTTTTTAAGAAGCTAATAAACATGAACTATGCAGTGAACCTTTAAAGAACCATTCTGTCGAAGAGTGCACACATGACCAACACGAAGCTCCCAAACACAAGCAGCTGGTGTCTCAAATATTTATATCCATCGGCGTGATCTTGTGCAGTTTGTGTTTACGTGAAGAGACTCACGCAATGCCTCGGAACGCCTTTTTCTCTCTGAATGGAAAATGACTAAACATTCACCGCGTACTGAAACGCAGTGTTTAAGGGAGTACTGACGGATGTTTATGACTCGCACTGAAATAAAAACGGTGAGTGAGGAAAGAAGCATTTCTAGGAGCCGACAGCGATACGACATCAGCGCACCACACAACCGCTGACTTACAGCATCAACCTACAAAACAGCACCACAAACACTAAACACATACGTTATAAACATGTTTAATGGGGTTCAGGGTGGAGTTTTCCTTTAAGGACCGTCGCAACTGCTCGCTTTTAAACCTTCATGCTGTCCGTATGATGTTCACACCTCAACATCACACAAGACCGCATTTACATTGTGGGCCTCGATGCACAATTTCCAATATTTTGGCACAGATCAGATCTGATCCATATCCGATTCCAACGTTTACCTCATTCCCCCGGCAAAACAGAAACTTTTAACCAGTAGCACAGACTGATAAAGCCATTTATTTAATCTGGACTCCTCTGACCGCCCCCGTGTGTCGTTTAAGCGTCGAAGGATGAATTTTGGCCTAGCCACAAAAATAAATAAACAAATAAATAAAAAATAAAAAAAATTTGTCGAATGTGGCCGATGCGGAAAAAATCTAATCCAAGCTGTTTAGACGTAAGCAACAATATCCTATCTGTGGCAGAATTCAGCGGAAAAGAAACATGGGAAATGTTTGGTGAAATGATGCAAAGTGTGGATATGGAGGAGGCTTAAAATCAGTGCTGGAAACTCTGAACCAATATCCAATCAGATAGATTTGACTGATCCGATCCAGAATGCACGAGAGAACATAATACAAACTGTTGCATTTCTCATGAATCTAATAGAAACACACACACACACACACACACACACACACACCTCTGTCTGTCATATCTCTGGTATGGATATGGGAATGAAAACTTGGTGGGGGGGGAAGCAGTATCAGAAAAGATCTTTTTCCTCGCGCTGCCGGGAAACTGAGTCAGCACGACTTCCTGACAGGTCCAGACATCGGCACGAGCCCTGACATGTTTGAGAAAGCCGTGCATCATACACAGAATAAACACTTGCATGCATGCATGAATTGAGTAAACGCGTGCTTTGGTATGTAAAGGTGTTATGATCGCCTCCGCGTGCAGGGTGCTTCTGAAAAGTTCAGCTGCACGCGAAAAAATAAGCAGCGCACCACCACAACAACAACAACAACAACAACAACAACAGCAGCAGTTCGACAGCCTGCAGGAAGCAGGAGACACACTGAGAAAGTTTGGCCAACAATATGACTATATTTGGTGCGCGAGGAGGAGGATGAAGACGGAACAGTCTGTCCAAAATGGCAAGACCCCGGAGCGCGAGCTCGCGCTAAACTACCATTTCAGCCAAGATGATAAACAAAACACACATACAGAGACACTTAAACACGGCAAAATATACATGAAAAATTACAGATTGTACACGTTTTTTTTTTCCTTTAGTTACAGTGGTGCATTGCAGACTTTTTTTTCCTTCTTCCGTGAACCGGAAACACCGAAACCGGGCAACGACAACAACAGAAAAAAAAAAAAAAAAAAACGGCGCCTTGGCGTGCATGAAACATTCATGACAACTCACCAGCAAACTTTCCAGGTTGATGGCAGAGCGCGGGTCTCTGATCATGGCCTCCAGTTTCTTCAGCCGCTTCTCCATCCTGCTTTCGGCTCCCAAAGACATCATCAGATCATATCCTCAGATTAGACAATGCTAAGAAAGGTTAGATCCCTGCACGAGGACTTTGCATTAAAACAAAAACAACAACAACAAAAAAAACAACAACAACAACAAATGGAGCTCCTCTTTGGCCTGTAGGGTTTTCTAGGATCTCCCACCCCAGCAGCAGAGGGAAAAATGTGGATTAATCCAACCGGAAATGCTCCTCCAATTAAGTTTGAAAAGTCGGGCAGGACCCCAACTCAGTCCGCCGCGCCATGCTCAAGTTCCCCTGATAAAGAACAAAATGTTGGGCTATTTCAAAAAAAAAATTTTTTTTGGAGAGGGGTGTTGAGAAGGGCGTTTTCTATCCCTCCCTTCTTCTCTGTTTCTTCCCTCACTCCTCTGTTCTCTTCTCTTCTCTCTCTCTCTCTCTCTTCAGGCGTTTATTCCTCTCCGGATGGTTTTCTGTTCACGCGCCTCGGCGCCTCGCACTTTTCCTCCTCCGCCGCCGCGTCGCCTCTTTCCGAGTCTCTCCATCAAACACTCCTCCACCGGCTCGCGCGCTAGTGTTGTTCTGTGCTTAAAACGCAGTGGAGGTGTCGGAAAAACGAGACTTTTTTTTTTTTTTTTGTCACTGATTAATTCATCACGTTTGTGAATTTCCCAACGGCACAGCACGCCTTTTGTCCGCTCGCTTCTTCGCTGCCACGACCATGCAGCGTTCAAGTGCTTATACCAGAATTACCGTAAATACGAGCTACGAGCTCGCGCTCAGGAATAAAAGGTGCCCAACTGTACTTCCCGTACCATCAAGGGGACCTGTTTTGTACATTTAGTCCATCCGTTACCTGAAAATAATAATAATTTACCTACATTAGCATGGCCTTAATAACCACTACACTTTCCTGATTAAACAAATAGACACTAAAGGTATAAAACAGGTCACATCACTCTATAGCCACGACATAAAGTTCAGTACTTTAGTTCTGAGAGTTTATAAGACTATACCAGCCTTGTATCCTAAATTCCCCCTTCCATAGTCCATCATGGGTTCTCTGCATCCTGTTATATCCGTATATCCACTTATACCTACATCCTGCACACTCAGGAAAAGGTACTAAACTGTACCATTCCTTATCACTGGGTACCTTTTGTACCCTTAATGCATATCCTTTTTTCTTTCTTTTTTTTTTTTAATCTAGAAAAATCCATGTATTGTACCTTTAAAGCTTTACTCTAAAAGCTACACTATATCCACACCTTCGGGCGAAAGATATATGTGTGTATATATATATATATATATATATATATATATATATATATATATATATATATATATATATATATATATATATATATATAAGAGCTTTTTCTCTCTTATGTAACCCTTGGGGTTTCTCTATCTCTGTCGTATTAGAACGAGCACTTTATTATAAACCTGCTGTACTGCTGTCAGAGCTGCTGTTATAGAAAATTAATCAACACCTTCTGACCAATCACAATCCAGAATGCAACAGCGCTGTGGGATAGATTTCTTAAATGTTATCTACATAATAAATGACGCATCTGATATGAAAGGATTTCATCCTCAAAAGATCGACCCCTCCTTTGTTTCTGAATCGCTGCAGTTCCCCAGACATTCCTTATCTTCTTCTTCTTCTTCTTCTTCTTCTTCTTCGTCTTCTTCTTCTTCACTGACTTGATGAAGTGTTGTCCCTTCACTATGGTAATGCTCTCATCCTGTTCCATCACTACTTCAATCTTGTGTTCACACCGAAAGCTTTATGATTCAAGCGCTTGAGCTTTACCAAATACCCATAATGCACTTTTTGAGATTTTAGGGTTAACTAACATCATTTGTACACCAGCCTACTGCAGTGCATTGTGGGATTATAGGAGCAGCTTTAATGTTTTTGAACTGAGCGTCTCATATGCAAAAGAATCCGATATGCAAAACAAGATTTACAATCTTTCTGAAAAGATTTCCTTTTAAAATGTAATTAATGGATAAAGTCTGCATGTTGTTGTTGTTGTTGTTGTTGTTATTGTTTTTTTTTTCATACTAATAAAAAAAAACAAAAACCTACCCAGCATCCATTTTGTTTGGTTTGGTTATTTCCGGTTAAGTCCTAATTAGCGTCCACTTCCCAGAGTCATCTACACAAACACATAAACACTTTTAGAAATAAAATGCTGTTTACAAATCGACTGTTAATCCAATTCTGTGTATAAAATTCCTCATGAAATATGACGCAGCTTTTCCTTTAGAAACAAATCTTTTTATTTGCAGCCTGTTGTCATTTTATTTATTTCTCATTGTTTATCATAAGATTTAGATTCTGAGTCTACAGCTCACACACACACACACACACACACACACACACACACACACACACTGCCAGCGTCCATTTGTAGTTATTTCTGACCGCAAACACTTCGACTTTGTGGTGGGGGGGGGGGGGGGGGGGGGTCCAAAAAAAGTTGGAAATGTAGCGGCGCGCTTGAACGCTGCATGCTTCCTCGGTATTCCAGCAGTTCCCTCCGAGCTATTTTCCTCTGACGTCATCAAACACGACGACAGCGTTCCTTTACCCATGAGCCTCTGTGTAAGAGCGAAAATAACCCACAGTGTTTACATTTTCTGCTTTCACAAATGCTGATTAGGGAAAACAGCTTATGTAATAATTAGAGGATCCATTTTATTTCATACACACACACACACACACACACACACACACACACACACACACACACACACACACATATATATAAACAAGAACACGATAAACTTATGATTAAAAAAGTAGGAGAAGGGAAATGCTATATAGTAATTGAATTATTGTTTTGTTTTTTTATTTGTATTTTGTTTTTCACAATTGCACAGTCTTGTAGTAATCTAAATAAACTCACTCTACTGATAGTGTCAGTGTCTAAAATGTTTTTGTTTTTTTAATTCTACAGTAATGATAAGATTTATTTATTTACTCGTTTAATGTTTTATGGATTGATACATGAAAGTTTTGTTGGTATTGATATAAATAAAGAATCCAATAATTAAGTCTAATAATAATGTAATAATTAAGTAGCTATTTATTAATATATTGTTTACTTATTTATTATTATATATTTAAGTATAGAATATATCACAATAATTGTAATTTTATCCTAATAATATTTCTTATCTCATTTGCTTGTTCAAATGGAAATTAAATAGTTAAGAATCATTAGTCTTGAAATGAATGAATGAATGAATGAACAAACAAAAATAAACACAAAAAATTCAATAAATACACATGCTTTGGACTGGTTTCTGACTTTTACCCTTTCATCTTGCTGGAAGAAACGATGCCTTCAACTTGTGGTCGCTCATTTGAATAAATACAACCTTATTTCAATAATCAAATATGTCTAACTGTTTGTTGAATTGTGTACTTTTTTTTTTTAAACAATGTTAGAAAGATGCTTAAAATACACTTTGATAACAATAACACGTGAGAAACAGGGGAAAAAAACACCAAAAATATCACTTTATTAGAAGTGGACTTGGTTTTGTAGCCACTATTCCCTGTACTTTAGTGCACACAGAACTTCTGATCATTAAACTGGACATGGATTGCCAGAACTAAAGCAGGTATCAGCTGCCTGGAGACAGAATTATTAAACATAACAGCAAACTAAAACAATTGAGCAAACCTGAGACACACAGTATGACTTGATTTGGTATGAAGCGGAGTTGAAATGTTTCCTGATCTTTTATTGACATATTTTATTAGAAATTGTGCAACTTTGTTAGGTTTTTCTCACGTATATCGCCACCCAAGCCTTTACCCACAGCGCCCTCTGGTGGACAGAGCACCTTGTTACTCATGCACGCTTCCTAGCCTGTTTTTTGTTTTTTTCTTATAGGAGAATAATGATCAAGTTGACACCGATTTTTTTTTTTTCCACGATCAAACTTTTTACATGTAAAACAATCAAGTGTTTAAAAGAAGATTCATCACACATTAAAGAAGTGCGTCCAATAAACACGGCAGGGCAGCTGCTTTAACTGCTAGCTAAGAAATTAGCTAACTAGTTTGACTAGCATCGTTTCCCTGGAGCAAATTCGTGACGTGTCAGCGTTTTAAATCAGCTATTTTATCGTATAAATAACAAAATAGCCAGTTAAACACTTTATTTCATTATATTCATAACACAATTTTAGTTTTAATCCGGCAAATTCTGTAGCTGATTCTTTGGTTGAATGAATAACGGAGATGACTAACCGCTAATCAGACCAAATTGTTTAGCATGAAAACACTTAAATGATAATTATTTGTAAATTTCATAAATGATGTTGCTTTAGTGTAGTTAAGGTATTTGTCATGTAGCTTATTAGCAGGCTAGCTAACTTTTAAAATGTTATATTGTATGTAGTGAAGCCAAATAGCTATGTCCTCCTTTATTGGTTCCATCTAGCTAACGTTAGCTGAATTCTTCTTGATGCTGGAATTACAATGAAAGCCCATGAAATATCTTGTATTGCTGCATCTTACAGCAAAAACACTAACGATATAACTATTTTGGTTTGGTTTGGTTTTCCTCACCAAGGTGCAAACATTCTACCAAGGTGAAAGTAATGGCACAGAAAACTTCAGTAAGATCTTTTATTGAGATCTGGCAGAGAATTATAAAGTATACCTCCACGCATATTTATACAGAAACTGCTCTATATTTTTTGATAAATGTCTTGGATTATAGTCTTTAAAAAAAACAGATGTGAGCGTGGGTTTCATCATATTCTGATTATTCCTCTGTGCACCTGTTTTCCACGGAGGCGTGAGTCAGTCAGCGATGAGTCAAAGCAAAATCAGAGCAGGCATCAGAAGCATTTCACTGGAAGACATTAGACAGGAACACGCCAGACGCTCGACGTGATCCCACCTCCGTCGCCCACGTTCTCTTGCTCTCTGTAAGCCTCGACATGCAGCTGATATCAACTCCCACACACTCAACAACATTCACGGGAGCCAAAAAAAACAAGGTTCAACCTGTTAACTATGTCAATGATAAAGTGGGGAGAAAAAAATACAGATAGGATTTTTCAACTTTGTCGCTGTAAGCTGTGTCAGTTTCTATTGTACACAGTGATATACACATAAAATACTGAAGTAAATCCAATATAAGAACTTACTAAGCAACAACAACAACAAAAAAACCCAAATGTGTATGTGATCTTCCAAAATGACATATGAACATGATACATACATGTATTACTGCTCATCACTATAACATAACACATAAGCGTTTCCACTTCAGGAACATTTTCAGGAACTTTAGGTGCGTTTCCATTGCAGGAATTTGAGTTCCAAGGACGACTTTAGCTCCTGCTCCAGAGTGGGTATCTTTTTGGTGTACTAGGTATTAAAGCGGGCGGAGCCTGCGGTACTGAGGGGCTAGAACACAAGCTTTACAGAATGGCCGATCCCACATTTCTGCCACAATTTAAAAAATAAGGCAAGTCAATAAACGTTGCAGGTATGTTTTGGTAAGTGCTTCTTACCATAGATATGCAATGGGTGTATTACGACTTCCCAACCTGTAAATACGAACTACACAGGAGGACTTGAGCGCACTTGAGTGTGTTTATCATGATGTAACTAAACTAGCTTGATCCACTAATGAGGAATATATTGCTGTAAAGCTATTTTTACATGAAGCTTTTACTTTGTGATTTCATGTCGTGTGTTATTACTGATTCCTGTTCTATGAATTCAAAGAATATATCAGTCACAGTTCCGGGAACGTGGAACACAGAACGGTACCTCACCCAGGAACTGTGGAGTCCTTCTGCTTTTACACTCCCAAAAAAAGGTTTAGGAGCCTCGGTGGAAACGTGTTTATAGCGAACAAAACGATGGCACCGTGTTTGCTGGATCTGAAAGAACTTGGCACAGGAGCCAATCTGCAAGACCTGATTACAATATACCTGACAAAAACTGTACTTTAAATTCATAAACGCAGTGTAAATATTAAAAAAATTTAAACATATATGTAGCTATCGCATAACCCGTGGAAGACGAGGAGTTGTTGGTAGTCTAGAAAACGTTTTTTAAACTATAATGTGAAAAACTAAAAATTAAAACAGCTGACTCAGCAGTTAATGTGGCCAGAAGGTTATGACTTTAAATCCCAAATCTCTCAAACAGCAATTGTTCAGCTTTTAAGCAAAATATGTTGACCTTTATCTGCTCGACTTTATGCTCGGTTTGCTAAATGACTAATGTAATGTTTCAGATTACAGCTCTTTGACTAACCTCATGATGACAAATTAGCCGCCTGATGTTTCTACTATTCTAACTATCCTGAAAAACACCCTGTACAGATAAATATAAAGATATATGCTGGAAAAAGGATATAGTAGCATCAAAAAAATCCACCACCGAGAAGTGTTTGCTAAGAAAACTAAAATAATCAACGACAGGGTGGTGTGATGAAGCAGAGTTATTGTTAACATTCCTAACAGCATTTGGATTATTCCTCTTATACAACAGCAATTTACCAAAGATTGCAAATATTTTTTTATTAAAGAACGGTGCAGCATACTTTTTATCCATTTATAGTTAGATTTAATGTTGTGTAATGTCAGCAATGCAAGTTAGTTCCTGTTATTACTTGCATGTTATAGCAGCTATAAACGGTCTGTCCTTAAGCAGTGCAGCAGAAAAGAAACTCTTTGGAGAATGCTATAAGGATGCTAAGTGTAGCTGTAGTAGGTGTAGACACTATCTAGTGTGGATTGGGATGTGGCCAAACAAACTAGCATAGCTACCACTTTCACACCACTGTGAATGCTTTGCTCAGCCATGCTGTTGTAAAAATATCGGTAATAATGAGCTTATGAGAAGTTGAAAATCTTCTTCACCAACACAACGGTTTTACTAACTGCTGTAAAATAAAACACAATTAAGCTTGTTTTGTTGATAACTTCATTAAAAAACCTCAGCTAAAGACACGTCTAACCGCGTTTGCTCGGACCTCATGGGCGGATCGAGACCTGTCGTCAGCAGGGCTGCATTTCGGGACTCGGTTTGGTCTTTTGGTGCGTCGTCGTTAGCATTAGCAGCTTGTCCATCCGCATCAGCTCTTTACCGAGCTCGGTGCAAATGCGACTGCCGAACGTCTGGTTGCTGGTGTTGGGGAGCGTCTCGGAGTACAGAGAGACGTAGCTGGGGAGCGGCGCCTCCGTCCTGGGATTACCCTGAAAGACGAATGAACAATTAATGAGAAAAATGAGGAACAATTGAAGCCGTAAGTGCTAAGTTGCATAAGAAGATGAGGTCATGCTAACCGGTTCTAACTGGTTCACCTAACGTTTATTTTAACCCAATCTGGCGTTAGGCCAACAATAATGGTTGACATCACACCCCCCCATTATTAAAGCTATTGCGTCTAATGTCAAATGAAATCTAATGGCAATTTTATTTTTATTGGGTCTTATGAGGGGGAAGTTCAAAAACCTAAGCAGAAAATATCACCGTACTGCTTCATTTTTCAAGTTTGTTTGTGAAATAAATTTATGCTGAGCTGTCATCTGCAAATATAACTCCATTAAGCGCTAAAGAACCTTGATTCATCTGGCAGTGTAAGTGGATTTAACACATATGAGCCATGATGAACAGTTCCTCAAACCACCTTAGCACTTTTTTTTTATTTCCCTTACAAACAGTAAAACTCCAGACGGTAAAAACTCCAGCTCTCCGTTCTGGGATGATCCTAAAAGATGAATTACCTCTAAACATCTTGTAGATAAACAGAAGCATGAGAAGACTGACTCCTTACCAGCTGATCAAAGTCTTTCAGAAAACTCCAGTTCTTCTCCCTGAGAACAAAAAAAAAAAAAAAACTCAAGCTATTACAAGTAAATCATAAACGGGGAAAAGAGTTCAAAATAGTTATAAAAGGTCCCTTAGAGTGGACTTTGTACCATTACTGGACACTTCTACATCGCTGGTGCACAGTGGTGGTGTTCAGTTAGAGATTAAAACTGGAACTGGAACAGGGTCAGTTTCTGATTTGTTGTTGGAGGAGATTTTTTCTTTCTCAGCCGAAATGTGACACTGAGGTGTTTAAAAAAGCAGAAATGCACCATCTAATGTCTACAATAAATAAATCTAATGGTACATGTTCAGCCAACGTGCCTAATATTTAAATAAATCCATTAAGCTGAAAAAGATTCATCAGTGCTGTAATTATAAAGGGGTGTACAATTTATTTGACACCAAAAGGGGTATCGACCTTTCACAGTGGGGTGGCCAGGTTAGACCCAATGAGCCTGGCACTTTATCTAGGTCCAGCCCCAGGGTCAACTGACGCCCGTGGACAGATGTTAACTGCCCTGCATCTTCTCTGTCAGTATGTATGATACGAGGCCCACAAGCCAACACGTTGCAATTCATCCTTTCACCTGATGGTGGCAGCAGAAATGAATGCAAAATCAAGGAAACTCAAGGAAGCCTGCAATTTTTCAAAATTACTGCAGATTTTCTGCAGATTTGGGCCAAGACGCGTCATGAGACGTCATCACGACGCGCCATGTGAGGTCATCAGAACGCGCATTCAGCCAAAGCCTCTTCGATTCACGTGTGTCGAACATGAGTACAGCTAAAAGGTCTCATTTACCAACAAGCATCAATGTGAAAGAGCGTGCAAAACTATTTCGTACAATTGCGATTTCACCAATTCGAGTAGTTTTCCAGAAAAAAAGCTCCAAAAAATCTCGCAAGTTGCATCGCAAATTTTGAAAACCAAAAAAAAAAAAAGGCCGCAGCAAAACCAAGCGTTTTTGGCCGCAACAATCACAAAAAACTCTGTGAAATCCTGTACAGACTGGTTAGCTAAGTTAGTTACAGCAGCCTTTCCCTGACTGCACCTCCAAATCAATTTACTGACTGATATCATATTCACGGCTACAGACAAACAGTGCAAGGTTAACAGAGAGAAGGAGGGGTTTCAAAAGAGCTGAGACATCATGAGATATCACGAAACACACGGGGCAATGCAAAATAAATAAATAAATAATTCTGAGGATGAGAGGGCAGAGAAGCATCTGGAAACTCTCCTGGCAGAAGCAACTTTTTAACAGAGCGAACAGGGAGCAGGACATTACTGGAGATAACAAGCTAGGCCCACTAAGCATGGAAACCTTTTGTGAATTCTTGAAAGAGTCCTTAACTAAAGTGGATTTGCAACCAAGTATTAAAAATGACTATTTCATTTATGATTCCTAATTCCTACACGGTTCCCTGATATGGATGTAAACACTCTCAGATGAGAGCTGAAAGTCTGCCCTGTGAGCTCATATTCATTATTTAATTCATTTAAAAATAATAATAAAACTTTCGAAACCCCTGCTCTAATCTAAAGCATTGCTCTGGACAGAACTTTTCTGGCCAACTGTGTGTTTGTTAGGAGTGTGGTCATGAAATGAGATACAACAGGAACCCGTGGGTTTTGTGTGTGTACAGTATCCACGGCTGTAGGATCGCGCGCGGGGCCAAGCAACCGTGTAACGCACACCGTGCACGGGGCACGCGGTCAACCGCGAACCTTCCCGTATCGGATAACAGAGAAACGGCGTGTCACGTTAAGTGCTGACACACCAAAACGAAAGTGTCATGAAGCATCGCTACGTTACCATTCTTTAACCCCGTCTCTCTCCGCCCGCACCAGCTCTCTCCAAACCCGGTCCTGCTTCACCGGGTCCCGGGTGTCTGGGTCCCGCTCCGGGGGCGGCTCGCTCGTGTTCCTCGGGCCGCTCTGCGGAGGTCTCTTTACGGACACCGAGGACTGAGAGGTCAGGGCGACGCTGGGGCGCTCCGGTAAGCGGTAACCGGCCGAAGTGGCGCGTCTGATGCTCACTTTGCGGTCCATCTTTCAAAGTGCACGAGCTCTGGCTATGCAAGGAAAAATATCTGCACACAAACCCCGCTGATCTGAATTCTTTTAAACGTCATCCCGTGCTGTTGTGTGAGTGATCCCATCCCGCGCGCGCTCGCTCCCAGCGCAACAGTCGTCATGCCAGCGCGGAAATCACTACGCGCGTCCCCGCACATCCGCTCCCGCGCTGCCCCGTGTTTGCTCACGCCCATAGCGCTCTGAGTCGACTCTTCGAACACACAGCTCGTGGAGTCGATTCCCAACAGAGAACAGCGGGATACTACTCTGACCAAATCTCTGACAAACCAACCTCCTTCGAACCCCAAGCAGCAGTACAAGTACCAGACTGTGCACAATGAGGCCTTCTGTTCCCGGGTCACATGAGGACATCTCAGACACCGGATACTTATATAAGACACCTCTTATTATATAAGAGGAATTTGAGACCTTTTTTTTTTTTTAAATGACTTACATTTACCTTTGTGGCTTTTTGCCACCAGTATGCCATTTAATAGCCTATTTTAATTCTATTTTATTATAGTAATTTGTCTTTTTTAATGCAAGTCAATTAAAATGAACTGTTTTTGTATCTTAGTATAATTTTGACTTAGTTTTACAATTTGCCTTGTACTTTGTAGCACTTTGCCTGAGATTTGCCGCAGTATTATTATTATTATTATTATTATTATTATTATTGTTGTTGTTGTTGTTGTTGTTGTTGTTGTTGTTAAATAGTAAGGTAAAAAATAGCTCAGCTAAAAAGTTTTTTAAAAATATTTACTTAAAGTAGAACCGTTTTAAAATTATATGTGAAACTTGATGAACTTGGCTCTTTTTCTCAACATGAAAAAGGACAGATTGGTCTGTCTGCTGCACCCCCCTTCATTACACAGATTATATTCAGAAAGTGGTGAACTATCAATTCATACCAACTGATTTTTCAAAATAAATTAAAGAGGTATATCTCTATGTATTTGAGTAACGCTTGCATATATTTATATTTATATACCTATAATAGTTTTTTTTCTATTATAACCTAGTGTTTATAGGTTGATACTGTTATCTGCTCATTAAGCTACTGTATATATGTGTGTGCACACACACATCACTATCCAGAGCCTTGTTTCGATTTGTTTACTGTGTATATATATATATATATATATATATATATATATATATATATATATATATATATATATATATATATATATATATATATATATACACAGTTTATTTACCTCCATTGCACATTTGACTTCCCATTAAAAAAAATGCCACAGACTTTGGAAATTAATTTAGTTCTAATCAAACCTAAAATTCATCAGATTTATCGTCAAACGCCTCGGAAAACTACTGTGTGGAATCGACTCTCCGAATCGACTCCTTCACCTCCGGACATTTGGAATCAGAATCGGAGCCGACTCCTTTAGTTCCTCCGTTGCCCCGGGAGACAGCGGGCTGGTGCAAGGATTCTCGCGCTCAAAAGCTTTGTTCATTCACGAGAAAGTGAAACATCCGGTCCGGAAAGAGAACAATGAGGCGTTTTAGGTTTAAGGGAATGAGGGGAGGGGGGGGGGATCTGGGGTACAGAGGAATCGTTTGAAAGACGAGATGTTACCGGAGAGAAGATTTACGCTCAGCTCAAGGAAGTCACGCGCACGGTTTTCTGTTTACCAGCAATACCAACAAACATTTTCTCTTTCACAAGACAGTTGCTATTTATAGTATTTTCTTTTTACATATAAAAGTTTTTCATTTTGGTGTTGCTGGCTCGGTATAAAATTACATTAGCCTAATCATCATTTCCTCTTTTGTGTATACATCTCATTTGATTTCTTAAATATGTTTGCCCTGTTTTAAAGATGCACCACTTCCTCCATTTCCTCTAATTATAGCTCCAACAGCCATCAGAGTTTGTACCGTGAAATATAAAGTTTAATACACTTTTATCTGTGAGTGTAGCTCAGTAAAAATACATAATCCTCATATGAATGACAAAACAGAGGTAGATTACTGTACACAGACTGCACATGTGGATCTGTAACGCAAACCTAATGACATTGAGTTCGTGTGTTGAGTTGTTTTGTCCACCAGGTGGCGCTTTAGTTCGAGTCTCAGATCATTCAGCTGGTCTAAATCATCACAGATGGTAAAGTGTGCCTTTGTAAGAGATCGTTCATCAAATAATACATTGTCCCTGCAACGATCAGTCAATTGTGAAGTCTGACAGCATCTGTAAACTCAGATTAATGAAGTGAAGTAATGCGAAGCACAAGCTTTGTGACCGAAATGCAGAAATAAAATATAAATGTGTCCCAAAAACATGCACTGATGTATGAGAGAGACAAATAGTGTGTGTATACATTTTAGTCCGTACTCCATAGCGTACTCTGTATAGTATATAGTGTGTAGTGTGATGTATTGTGTAATGTACTGTATGTGGTGTGTATTTTATAGTGTGCGGTGTAGTGTTTAATAGATAATGTTTAATATTTAGTGTATAGTGCAGTATATAGTGAACAGATGGGGCAACAAAATACTTAATAATTAGAACGGGTAACGTTACTTTTAGCTTTCGAGGTAGCACACTAGCTAATAAACAAGCTTGTGTTATCACACTAGCCAGTTAGCATGGCAAGACACCTCTGTACACACACAGGAAATAAACGGTCAAATGTCCACGACAATTGCTTTCAACAGTTGTTGTTGTTGTTGTTGTTGTGCCGAAAAGAACGACTCTGCTCCAGCTACCCACTCCTGAAGTTGTGCTCCACTGACACAATGTAGGTGATACACACGTCTGAGTTGGGAGAAGTTGACGGAGTGAAAACAGTACTGACACGCACGCTTTTTTTGTGTAACTAGGGCACAAGAAAGCAAGTCATTTGTTGCTATTTGTCTGCCATGTGGGACGCATAAAGAGTACAGATGTGATGTGCAGTACACAGAGCGCTACTGACTCACTCGAGGCTAATACACGCATCAGAATGTGTCACCCAACTTGAAGAGGAGATAACACACACACACACACACACACACACACACACACACACACACACACACATGGTTCTCTTATATAAGCACACACCTGTGATTAATAAATGCAGAAATGCAGCAGCTGCCATAATGAGGAATGAAGTGTGTGATGACTCAAAAATGTTCGTCCTGTCACCTTATTTTATTTGATTTGATCTCATTTTATCCTCCACCCTCTACAGACATTTGTTTCCTATAAAACAGTAATTACATTCCTACCACAGTGCTGTTGGAGGTGTTGATTAGTTTTCTAACGCAGCGGCCCTGACAATAGTGCGGCCGCAAATCCCGGCTTTATATGAAAGCGCTCGTTCTAAGTCGTTATCGTTTCTATAGTAACAGCTCGTTCACAGTCATCGTGGATATGATGAAGTTTTCTGTAAGGAGACGTTTATGTAACATTTATGGAAGGAGTCTCCAGTGTCAGGGTTTTGGTAACGGTCAGAGGTAAAGCTGTGACTTTCCGACACTCGCTAACATGACAAGCTGCGTTTTTTGTGTTGTCTTTTTTTTTTTTTCAAGAGAGAGAAAAGAGAGAGGTTGGTGAGGGAAAGAGTGTTTATAGCTGCTATAACGTAAGTGAGAAGAAGAACTAACTTGTCTTGCAGACGTTCCACAATATTAAATCTAACTAGAAATGTATAAAAAGTGTGACGTATCATTCTTTAATACATTAAACTAATACATTAACGTGGTAGAAGAGGAATAAAACACTTGCACATGCTGTTATAGGAAAATAATCAACAGTGACAGTAACTCCGCTTCGTCACACCGCCCTGTTGTTGATTCCTTTCCTCTAACAGCACAACCCAAGTCATTTATTCCTTACATAACACCACACAACACAACCGTCCCAACTGGTTTGGATTTTAGTCAGATTACTTATTTGTCTCTTATGTGTATTTATTCCGAGGCAGATTATTATTATTTTTTTTGTTCTTTTATTGTTACACGTATATTTTTGCTGCATAATGTGAACATAAATGCCAATATAAACAGAAGGTGAATGAAGCATCATCATGTTTGCCTATAAAAATCTGCTTTATTTATAAAGCTATAAAGAGTCCCAGGTGCATCATTTCAGCTCTCATGCTTTCACAATAATGTTTACGTGCACATTTCAAACGGACTGTTGCAGACTTTGCACCGTATTGAAGGTAAGTTATTTTAAACACCAACAGTCAAGAGGTCTGATTCTGACACTCTCAGCATCTCCGTCTCTCTCTCTCTCGCCTCACCTCAAAGCGTAAACAGATCCGCACTCTCTGAAGCCTCCTTCAGTCTGGAGTATCGATTCAAACGCCTCTCCAGAGCTCTCCATATCCAGGCGTTTTAAACGCGGCTTATTCACACGGCCACTATTAGATCTCAGAGAAAGCTTTTTATAAAACTATTAGAGTCAACTTTTTCTCAAGGATAGACTTCCGATTCAGAACACACACACACACACACACACACACACACACACACACGATTCAAGTCTCACCCCCACCCATACCAACACACACACACACACACACACACACACACACACACACACACACACACATATACTGAGAGACTTAGAACTTCAACATTTCTAGGTTGTTCAACTGGCAGTGAACAAATGAAACGTTCCAGAGAAACAGGAAAAAGTGTTCTTGAAGCTACAGGAGGTGAAACTCGCCGATATTCAAATTTAATACGTGTTTTAAAACACATCCTTCGCTCCATAGGGTTCCAACAGAGCAGATGAGCCTTTTTTTCTCCTTTTTACTTCATCGCTGCCATGGCAACAACTAGCGAAGCTAACAGAGATGTCATTAGCGTTGTGTACAAAGTGTCGAATCCTTCATTGTGATGGTGCAAAAGAGCTCAGATCAAACGATTAGCCCAATCAGAAACAATCTTCTCTCTCCTGTACTGAATGATTCAGTATGAATCTAAATTATAGATATACAGTCAGGTTCAGAATTATTGACAGTGGTCCCTGGTTCGAGCCCAAGCTCACGTTCCTGTCTGTTATTATTATTTATTTATACAAAAATATCTGTTTTCTGTAAGGAGATATTCATGTACCATTTATGGAAGGAGTCTCCAGTGTCAGAGCTCTCTAACAATAAAGTATAAAGCTGTAACAAAAAAAAAAACAAAAAAAAAAAAAAAAAGAGAGAGAGAGAGAGAGAGAGAGAGAGAGAGAGAGAGAGAGAGAGAGAGAGAGAGAGAGAGAGGCTTTCACAACATTAAACGTAACTATAAATGGATCAAAAGTATGACGTGTCGTTCTTTAATAAATAAAAATCGTTACCTTTGGCAAATTGATATGTTATAAGAGAAATAAAACACTTCAGGATGTGCTGTCACAGGAAAATAATCAACTCTGGTTCATCACAACAACCCGCCATAACAGCATGACATGGAGTGGTTTATTCGTTACTTTACATTTACGGCATTTGGCAGTGGGCAGTGGGAGCTCAGTGGTTAAGACGTTGGGCTACTGATCAGAAGGTTGTGAGTTTAAACCCCAGCACCACCAAGCTGCCACTGTTGGGCCCTTGAGCAAGGCCCTTAACCCTCAATTACTCAGATGTATAAATGACATAAATGTAAGTCACCCTGGATAAGGGTGTCTGCCAAATTCCGTAAATATAAATGTTACTTATTGACGTACCAGTCATTTCACTCGGCTCGGTGTTTCATGTTCTGACCTGCTGCTCAGAAGGTTGTGAGTTCAAATCCCAGCATTGCCAAGCTTTCACTGTACTCTGCTTGTACGTGACAATAAAGGCAACATTTGGTTGAATTAATTTCGTCGACACGATTGTGACAACTGCTTTTTTTTTACCCATAAGTTTTGTAAATTCCAAGCAAATTTCTTTTGAAAGGTCGTCTAAATAAGAAGCTATCAAGACGACACCTGGTAAAACGTTTTATATTCCAGAAATCTGCTTCTCTCTTTCTCTTCATCATCACACTTTATTTTGACCCATAACTTTAACAGCTCTGTGCTTATGTGCAACATTTAAGAATTTTTTTTTCATTTGCATACGAAAAGTTTGATGGAAACCACAGTTGAAGTTAACAATCTCTAGTTCTCTACTCAGTCTGAACTGTGTGACTCTAATCTAGTCGTTGAGGAAAGCTAATCAACACGATAAGAATATGTGCCTTTGGCTAACATCACCTCCTACACACAGTGATCCGACCTTATCTTGGTGAGAAAACTTTCCTGTTTTAAAGTCCTTGTTAACTCTGTCCCACGACAATTTTCTCAGGCTCTGCGTGTGTGTGTGTGTGTGTGTGTGTGTGTGTGTGTGTGTGTGTGTGTGTGTGTGTGTGTGTGTGTGTGTCCTTGAGGTAAGACAATATGCAAAATTAATATGAAATTTGTCACCTTTACACTAAGGATACACGACTCATGACGTGTTTAAAATGGTATGACTACGTTCTACTGCATCAACAGTCATTTGAATTATTCTAATCTATCCCAGATTTATATAATCCATACTATGAGTAGGAGAACCAGAAGTCAGAATTAGCATGACCAGATTCATTTTAAAAAATCATCAAAGAGCCAGACTAGAGAACCAACAGACTATGTATGTAGAAGGTTAAAATACTTGAAGGCTAGAAGACCAGGAGATTAGAATGCTAGGAGAGTAGAAGACTGTGAGACTAGGAGACTAAGGGACTGGCTAACTGGGTGACTAAAAGACTGAATGATTGGGCAACCTGGAAACTGTGAAAACGGGACAGTAGGAGAGTGAAAGACTTGGAGATTGGAGACTGAGCAACTGGAAGACTTGGAGAACAGGAGACTGGGAAACTGGAGCATTTGAGACTAAAGGACTGGACATTGGGAGACCTGGACTGAAAGACTTGTAAGCTAGAAGACAAAGACTTGGAGGCTGGGAGACTTAGAGACTGGAGACTAAGAAACTGGATGCTGGAGACTGGGAGACTTGGATATTGAAAGAATGGGAGACTTGTAGACTGGACGACTTGCAGACTGGAGACCTGGAGACTTACAGACTGGACGTCTGGGAGACTCAGAGACTTGAACTAAGAAAGTGGACACTGGGAGACTTGTAGACTGGAAATCTGTGTGACTTGGAGACTGGGAACCTGGGGACTGGGTGAGTGAGACACTTGTAATCTGGAATACTAAGACTTGGAGACTGGGTGACTGGGAGACATGAAACTAAAATACTGGACACTGGAGACTGAAAGACTGGGAGACTTGCAGACTAGAGACTGAGGACTTGGAGAAAGACTGAGTGAGAAACTTGTAGATTAGACTGTGATACTAGGGGACTGCGCACCTGGAAGTCTTGGAGAGCAGGAAGCTGAACATGGCTTGGAGACCTGAACACCAGGAGACTGGAAGACAGAGTGACTGGAAATCTGAAAAACATTTTTATTTGGTGAAGTCCACGATCTGTTATGATTCTGAATCTCATTAGAAGGTTTAACTGATATGCTTGAATGTCTCTTATGATACATGCTTCTAAGACAATGATGTATACTAAAGCTAATGAGGAACAAACCGGAGTTTGAGGTGGGAAAAATAATGAGGGGGAGTGGCCAGGGGCGGAGTCAGAGCAGGAGCTAGGAAAACATGCTCTCAAAATGCAAATTTGTGGTTTGGCCAAATGCACACAAAAACATCCCAATGAGTCTACCTGTGAGATTCATACTGAAAAGTGTTCTTTAAGAGTATACTCCCCAGCAGAGTTCGGGAGAGCTACTCGTTTGATAATCGGATAATAGGAGATGTTTTCAGTCAGGAAATAAGCTTCAGTGACTTTAAGGACACACTCATTAGCTAAAGGTCATTTTTTTTTTCTCTGAGGTCATCTTCCAGCTTGAATTTGTGAAGTCCGCTCCCTCAACCCTCGCGCTGATAAAGCCTGACCTCGTCGCCTTTCCCAGCGAGTAATGTGTCTCTCGGTGAGCCGCTGCAGTGCAACCACTCTCTCCACGGCTCTTACACGATCGCTATTTTTTCCAGGAGGATGGAGGGATGATGACTGTAATTATCTCGCCCCGACACACTCGAGTCGGACAAACGAGTGCCTGCAAACCCACCAAACCAGAAAACCTCGACCTGTCTGTCAATCGGTCTGTCTCTTTTTCTCTCTCTCCCTCTTTTTCTCTCTCTCTATCCATCTCTCCCATTGTTTCTTGTTCTCAATCTCTCTCTCGCTCTGTCTCTCTCACTGTTTCTTGATTTCTCTCAGTCTCTTGCTCTCACTACCTCTCTCTCGCTGTCTCTC
>CM042546.1:11317809-11345309 GCA_023630585.1 Cranoglanis bouderius
TTTGTCAGTAGAATAAAAATATACTCGAATTCATGCTCACATATTTCAAAGCAGTGTCTCTCCAGCTGCTTCAAAGCTATACCCTCAGCCTCTTGGGTGCTTCTCAGATTAATCCCCTCTCTTTCCCTCTGGGCTGAGTCAAGCTTGTGTCATATTCTTTCCTCTTTTTTTTTTTTTTTTTAAATAACGGATTCAGTGGCGCTCTACAGGATGTTTGATATTTGCGAGATTTTTTTTTTTCATTACAAATCCCTGGCCCATACGTTTCCAGAACAGGAAAGCACGGTGGTGGTAGCATCATGCTGAGCGCTCTCTTTGGCCTCTTGGTTGCTTCTCTGACTAATCCCTTCTTCACCCAGGCACTGAATTTCGGTGGACCGTCGTGGATGTGGCGTATTCTTTCCGTTTTTAATTAATACCTAATCTAATGTCACTCTGCGGGACGTTCAAAGTTTGGGATGTATTTTTATAACTAAATCCTGATTGCTAATTTTCCAGAACTTTGTTTTGATAGACTCTTGTTCATGTTTGTTTAGGTAAGTTCTATAACAAACTCTAGGTTCTTCCAGGAACAGGTGTGTTTATACTGAGATCATGTCGACTCCAGCTTCTGATGGTAACTGGTTACACTAGAATTAAACGGTTTCACAGCAATGGGGTGAATAATTATGCACTCGACTTTTACATTCAAATTTGTATATAATTTAGTTGTATACAATTATATATAATCAATAAAATGGTATTGAATCCCCAACCTTACCCCCTCCCTCTTAGGGGGTGTAAACTTATGCAAGGCACTATAAATTTCACTTGGGAACATATGGTAACCCCCCTAAAGATAAAGATAGAGATGACTGGACTGATCTTCTCAGCCTGCTGCAACAATTTCCACCTTTATATATCGTAATAAAACATGGTATAAATATAACATGCTTTTTTAACCACGTTCGAGCACAATGCTGACCTTAAAACGATTCCCGTCCTCCCATAATGACCCATAATCCATTGTAACAGTGTAATCCGTGTTCTACATGTTCGTGATTGAGCGAAGTGTGTTGTTTCTAGACACACTGCTGAGGTAAATCAATTTGAGAGCATGACTGGGTTTGCTAATGAATCGTAACAGGAGATCTGCACTGGAGCCACAGCACAGGATAGGGATGCTTACAGACGGGGAGGTGACTGCAGGTTCTCCTCATCATCAAGTTCACCTTGTTGCAGTCTCTGATAATGTTACGATCAACGAGGGTCTTTCAGATGTTCAGAGAAGAGGAGGTCGAATTAATTGAATAAGGTTGAATAAATATCACATGCTACAAATTAGGGTTATATAGGGGGCCAAGCACCGAAAGTGCATAGGCACCCTATAGTTATTCTACCTTTTCTTCTTCTTCTTCTTCTTTTTCTGGCTAGGGTGTCTATGGTAGCCCATAGAACCTTCTGGTAAAAGTTGTGAAATTTGGCACACTGATTGGGAAGGGTCTAAGGAACATTCTGACCAAATTTGGACCAAGTGCTGCCAACACTCTAGAGCCACCATCGGGTACCTAATTTGGAAGTATGTTTATGGTCATAACTTTTGAACCGTATGTCCAAAATTGAAAAGCCATACATCCCTGGGTCGAGATGAGTTCAACTCTGACCTCAATTTCTGCCTAATTACATTTTCCTAATTTTATATTTTTGGATTTTGTAAAAAAAAAAACCTTTTTTCACTACTGCGCCTATAGATTTTGTCCAATCATCACCAAATTTGGCACACGTCATCTACAGAGTAAGCCTCATAAAAGTTATCAAAAAAATTTTGAATACCCCAAACGTTTTTTGGGGTATGCTGCTTGCAGCTTTCATTTTTAGTTCTTTTTTTGTCCATCTGAGTCACTGAAAGCAAAGCTTCTTGAATACAAGGAGATATTTGAACAACTTTTCAAAAATGTTCGAGTGCGTTTTTCCACATTTCACCTTCTTTAGCACTCAATACACAGCTTATAACGTTATTTTTAAGGCGTCTGATGTAACATGTATCAGTTGGCTAGCATGGTCATGTGAGCATATTCAAAAACTTTTATTTCATGAATGGAAAGTGAATGGAAATATTTTTGAAAACACTGTTGGTGTGAACAGCATTTTTTAAAATTAAGAGGTAAAAACTATGTTTTCAAAAATATTTGTATACAAACTGAACCAAAGGACAGAGCTGTAGCACTGCCGAAATTACGTGTTCTGGAAATTTGGATGAACAAAAAGAAGAAATAAACTCAATATGACAATGTTTTAAAACTAGTTATTATTAAAAAAGCATTTATTTAGCACTGGTTCCATGTTCTCCGTGCTCAGGTGATTTTCGTGATCTCTACACACTTGGTAAAAGGTTTGTTAAAATGTTTCTGTCACTATATTTCTGACCAAGGAATGAAAGAATTTTGCTCGGTTTTCAACTATAGAATCATGTAGAATCAAAAAAAAAAAAAAAAAAAGATTCAGTCAGACAGTAGGAACGCACACAGGTCTGAATTAGGATGCAGAAAAAGCTGGCTCTCTCATTAGGTACTGTGTTAGTTGGCACTAACCTATGTAAAGAATTTAGCTGACACGGAGCCTAGAAAAGGGCCACACATCTTTTAAATTTTTTTTTTTTAGCTGGAACACACTCAAGAGACGTCACACTCCTCTCCTGCTTCAGAGTGAGGAGACGTGGCCGAGACGGGAGGCTGTGTAGGAAGCTGAAATCATGCAGTATTTAATCGGACGCTGCTTGCCATATGAAGGAGATAAGCATTGACAGTTTCTCTCAGCGGCTTGGGACGATGTACAAACTGCAATGCAGTGGAGTTAAAGTCAGAGAAGAGTTCAGCATCAACACACAAATCCAGGTCCAACTCAGAAACCTATCTATTTTTATACCGAGTTTGCAGGATATTAGGTACCTGGTTTTTTTTTTGTTAAACACAGTCATTGAATTATAACACAGGTCGAAATAATTACACTTACACTCTTGAATTCTAGATTCTGATTGGTCAGAAGGTGTTAATTAATGTAACAGCAGTTACAGGTTTATATTAATGTGCTTGTTTAAATACGATATCGTTTCTATAGTAACAGCTCATCCACAGGTACAGCTTTGCGTAATCGTTTAGTTAAAGTTTTCTGTGAGGAGATGTTTATTTAATATATATGTAAGGAATCTTCAGTACAGAGGTTTTTTACCTCGCTTTGCGGGTTCTTAGTAACATGACAAGAAAAAAGAGAAGCTGGTGACGGGACGAGTCTATGTATCATGCTAGTTTTGTTTGCTAACAAACAATATATATGACTATATATATATATATATATATATATATATATATATATATATATATATATATATATATATATATATATATATGAAAAACCAAGTACAATTTTTATTTTAAAATGTGGGAGTGAAAAGGAGGGAAAATAAATTCTGTACAAAATTGGAACGTTCAAAACACACAACATTTCAAGACAGTTAGTTCCAGTCCACTAATTTCATTGGATGAGTGGCGTTCCAAGAGTGCTTATATTTAGTATAAGTGTGTATCATATACTACGCAAGCTAGAAAAAGGAAAATTGGTGTTTAGAAAAGCTAACTGCTTAAACAAAGAGCTTAAATATGGTGGCAGGAAATGAGGAACAGGTGAAACCAATCACAAGCCATACCCTTCAACAAGAAAACGAAGCTATGAGTAAATAAGGAATGTGGTAAACAGAAAGGGTCAGACGAGTAGACTGAGTATGGAAACCGAAAGGGGTCAGAACGTGGGAGCCTAAATGAGCATGGATTCACCCCTGAGAAAAAAAATGTCTGCCTTTGTTTTGAATCCAGCCACAACCCACAAGTCCCAGGTTCCTCCATGTATCCCACCTCTAAACAGTAATTCACCTACATAGTCATCCTCAGCCATGTGCACATCATTTAACCCCTCCAGGATCGTGTAAAATATTAACGGCAACTTTATCCTCTGCTGCACAGCAAGCAAGGAAAGTAGACGTGTGTCTGGAGAGAGAGCAGATTCTGATACATTTTTAATATCATGGCTTTGCTCTCACATCTCTGTGCCTTCAGGCACCTGCTCTCATTTCAAGCCTGTTAGGAATTTAAACACAAAGAAACAGGAGGTTTCGTAGCTACAAATGAAGGATAATGCTACAGAAAACCAGGCTCTGAGATACGGATGCTAACGTTTCCCAGTCCGCTGACTTGGCTGTCCGATTCGAGTAGCTAGGGGTGGAGGGTTATGATCATGATATAGAATTTAATTATTAACACCATATAAACTTTACAAGATTGATTTATCCTGAGCTATGAGGTCGGAAAATGATTCTGGATGGGAACTCAGAATTGTCTTCAGATGACATCACTGTCACTGTTCAACAAGCTGGGGATGTTGAATCTAATCTGAGGTTATTAGCTGGAGATCCGACATCGAATGGCATTGCATCGCCAGTTTCCCAGAACCAGGTTGGATATTTCCAATTTCTGAGTTGACTAGAACACTAGAATTAGCACTCGTTTCATTTTAACTACACTAGCAATGTTACCCTGTTAATAAAGAATACAGCATCAACCAACAAATTAGCACCAGCACATCACAAATCTTTCAACTGAAACATATTTAATGTGTTTCAGGGTGGAGTTTTCCTTTAATTAGCCAATTGTGAGACCCCTTTGTGTATAAATCTGGTGTAAAGGCATTTCTTTGGTTTGGCACATGTCCAAAGTCTACCAGATTTAAATTGTTAAAGCCTGTGTGTGTCTCTCTCTCTCTCTCTCTCTCTCAGGTATTTATATCCACACACTGTGGGAGGTGAGAAGGTGGTGATCAGAGAGAGAGATTAATGAAACAGTAGTGTGGCTGTGAATAATTCACGCACGTCCCATTTTCATTTATTAGCCTTTTGCTCGGAAAAGACCTGCATCTCTCTGAGCCGAGCCGAAATAAAAGAGCTGCTCAGAAAACGTGGCGTCATGCAAGATATGTGGTATTTGATGTACATAATGTAATGAAAGGTATGAGTGATAACATCACCACACAACCTAACCATTCATCACTGTACTAACGGATTCTTATACATTTGCGATTAGGACCTGATGTTGATGCTTTCTATAAAGTTCTTATGAAATGATTGAATTTCTCTTTGCATAAAAAAACCCCCAGAACTGCTGTCTAAATGTAGGGATTAGAGTAAATACCTTATATATACACCTTAATATTTATAACATGATTACAAAAATTACTGAGATATGTTATTTATGTTGTTCTAAATGAGGAGCAAATCTGCGTTAAAGCCACTATACTGAATTATCAACATCAACTGGACCTTGACTAACCCCTAGAAAGTCTTGTATTTTGTCACAAGTTTATAGCCGTATTCGGATGGGATTAGATTCAAATTCGGACCAGGAGTAATTCATTATGCGCAGGTGCTACTTGAGGATTTCATTAACACCTGGATCAACTGGATCATGTTGGTGTTCTCCTCCCTCCTCCCCATAGAAAATTCCAGAGCAAATGACCTGCTGTTTTCTTTGACCAACTCTGCAGTCATCTAATAATCCAAGACTAAAGCATATAGAGCTGTATTCAGAGTTGAACTAAGCAGCTCAAATGTATCTCCAGACTTTAAGTAAAACAGAGGCGTGTCTTAGTTAGCCACAATATGTCATGCAAACTTGAATTGAAGTTTGGCTGTAAACAGACAAAATTTTTTTAATGCCATTCAAGGCCAATATTAAATACATAAATATAACACTATTAATTAATGACATAATTAAGGACATACATTTTTTATGGATAAAATTATGAATGAACTTAAAGTGAGCTGGAAGTGGAGTAGATAACTGCTCGGTCAGCTTATCCTTCGAACCACAGTCACGTTTCCTTTACATTAATATTGATGTAAAGGACTTTTGTCTTAATGCACCAACATGACCCATAGCGCACTAGGTAAAGTGTCACTATGTTATACTCCATGAAGTGAGCGTATATGGTTACAAGGAAGCCATTTGTAATTGGGCCTAATTTGAAGATAAGAGATTTTACACAGATTACAGGTATGAAAAGTAAAAACAAGCAAAAATATTACTGTGGACATTAAGAACATTAAGTTCAATGATAAAAATGTGATGTTTTCTCCTAAATTTCCCGTTCTACCCAAGACGTTAATAAATACGACTCTGTAAGTGTTGTAACCAATCAGCAATCTGCACTATTTCTAGCTCCGCCCACGTGTCCTGGCTCAGTTCACACTGTACCTGTGCGAACAAATTCAGCTCGGTTGCTTAGTTACGTCCCAGAAATCCGTGGCACTTTTCAAATTAGGCGCACTTCTTAAGGTTATTTCGTGCTGCTAGATATTGAGTCTGTTCTGACTTTTTTTTGGAGAAATGCTTGTGGAGATCTTCTGAAAGGTCCTGAAAGGTATCTTTCCCCAAACTCACTTCCTCATTCAACTAATCCATTCAATCTGCACTCCATCCAGCCCTTTTCTCACCTGATCAAATTGTCCCTCATTTTCCCGTAAACCCAAACATGCCAGCGCTCATGTTTCTCTCTGGCTCCCTGTCCGTCTCCAGTCTGTATTAGGGAGAAAAGTGGATGCGTTTTAGAGGACATTATTTCATTTCTCGCTGACTCAGACACCCAGATTTGTTGGATTTCAGAAGGACGTGTTGGAGCACTGATTTGAGATGCTCGTGATGGACGCTGGGAGAGTAGTTATTAGCGCTGTTAATGGGAATCAGTGTCAAAACAGGATGGAAGTTTGAGAAAACACAAAGATGGAGATAGAAGGTGATTTTATCATCAAGAAAAGCAGGAAACTTTAAGACTGTAAGATATAGAACAGGGCTGAAGTGGTATCAAAAAAAGTCGCGGTACGAGATCACGGACTTCTTTAAAAACATTTTGAAAGAGAGTCGCAGTTTGAAATAACCTCTATACTGTATCAGTTATGTATACTCTTATTGTCATGTTACCGAAAAAACACAAAGCGTAAACCCTTGTGTCCTGAACATGTTGGAAAACTTAAAGTCACTGCTTTGCCTCTGACTGTTACGAAGCTCTGTTACTGGAGACTCCTTCCAACAATGTTAAATAAACATGTTCCTTATCCACTGCCGTCTCCAGCATGGACCAATCAGAAGCAGAGGAACATCAGACGCGGTGAATACATTCGTTATTTTAACTGCACGAATGAGAGCAATTTGACTATACAGCTCTTTAATCACATATTTAGTCGCTGTTCTGTAATTTTATTAACCACCTACTCTCATTTTGTGTGTGTGTGTGTGTGTGTTTGTGTGTGTGTGTGTGTGTGTGTGTGTGTGTGTGTGTGTGTGCAAGGAGGTTGAGGAAGCTTCTCACTCAGCTCTGGCACATTAAGGAAATTCGAGTCTCAGGAGAGCTCAAGCTTTTAATTACACCGTGTGTGTGTGTGTGTGTGTGTGTGTGTGTGTGTGTGTGTGTGTGTGTGTGTGTGAGTGGGTATACAAGTGTAATTACTGTTAAAGCCCTCTCACCTTCAAAACGTCATTAAACGTCATCGTGCAGATGGAGAAAGCATATCATCAGGAGGTCACATCATACAGTTGTATTTCAGTCAGAGACATGTAGAAGGAGTGAGAGAGATGTTGAAGTAAGGCCATGGGCCAGCACTTTTCTCTCTCTCTCACACACACACACACACACACACACACACACACACGCACATGTGCACACACACCATTTACGTACAAATACCTGAAAGCTACAGTATTATATGCATTTGATGAAGGCAAAAGTTCATCAGGGGTTCAACCGTAAGAGTTTTCAGGACAGACGCTGATTGGTGAGTTTCATCAGCATAAAACTCGATGTTGGGCAAAGTGTGTTTTATCTTCCATCAAGCAGACTTGGAGTTTTCCCACTCCTCCCCCGTACGCATACTGCATGTCTATACGTGCTGCACAACTCAAACCAGTACCGCACACCAGCACTGTGCACAGAGCGCATGTTTTATTGATCACACACCCCGAGTTTAAAGAGCACCGCAGCTGTCAGTAATGCACATCCCCCACATTCCCACATACCCTACTGCAGGTAATAAAATAAAAAGTGCACTCTTGTCATGACTCTTTCAGACTTCTCTCCATTTTCAGCAGCTCGGCAGCATGCTGCAAATGCCAGCAGGTCTGGCAATGGATAGACGAGAGGGTGGGAAAGAGTGAAAGAGAAAGAAAAAGAAGATCAATGCAGTGAGCGATTCTGCAGCGAGTAATGGAAAAGGTAAAGGATGTGGAAAGGTCAAAGTAATAAAGGTCCGGAACCACCTGCTGTCCAGCTCTGTGTGTGTGTGTGTGTGTGTGTGTGTGTGTGTGTGTGTGCACTCGTGCAAAATTTTGTGGCATAAAACGTTCACATAGACTAAAATAACCCTTGATCAAAACATATATGCAAATATATATTATTTGTGTGCTGTATTTAGACCCCATATCACCTAATCAACATAGTATATGTAAGAAATAAAACACTCCGTGTCATGCTGTTAGAGGAAAATAATCCACAACACAACATGGTGTGATGAAGCCCTGAAGTGGATAATTGTCCTTTGACATCACTGCCTAATGCGTTTTTATTCCTCCTATACAACAGCAATTTGCCAATGATCACAATTTTCTTTTCTTTGTTAAAGAATGTTGTCATTTTTTATCCGTTTATAGTTACAACATTAAACAACTTCCTGTTCTCGCCTTACGTTACATCAGCTAGTAAAAGTCGTTCCCTCACCCTCATAGCGCTGTGGTGTAGAATATAATGTAGAATCATTACTACAGCAACAACGTGGTAACTTGAAACGTTCAGCCACAGTATGTGTGCTAAGTAGCTGTGTAGCTAGCTAACGTAGCCAGCGTTAGTGACGTGACAGTGCGGTCGGCAAGCTAAAGCTTCAGTGAGGCCGCTGGCAGAACTGATAGCTAAAGATAATCAGAGCTTCGTATCAAAGTAGCTGGAGAACAGGCTAATTAGTGGTGAATGAGACTGCAGGGATGCTAGCAAAAACAGCCGCCTTAGCTATACGCTATTACGCGATTGTTTAAATGTGACTGTGTTTAAACCCTGTGTGGGTAAATAGCAGCTAGCAGAAACTAGCGGTACAGCGTAGGGAAGTATCATAGCTAGCTAGTATGCTAATTAGTGGTGCGTACAACTTCGGAAAATTTGTTTCTAATAATGTCTAATGTATGAAGGAAAACAAGACTATGATGTGGTGGTTAGTACGTAAATGATCATAAATGCTAATGTTTAGGACAGTCTTTTTTGTGAATAGTAGAATATTCACTTCTTAAAGACTGCAAGAGTTGTTTAGTACTGAAGAAAAAATGCAATTAGGAGACAAAGACACTGATACCATGAGTTGTATGAAAGAGTGGGAAAATGCAGCTGTCAATCAAGTAAACTGATAAATGCGGCGCGTCATTAATTATTTAATCACTCAGTTTGAGAAGCTAACGCCTGAGAGGCAGAAGGCTGTAAATGTGGGTTGTTGTTTTTTTTTTCTCATTTCTAATCAAGCAGGTCAGTATTTATACACACACACACACACACACACACACAGAGTAATCAGAGGCAGATTTCTGTTTCTCCGACTCCTCGTCTCTTCCTGTGGAGATCATATATGGGAAAACGATCGACTTTACACTTTCGATGAGTCATGAGCGTAATCTTTAATGTCAGAGAACCATTTCGAGTCCAATCGGTGCAGGATTGCATCGTTGGGTGCTGTGTGTTCAGGGTGTGATCTGTTTTTTAATGCACTCTGTATTTTTAATGTATAACCAAGTGGCGGTGGTAAGATAGAGCTTCATTAACCGCAGATGTGAACGTCAGATAATAAATATTTAATGATGTTCAGTTGCTAATTTGGTGGGGGTGGGGTGGGGTCTGGGGGGGGGTTCTAAGAGATTTAAGATTTAAGAGATCAGCTCTTGTAATTAAATTACAAATCAACCTTCATCTGGAACCTTCTCCAGGCTCTGGAAGGTGTGGGAGAAGGTTTATTAGCTTACTGAAACCCATATGCAACCTGCAGTCAAAATAGAAAAATAGAAAAAAGAAATACACACACACACACACACACGCACACACACACACACACACACACCTTTCGCAGAATTGCTTCATGTCACATGTCACAGTGGCCGTGATCTTGAATAAGATATCTAATAAGATATTTCTATTTTTTTCCCCTAATAATTCTAATCATCTCTCTCTCTCTCTTGCTCGCTATGAAGAACTTAAATATAGCACCTTTAAATTATATCGGATTTGAGAAAGAGAGAGAGAGAGAGAGAGTGAGTGAGTGAGTGAGAGAGAGAAATGGAGAAGGAGATGGACAGATAGTCCAGATGGAGAAATCCTGGTCTGAAGCCAGTTCCTTTTTGTGCTCCATTTGTCCTGCTTTAGAGTTTCTTCGGGTTGTTTCAGGTGATTGAGCGCCAAAAAAAAAATTGGATGGAGCATGTGGTGTCGTTTCATTGTTTCATAACGAGTCCTCGTGAATGCTTAAGATTTCGCACGCTGACATTCCCACGCAGATATCTTAAAGATCTGCACTTCCCAAAAACAAAACAAAACACAGGTAATGCCGAAGATCTTACGCTTTCTTCGGGTGTCGTCACCCAGAAGAGGTTCCCTTCAGTTCCTCTCCAGGTTTCTCACTCATGTCTACTCAGGAAGTTTCTCCTCTCCGCTGTCATCTCTGGCTCGTTCATTAGGGAGCTACACTGATCAGTCAATTTATTAGGAACACCTGTACATTCATGCACTTATTTAGCCAATCAGCCAGTAATGTGGCAGCAGCAGAACAATGCATAAAATCATGCAGATACAGGAGTCCAGTTTCGCCAAGTCTGTGCCCACTGTAGCCTCGGATTCGCAGTGTGGGTTTCCGCTTCTGCGTTCTGAGATGCTTTTCTGCTCAGCACAGTTGTAAAGAGTGGTTATTCGAGTTACCGTTGCCTTAAGGTGAGCTCGGACCAGTCTGGTCATTCTCCTCTGACCCGTCTCATCGACAAGGTGTTTCCATCCAATGGACGTTTATGGGTTGTTGTTTTTTTTTTTTTTCCCACATCAGAATTAAGTGTGAAAAATCGCAACACTCATGTTTGTTCTCTTGTTTTAAGGTGAGGGTGATACTTGTATCCAAATTCGGTCTACATTTTTGGGGTCAAATCTTGATTAAATTCATTAATGACGTCTCCAATGTTTAAATAAATGACACAGATGTACTGCTATAAAACCCAAACTGACGGGGACAGAACAGCGCTCCAGTCTGCGTCGCAGTAAAATGTCCTACATCAGCAGGGAACATATTAAAGCAGGCGACACTGTGGAGTCAAATGATAAATGTGGAGGAGGAAGGATGATGGAGGTAATGGAAATGACACTCGCAGGACAGGAAGCTGTTTTTTTGTTTTAACTTTACAGTTCAGAGCTAAAAATCGAACGTCGGCAATCTCTCAGCGTGTCGCTCGAACACTCTGCGACAGAAATGCTCTGTAATGAATTTAACATGTGCGAGAATGCATTTGTCAGCCGTGCAAAACATAATTGCACGTCTGGGATGTCTGTAACCATGGAGACGATCATACACACGTACACGTTTACACATCTAATATGCTTACCAGTTCATTTCGTTGCCGTGATCTTGATCTTGAAATCGATATTCCAAGAGCAACAATGAATATGATGAACCAGTTAAACGTTTAAGTGTTAAGTTTTATGTTTTATGTAAAGAAAATGCCTCTGGCTGGGTGGAGAACAGGGACGGACGTCAACAACTTGCTTAAGAGCAAGAGTAAAATTTCAGTCAAATTCTGTGACCACAGAAAAGAACCTGATTTCTTGAACCTTAAGCAGTGAGAAAAACACTTAAAACAGCCACAGTGTGGTGTTGCCATGTATGACATAAGACACTGAAGGTACTTAAGGTACTTAAGGGACAATTTGGCACTTTACACAGTAGTCTGATGAGTGCCGGGTCAAATGCCAGCTCGTCCCCGTTGCTCCAGCGGCCCTGTAACACCTACACACAGTCCCCTCCAAAACTATTGGAACGGCAAGGCCGATTCATTTGTCTGTGCGGTACACCAAAGACCAACTGGGTTTGCCATCAAAAGATGGATATGAGAGACGTGTTAAACAACATAAAACATAGAACCTTTTTTATCAGACCACCCAATTTTTAGGTGAGCAAAAGTATAGGAACAGACAAGTCT
The DNA here is from genome assembly GCA_023630585.1 of Cranoglanis bouderius. Taxonomy (NCBI): domain Eukaryota; kingdom Metazoa; phylum Chordata; class Actinopteri; order Siluriformes; family Cranoglanididae; genus Cranoglanis; species Cranoglanis bouderius. Next base: position 11,330,091 of record CM042546.1, read on the forward strand.
TGAAGTAAATTAAAGTAAATAACACTTAATATTTGGTTGCATGTCCCTTGCACCCAATAACTGCATCAAGACTGCGACTCACTGACATCACCGAACTGTTGGTTTCTTCTTTTGTGTTGCTTTTCCAGGCTTTTACCACAGCTTCTTTCAGTTGTTTGTTTGTTTCGGGGGGTTTCTCCCTTCAGCCTCCTCTTCAGGAGGTGTAATGCTGCTCACCGGGTGATTGACTTGGCCAGTCTAAAACCTTCCACTTCTTCTCCCTGATAAAGTTTGTTGAGTTGGCGGTGTGTTTTGGATCGTTGACTTGCTGCACGATAAAGTTCCTCCCCATTAATTTGGATGCATTTCTCTGTAAACTGGCAGACAAAATGTTCCTGTAAACTTCTGAATTCATTCTGCTGCTACCGTCATCAATAAAGATTAGTGAGCCTGTTCCAGAAGCAGCCATGCGAGCCCAAGCCATGACACTACCTCCACCATACTTCACAGATGAGCTTGTATGTTTTGGATCATGAGCAGATCCTTCCTTTCTCCACACTTTGGCTTTTCCAGAACTTTTGTGGCTCGTCTCTGTATTTCTTTGCGAATTGCAATCTGGCCTTCTGATTCTTACTGTTGATGAGTGATTTGCATCTTGTGGTACGGCCTCTATTTTCTGCTCTCGAAGTCTTCTTCGAACGGTGGATTGTGATACTTTCACCCCTGCCCTGTGGAGGTTGTTGTTGATGTCACTGACTGTTGTTTTTGGGTTTTTCTTCACAGCTCTCACAATGTTTCTGTCATCAGCTGCTGTTTTCCTTGGCCGACCTATTCGGCCAAGTTGCTCAGTTGCTCAGTACACCAGTGGTTTCTTTCTTTTTCAGGACATTCCAAATTATTGTATTGGCTACGCCCAATGTTTGTGCAATGCCTCTGATCGAGTTTCCTTTTTTTCCTCAGCTTCAAAATGGCTTGTGCTTCTCCCATGAACAGCTCTCTGATCTTCATGTTGCCTTACACTTTTTAACAACAAATGCAGTCTTCACAGGTGAAACTCAAAGGCTAAAAACCAAGAGTAGATGCTCTGAACTTTTTATTGTTTGAACAATCAATCTAACAGGACACACCTGGGTAACAAGAAACACCTGTCAGTCACATCTTCCAATATTTTTGCTCGCCAACAAATTGGGTGGTCCAATACAAGACGTGCTATGTTCTATGTCGTTTAACACGTGCACATATAAATGCCAGGTAATAAAAGCTGAAATTCTAAACTCTCCTCCTTTTCTCATATATCTTTTGATCTCAAACCCAAATGTCTTCAGTCTACAGCAAACAGATGTCTTCGCTGTTTTACCATGCAATACGTCAGGGTGGAAAATGTCATAACGCAACCTGAAGGTCAGCTGAAACCTTTGTTCCTCGCCTCAGGTGTTGTGTGAACTCGACAGCAGCACTGAGGAAAGCAGTCAGACAGCGTTGGAATCAGCCTTTATAAATGTTTTATGTCAGCGATCATAAAGGGATCATCTTAAGTAGGTGTTACGTATCTCAATTACATAAATAGCCACACATTCAAAAGTCATTCAAAAGTTTAGACAGGGACAGTTCCTTATTCAGAGTCAGGTCACACAGCTGCTTAAATGGATTCTCTATTTACATTTGTTTTGGCTAATCAAATCTCTCTGGATCAGATCAGACCATAAACTTAACGTCTCTGCATCATTTTGTATGGCTCATGCCACATCTGCTATTAATAATATTCCAATTTATTGTCTATTGCTATTATTACCACGGGTTTGTGTGGGGGGGGTTTTCTAGTGCTTCGCTGTTTTTTGTTTGGAGCACCACCAAGTCCTACCACGTGTTTATCCCTCAAGTGTCCATCATTTGTTTCTAGGCTAATTTGATGGAAACCAATGTTTCTACCTTCTTCTTGTTTTTTGTTTTTTTCAGACTAAGGTGTCTTTGCTGATTGGATGTAAATGTTACGCCTGGGAGCTGAATTTGGCAAGCAACCTGTGTAAACCTCAAAACCCATCTGCGCAGAGATGAAGTCGTCCTGCTTTATTTGCGTTGTGCTGGTCTTTCTTTGGACGGTTGAGCATCTGATTCGAGAATACATCAACACTCAGCTTTCTATGAACTGGACGGACGCTCAAAGTTACCGTGCACACGTGTACAGAGGCCTGGCTGTCGTCACAAGCAAAGAAGAATACCAAAGGGTCCGGGAGGTCGCAGGAAGCAGTGGTAAGGGCTGGATCGGGATGTACAGGAGCATGAGAAATTCAAATGTCTGGCTGTGGAGTGATGGGAACGAGTACTCTTACTTTCTGTGGACGACTGGCCAGCCTAACAATGTCAATAAAACTACTGCTACTTGCTACTGCTGGAGCATTCTGCCGTTTTACTGTTACAGGTTCGAAATCTTGGTTGAAGAGAAGAAGACATGGGAGCAGGGTCTTGATTACTGCAGGGCTCACTACAAGGACATGGTCTCTCCAGCCTCCGAGAGTCAGCTCCAGCTGGCTGAACAGGAGGCCATGCAGAACCAAATGGACCACGTGTGGACAGGGATGCGCTTCCTGAATGGAAACTGGTACTGGGTGAACGGAAAACAACCGGAGAGCACGGTCTCGATGCCCCGATTCACCCAACCGTCGTGGAGCTCGTAACGTCAAGACACACGTCTGGGAGAACAGACAGTGCGGCGAGCAGCTTCCTTTCCTCTGTTCCCGGTGAGGTGAGTAACAAACATCCACAACCACAGATCAGGAAACAAAAGTTCGTAAGACCTTCACCTTCATTTCCACATTAATGTTAATTAAAATTAATTATACACATAGAGACACATCACGCGTTTGATTCAGTTATAGCTGCATTAAATGTTGTGAAACGTCTGCGAAACATGTTCTCTTACATTATAGCAGCTATAAACAGTCGCAAAAAAATGAGAAACTGAAAAGCATATACGCATATTCAAAGTACTTTCTAGAAAAATAAAGTGGTGTAGTAATAATAATAATAATAATAATAATAATAAGACTTTCTTTTAGGTCTTTTGTTGGAGAATTAGAATTAGTTAGAATAGTATATAGAAATTTTGAAAGGCCTGTTATTTTAGACTGATGATGTTCCTGCGAATTTGACACATTTTCATATGAAATCTGGTGGTCAGTTACTTCACGTGTAATTAAAATTGAACTAATATGCTTTGAAGGACACCAGGATTTCTTTGGACGTTCTTTGTGCCTGGAGCACTGTTGGTGAATTTGGAAATAAAGCTTCTATGACTTACTTTATCGTGATCATCATTATACAGTGTTTATCCAAGCAGAAGTTAAGATAAGATAACAACTTTAACTCTTATATTACTATTAAAATTTTTTTTTTTAAAACATAGCTAGAGATACAGTACATTTAGGTGTGTTTAAGTCACTCGAGGTTTCGCTTGTGGGCGTGGCCTGTCCAGATTTTTTTTCTCTCCAATTTCCGACGTGACATGGTAGAAGACTCGTTCCCTCACCAGCTTCTCTTTTTTCTCCATCTTGAAATTAATAAGACAAAAAAAAAACGCAGCTTGTCATGTTATCAAAGCAAACAACCGCAAAGTCGGAAAACTTAAAGCTACAGCTGCTGAAACTGGAGACTCCTTCCATAAATGTTGACATTTCACCGAAAAACTTCACCGTATCAACGATTAGATGTTTTCTGTTGTCGTTAAATATGAGAAGGTAGAAGCTAAAATACAGTCTACATCCTAAAATTTACACGTTTACACTTTTTATTTAAAATGTATTTTCGTTGTAGCGTAATATCGTAGTAAAACGTGTGAGTCTGTGTTTATCATTTTTTTCCTTTCGTTTGACCCCCGTTTGAACACATTGGAGTGGGAATTAACTGCAGGGAGGAACGGAAGAGGGAAGTGACAGTACGGGATACGGGAGACGACGGACAGAACTCACTGTGGGATTAGTCTGAGGAATTTACAAGAGCCAATCAAATTTTAACAAAGAAATGTTTGTATTTACGTTAAAAATGTCAGTTAGTGTGTTGAAGCGATTAAATAAAAGTTATTACTGACATATGAAATGTCTTTTTTTTGGGATTAGGCAAGCGTTTTATTTCACAGCGCGGATGTGGAGCAGCAGGACAACGGTTACGTGACTTCTCTCAGCTGTGTACATGATGACATCAGCAGCGATGGAGGTTATAACGTGTATATACGCGTGTTTATAAGACCCTGGTGAAGTGCGAGTGCAGATGTGAGTGTGGACTCGGGGACAGAGCGTCCTCTCCCTCAATATTTCACCAACTGAGGAAAGGGTCATGAAAGATTCACACACAGGGGACTGAATGCATGAAATCACACCTCCTCCCTCCATCATTAACTCCGCCTGATGATCCCTCTCTCCGAGCTGAGCTTTTTAGCTTCTCTCTCTCTCTCTCTCTCTCTCTCTCTCTATATATATATATATATATATATATATATATATATATATATATATATATATATATATATATATATATATATATATATATATATGTTTTTTTCTCTCTGTCCATCTCTCTCGGTCTGTCACCTTTACATTGATTTTTTTCTAAGTTTCCTTCTCTCATCGTTCCTCATTCTTTTTCCTCATCCTTCTCTGTTTCTATCCGTTTTACTCTCTTTCATTTTCTCTCTCTCATTCTCCCTCATCCTTTTTTCATTCTCTCTCTCTGTTTCTATGTTTTACCATGTCTTTCATTTTCTAATTTTCATTTGCTTTGCGCTCGTTTTCCCCTCATCCCTCGCTTTCATTCAGTTTTCTCTAAATCTCTTTCACAGCCACTTTTCTTTTCTTTCCTCTATTTCATTTTTACCCTCTCTTTCATTGTCTTTTTTTTTATTTTACAGTTCCCTCTCTCCTTCTTTCTCCCCTCCTTGTTAAAAACATAAAATGGGATGAAGTCAGAATGCTAACAGTAGTGCGTTAATGACGATTAGGAGAAACCAGTACAGTTCTGAGTTCATATGGTCTGAATCACACTCACACTCTCTGAAGATTCTCACAGGGCTGGTGTGCGTGTGTGTGTGTGTGTGTGCGCATTCTCTGGCTCCACCATGTCCTCGCTCTGTCGTATCCCACAATGCCGAGTGTCAGCCAAAGAGTTGGCGAGATGAAGAAGCAGTGCTGCGCTGACTAAAATAACAAGACATCATTAAAAGCAATGCAGGTCTCACACACACATACAGACACACACATATACATACATACATACATATACACATTATATATATATATATATATATATATATATATATATATATATATATATATATATATATACACACACACACACACACACACACACACACACACACGTATACACATACAAACACACATATTTGCATTTACACAGCATGTCATAAATGACAGAATGGTGATAGAAACGGGAGAGGAAGTGACAGAGAAATAGAGATAGAACAACCAACATCAATCACAGACATGACAGAGTTACAACTGAAAATGTGAGAGAGAGAGAGAGAGAGAGAGAGAGAGAGAGAGAGAGAGAGAGAGAGAGAGAGAGAGAGAGAGAGGGGGGGGGAAGACCATAGTGGAATGACATGTTTTATAAATGTACAGAGAGACAGAAAAGATAGAGAGAGGAGGGGAGGGGGAGAGAGGGAGGGAGGGAGAGAGTTATGGTGGAGTGAATTGGAAAGACAGGTGTGTTTTAAAAATGAAGAGACAGAGAGAGTGAGACAAAAATAAACACTGACAGAGAAAGAGAGAGGAAGGAAAAGACAGACAGTGAGAGGAAACAGAGAGAGAAAGAGAAAGAAACAGGGAGAGAGGCCACGAGAGAGACAGAGAGAAAGACAGAGGGAGAGCCAGACCAGCGACAGTGGAAATGGAATGACAGATGTTTTTATAAATGGAGAGACAGCAGCGAGAGACAGACAGGTAGAGCGTGGAAGGGCAAAGTGGACCCACAGATACGTTTCATAAATGGAGAGGAACAGACTGAGAAAATGAACTGATGAGAGAAAGAGTGAGTGACATAAAAAGATATAATACTCAATGAAATTTTATGAGTATTACAAATCACATTGGATTTTTAGTCTCTCAGCCACCAGACCTGTGCTCTTTCCACCGGGAAATTATTATTATTATTATTATTATTATTATTATTATTATTATTATTATTATTATTATTATCATTGTTATTAAAACATGCAATCAAATCCTGTATTTTTGTCGTGTAATTTTAAAGGAGGAACATGTCCTAGCCTGACTTCTAATTTCAGTTCAAATCATTTACTTTTTAGCTTTTAAATACTTCAAGATACGTTAATGTTAAATAAACATCTCCGCATAAAATATCAACAATTACACACGTTTTTTCAATCCGTTTATGTGAAGCGTTCACCGTACAAGTCCCTGTGCATGAACCGTTACTATAGAAACAACAGTGTGTTATATTAAGGAGAGCATTAATATAAACCTGTGATTTGTTGCCGCGATACTGTCAGAGCTTCTGTTATAGAAAGTGAAGCAACACCTTCTGACCAATCAGAATCCAGAATTCAGCAGCACCGTGGTATAACACACAGTTCACCACTTCAGCAGAAGCAGAAGGTCGTGAAGGACGAGGTTGATCTGAGGCGTGTTGTTAATAAGCGTGATCAGTGACATTCTCATCTGCGCAGTAAAACAACATGCATGTGTGTGTGTGCAGGTTTATAATGAGGAATATAAATGAGGTGTGTTAAAGTAGTGTGAGGGTTCCAAAGTGAGATCAATTCAGATTTCCTCATTACTTCACTGTCAGGGTCCATAACCGAGCGCCACACTTAAAACTGTTCGTTCCAGGGTTAAATAACGTTTGCTCTGGTGTAACGAGAATAATGGAGATTAAATAGCTAACGAAGTTAAAAGTCTGCCATTTTGTTGCCATGCTTCATCAGGAGCCTGTAATGATCTAATAAAAGTGTTCAGCGTGTGAGCAAATGGCGTAAATTAAGAGCTCAGAGGAAAAACTCGATTAAACGCTGAACTGAAACGTGATCTTCCAACACACAGGACTTACTCAAAATGATTCGGTCGTTTTAAACGAGTCACTAAAGTGAATGAATCAGTGTCAGTCAGTGTCATGGCTGGAGTCACTCTCAGAGTCCTTCGAATGTTTCAGTCATGGCTGAGATTCGCTCCGATCTTATTATTGCGAATCAGTGCTTGAATAACTGACTCTTTTGGGCATAGCCAAAATTGACTCCGCTCCCGTGGAGCAAATCAGTTTTTGAGTCATGAACTCTTTTCATCGCTACAGAGATTCACTTCTCTCTTTCAGCAAACCAATGTTGGAATCAGTGAATCCTTCCTTCACGAACACATTCACTGCTCTCTCATTCAGTGAATCAATTTTTGAGTCACTACAAAGATTCACTTTTCTCTTGTTTAGGGAATCAATGCAAGTCTGTGAGTCATTTAATTACAACCAAGATTCACTCAGTTCGGGGAACCAGTGTTTGAATCAGTGAATCTGTCCATCACAACTGAGATTCACTCCTCTTTTCCTGTGTGTCTGTGACTCTTTCAACCACATAATTTAATCAGTAACTCACTCCATCATGGACAAGATTCACTCCTCTTTCATTCAGTGAATCGTTTAACCTTTTGAGAATCAACTGAGAATAAATTCATCTTTAAGTCACGACCGAGATTCACTTGGTTCAGGGAGTCAATTCAGGGAATCAGTGTTTGAATCAGTGAATCTGTCCATCACAACCGGGATTCACTCCTCTTTGCTTCAGGAAATCAACGTTTGATCAGAGACTCTAGAGTTTTGCTTCGCTCACGTGAATCAGTGAGTCTGACTCATCCAAAATTCATTCCAAGATTTAATCAGCATCTCACTCCATCATGGACAAGATTCACTCCTCTCTCATTCAGTGAATCACTGTCAGAATCAATTAATCTTTTCATCATGACGGATTCACTTGGTTCAGGGAATCAGTTCAGGGAATCAGTGTTTGATTCAGTGAATCTGTCCATTACAACTGGGATTCACTCCTCTCTCATTCAGGAAATCAATGTCTGTTCCAGAATTATGATAAAGTGTATCTTAATTCATCTTATCAGTAACTCTTTCCATCTTGATAGAGATTCCCTTGCTCTCTTGTTCAGCGATTCGCTCCTCTCTTGCTTGGCGAGTCAGTGTTCGAGGCAGTGAATGTTTTGGTCATCACTGGTCATGATTCAAATAACTCTAGTCAGTAAAAAGACTCAAAGCTTTCGTCACTAACTGGAATATTCTGATACACGATGAAGAACAATAACTATACAGTAAATGTTGAAAGGTTTGCCAGTGAGTGTTGTGCTGTAATGGACTATAATGGTTATAATGTGAGGTTAATTACTTTGGTGCATCTTTATTCCTGCTGTGTGACCAACACTGGAGCCTTGCTGAGAAAGAGAAAGAGAGAGAGAGAGAGAGAGAGAGAGAGAAACAGAAAATGCTCTGGCTTTGGCATTGAGAAACAGAGCACGGAAGACGGAGAATGTGTGCGTGTGTGTGTGTGTGTGTGTGTGTGTGTATTATTTATTCAGTGTTCCTGATGTTTCACCCTCTGCGCTGACCGACTCGGCACTGTGGGAGATCAGTTATGGAGAGATATGTGTAATGCGCTCTGCTGCTGTGTGTCCGTTAACACTCTCGAACCCCGTGACCCCCACAGCGGATGGAGAACAAAGAGATACTTGGACCAGCTTGGACCAGAGGAAAAGCTGTAGCTGGAAGTCAACTCTGTCTCAAAAGGATCATGTTTCACCCTAAATGTTGTCAGTGTTGTTAATGTTGTCTTATACTGGGGGTAAATGCGTCACCCAAAAATCTTTAAAATTGTGTTAATGTCTGTCTCAAACCACGCCCACTTCTCAGTGTCAATCAAAGGTGGAACGTTAGTGTCAGAGTCGTTTGGTAAAACTTCACCCCCTTAAGCCCCACCCCCCTAATGATTAAAACTGGAACTACACCAGAATGCTGGAAGTAAGATCCATCGAGACGGGACAATGTTGTTAAATTCTCAAATCTGATTGGTCAGAAGGTGTTGATTCGTTTTTTTTCTGTAACAGGTTTATATTAACGTGCTCGTTCTAATATGTTATTGTTTCTATGGTAACAAATACACAGGGACTTGGTACAGCAGGTGATCCACATAAACGGATTAAAAAAGCATAACCGTTGATATGGTGAAGATTACTATATGCTTATATAACATGTATGGAAGGAGTCTCCAGTGTCAGCGCTTTGTAACTGTTAGAGGTAAAGCCGTAACTTTTCGTTGTCCAACATCTTCAGGACAGAGGAGTTTACGCTTTATGGGGAAAATAGCGTTTATAGCTGCTATAACGTAAGTGAAAACGGGAACTAACTTGATTCACAGCATTAAATGTAACAATAAATGGATAAAAAAGTATGACGGTCTTTAATAAATAAAAATTGTAATCGTTGGGAAATTACCGTTGTATAAGAGAAATAAAACACTTTAGGGATGTGTAATTATAGGAAAATAATCAGTGTGTGTGTGTGTGTGTGTGAGAGACTAATTGCAGATCAATACTAATGACAGGCTCAACCCTGATTCTTAGTGACTACACATAAATCTATGTGATGTATGATGAGTGCACACGCACACACACACACACACACACACACACACACACGCACACACACACACACACACACATTACTGTGATTTGTGCACCGCACTCCATGACGAACACGCTGACCGAAGAGATCGATAAACACCGCATGAGAGGGACAGCTGAATGAGTTCAGGGAATCAGACGAAGCAATTCAGGATTAAGACGTCGTTCACAGACCTGGGGGCGTTTAACTTTCATGGAAGTTCTATCTGGACCAGCAGGTGCATTCCTTAGTTCCTCTCACAAGGATGAATCTGAACAAAACCCCAAGGAACCGTTTCCTTCTGTCCAGTTTTCTATGGAACAGCAGTCTCACTCAGGGTTGCCAGGTTGGCCATTCGAAACCCAAAAACTAGCCCAATACCAAAACTCACAATCTGATGTTCTTAAACTCATGACAAACTTTACCAAATATATTGTAATATTTATATCAACCGCTTAAAATGTCAGTGATGTAGCGACAAATCGAATCCACAATTTCTAACGTTTTAAGACACCCACAACAACATTATTTTCTTGTAACGGCACGTCCTGAAGTGTTTTATTATTCTTACAATCACAGCAAATTCCCAACGCTAACCATTTTATACTGATTAAAGAATGACGTTATACTTTCTATATGTGCATAGACAAGTTAGTTCCTGTTCTCACTTATATTATAGCAGCTATAAACATCATTTCCTTCATCATCATCTCTTAATAATAGAAAAAAAATGCAGCGTGTCATCTTACCAAGAAACCACAAAGAGTAAACGCATCCGTCCTGAAGATGTCGGAAAAGTTACAGTGTACCTCTGACTGTAATATCGTACTGACACTGGAGACTCCTTCCACAAAAGCTAAATAAACATCTCCTTACAGAAGTTTAAAAAAAAAAAAAAGTTTATGCGGAGCGTCTGCCGTAAAAGTCCCTGTGCATGAGCTGTTACTATAGTAACCATAATGTATTAGAACGAGTGCATTAATATAAACCTGGGATTGCTGTTAGAGAAAATTAACCAACACTTTCTGGCCAATCAGAATCAAGAATTCAAATGTGTAGATTCAATTATCGCAAGTGTTTCCATAATTTCAGCCATAAATGCCAAGGTGATGGTAATCGAAACTGAAACATTTCAGAGGAAAATTGCTAAACCTGCATTTAAAAACGGAGGAGGCCGTGTCTGTTCGGAGCGTGACTGCCTGTCTGGTGTAAAGCCGTGGGGGACGTCTCCTGAGGGGGAGGTGAGAACCGGCAGCCATTTGGTGAGCTGGGTAAAAGACAGTGTTGCATCTTTGTTACAACGGGCCCCTGTACAGGCAGAAAACACTGGAGCTCTACTCACGCTGCCTTTCCAAATAAAGTATCTGCACGTGCACACTCCTACACCTTTAAAATGTCATAAATAGGCAGTAAACTGGTAGCCCAATAAAGGTGTCTACCCCTGCTTAACACCAAACACTGGAGAGCAAAGCAGAAAACAAGCAACAAGTCATTTATACACACTATTTTGTCCACAGCTTCAAAAACAGCTCACGGTTCTGTATCAAACAGTGGCCCAGCGGCCATGACCACATACCACAAAACAGCACCACAACTAATTAGCAGAATATGAAACAGAATGATGAGTTGATTCCATGATTAGCCTGACATTTAGCCGTTGTAAATTTTAGCAGCGATATCCGTCTTCTTTTATTTTTAAACGTTTTTTCTGTTTTTTTTTCCACTCACAGGCTGCATTTACTCCAGTAACAATGATGAGTTGTTGTTTTTTTGTTTTTTTTTAGCATAGTATTAGCTAATACACAAAATGTGGTTAACTAGCGTGATTTACTTTCAATCGATAATTTGGGTAACATGGTTTTACTTTCAAAGTGACCTCGTCAGTCGGTAGGGTCAAAAAAGAAAACGAAAGAAAGAACGAAGGAGTGAACGGACTTTTCTTCTTCTCGTGATCTTCAGGAATTTTTGCGGAACATAATGTGACTTCCCGTTGAACATGTGGAGTATTCCAGATGTGTCATTCAGGTGAGTGCGTTCAGGTAGCCGGGTCGAGTGAAAACTAAAACGTGCATTATTTCATAAACTAAAATGGACGACTCGGGGAAAATGATGTTTCAAGCATCAGTGGGTTAAAGTTAAATGGAGTCACGAAATACAAAGTACTTTAATGATTCTATATGAAGGCAAAGTGGACTTATAGTGGGCTGAGCCTGAGAGCTGGTTCTATGTGAAAGACACCTGACCTGTGTTTCAATCCTCAATCCTGGAATCACCCCTGACACTGTTCACTGAGGAGGATGTAGACGAGGTACCAAAAGGTCCAGATGTAAATAAATAAATAAATAAAATGATTTAATTGTGGCACCTCTGAGCTGTCTCCTTCTTTCTTTTTGCTCTGTCTTCGCTTTTTAGCTGCATTTTAATGTTTAGAACCGAAACTCACTCTGCTACTTTTGCCTGCTGCACTGTTAGAAATGAAGGGCTTCAATTAAGCAAAACCCACTTCAAAAATCACGTGATCAAATGACACGCATCCTATTGGATATAACCATGGCTTACCTTTTCATGTTCCACAATGCAATGCAAGTTGTACTGCTTTAGGTTTAATAGAAAACTATATCTGGCTGACATTTTTAAAAATTTGGCTACTTGACTATTAAAAGGCGGAAGTAACGAGCTAGAGTGATTAAATGGAGTAATTTACCTGTTAGATTTTCAGAGTACGCATATATATATATATATATATATATATATATATATATATATATATATATATATATATATATATATATATATATATATATATATATATATATGTATATATATATATTAACTAACTGCAGCTCTTATTTTTTTCCTCATAAATAGCTTTCTGTCCGTGCTCTTTAGAAGTAATAATCAGCCTGTAAACCAAATGATGACGTTGCACCGAAAGCACAGGTCGCTTTACAGGTCGTGGGTTGCCAAATACAATGTGAGTAAATTTAGTTTTCTTTCCTGAACGGAAACCGTGTTTTAACCGCTTTGTTATTTTGTTTTTGATTTATTTATTTATAATCGCACTATCCGGTGTCACCCAGATGAGGATGGGTTCCCTTTTGAGACTGGTTCCTCTCAAGGTTTCTCCCTCATATCGTCTCAGGGAGTTTTTCCTCGCCACCGTCGCCGCTGGCTTGCTCATTGGGGATAAATTCATAAATTTAAAATCTATTTCCCGAATTTATATACTTCTGTAAAGCTGTGTTGGGACAATGTCCATTGTTAAAAGCGCTATACAAATAAAACTGAAAACTTGAACTTATTCCTATTAAACTTTATACTGCAATTCATGGAATGCTGGAAATGTAGAGACAGCAGTGTATACGATATTTAGAGTGTTTAGAGTCTTGTGTTGGTTTTGGGGATCATTTCACTGAGCTTCTTACCCCTACCTGGCAAGCCCGAACACTTTTAATGAATAACACTATATGACATGTTAGCAGGAGAATTTATATTCATTTTCATATCCTCATTCAGTCAGGTCTATTCAGCTGAGGGAATATTTCCAGCCTTAAAGAATCTTTTTCAAAAGAATAATGTTAGTCATCACTGCCACGGTACTTTTTAAACACGGAAAATATCGACTCTGATCAAATTTTCTGATCTCTTCTTAAATCGAGAAAAAAGGGAACAGTTTAAAAGTGCTCATCTATCTTTTTTTTTCTTTTTTTTAACATTTCTGGGAACTTTTACTTCAAAAAAAAAAAATTCTTGGTGTTCGAGTTCGTTTTTATATAACGTTTGTAAATGTGCCTACAACATTTTTGCATGTTGAGCCTTACAGAAATGTCAGAACAGCAAAAACTGTGTATTATTAAATAAGGAATAAAACACAGGTTTGTCTTTGTCTTTGTGATCCCACTGCTTTCTCATCAATGTCCTATAAAACTCCCCAGCTCTAGCCTGGTGCTAGCAAGTTACTGAAGCGAGCTAATGCCCGAGCCGTTTCGCTCGATTAAAACAGATTTCCCATGATTCTCTTGACACGTTCACTTCCTGCTTCGTTAAACCGGTTAATTGGAGCAGAGAGAAGTCGTGACCGTAAGATAAAATTATCATTGCGCCTATTCTCTCTCTATCGTGCCGTTTCCTCGTCCTTCTGAACACTGCGAGTTTAGACGTGAAGAGAGAACTTAGCTACGTCTTTAGAAGCAAATAACTAGCCGAGTCAGGTTTGCTAGCTAGCTTTAACTTTTCATATACAAACAATGTTGGATTTTTCTAACGTTATCGCTGGAACACGATATGCTGGTTCCCAAACACTATTTACTACCACTCTAGCTAACTGTGAAAAATTTTCTTGAATTAGCCCGATTCAACAAAGCGCAAGCTAACAGTCAGCTAGCTAGCTTAAAATCTATCTAGCACAGTGGTGGCTGGTCAGGAGATCATAAGTAGGTCGGCTACCAATATTCAAGTCCGGAACAATGTAGTTACGATATTTATTAAGAAATGAAACGCTCCCTGACAGATGTTCAGCTGACTGCGACTCTGCTGGAGGAAGTTGTTTTGTAGTAAAGTCTCAGTGGTGTGTTAATATTTTTCCCCACACACATCATCTTTGTCTTTTTTACTTCTTCCATTTGGTCTTTGCTGTTTTTCTGTTCCCTGGATGTGTTGTTTTTTTTTTTTTTGTGGTTTGGCTGAGCGGACGTCCCGCAGCTCGTGCTCCGTGTTGGCCTGCGCCGCGTTTGAGTAATTACCCGAGGCTCTGACTGGCAACGCAGCTCTAATTATTTTGTAGTGAGAATGTTAACGAGCAGCTCGATGGTGGGCGTTTCGCCTTCTGTGCGCAATCCATCCCAACGTTTCTCCATCTCCCTCTCTCTCTCTCTCTCTCTCTCTCTCTCTCTGCTGTAGCAGGTTGGTCAGGTGTGTAACCAGAACCAGAGGGGGGGAACCACGTGTCCTTCACAACACCCACTGAGCGTGTTCCAGCTTTTAATCAAGATCTAGAGCACTTAGAAAACAACATTTTGTCCGTCACAGTCCACTATTACTATTACAGCCCACTTTCCCCTCAAATACAATCAACAAAATACTTCAAGAATCATTTTTTTTCTTTGTGTGAATCCACCGAACATCTTAAGCTTGGAACATTATGAACACTATAGTTTATGAAAGAGGTACATTTTAGTTCATTCACTCAAACCTGTTGCCTGAACACATTCACCCCAATGAAATATTCCACAAGTCACATGTTCAACACGGAAGTTCCATCATCCAAATTTCCTAAAGATCATGAGGAGAAGAAGAAGAGCACATTCCCCCCTCCCCATTTTCAGTGCTATTGTGATATTGAAGTGCGACTCTGTTACCCGGATTACAGACTGAAAGTTAATGATTCATTTGAAAGCGATTAACGTTAAGTACTTGATTCGAATGTCCTTAATGTGGTCATGGCATTAGCATGGATGCTAGCTTGCCACATTTTGTGTATTTGCTAATTCTCTGCTAAGAACTCGAACCGAAGAAACCTTTTAAAGATGAACCCTGCTCACGAAGCTGATTTCAGATCATTCG
>CM042546.1:11350309-11455309 GCA_023630585.1 Cranoglanis bouderius
GGTATCAAGATAAATGAGCGTCACTGAGTCTTGTGTATGTTCGGCATAAAAGTAGTTTAGCACTCACAAGCTATACAAGTATCAAGCTAAGCTAGCTAAGTTTATCCAGAGTGCTATCAGAAATGGAAACTTCTGACTTTTGAGTAAATTTAGTTCTTTTCAGATTCATTTTGGGGAATAAGTAGATCATCAATATCCAACAAACGACAGCGATAGCCAGCCAGCTATCAATGTAGAAAATCAACACTTGCCTGTAATTCATTTGAGTAGGCTAGCTCTAGTGAATAGCAGAAACTAATATTAGTATTAGCCTGCTAGCTGTAAACATTTATCCCCTAGTTAGCTAGCTAACTTTGATTTCTGATTATGTGATCCATCTGTATATGTAGCCATCAATGATTTCCTAATTATGTGGAGAAAATATTAGAGAAATATTAATCCGCTCGTGATGACAGATCTCTCACAACAGAATTGGCTAGCCAGCCAGCTAGTTAGCTAGCTAATGACAGAGATAGTTGTTGTCCTTGTTTGCGTACAGCTCGCTCTGTTAAGTTATTCACTGACTGTTAGGAGAGGATATCGGATATGATTGAGTAAGCAGTCTTTTACAACTGCATTGGTCCTGCTAGAATGCTAGTTGCACTAGTTGACCTTCAGTCAGTCAGTAAGTCAGGGAGTGAGGCTAAACATTATGACTATCTTGGACAGTGTTTTATTTTCGTAAAATATGAAGTGGCTTTTTGTTACAACATGCACAGTATCATTCATATATCACTTGGGGGGTTTGGGTTTTTTTTTTTTTTTTTGACGTCATGTAAAACTCATGCACATTTCAGACAGGGACGTTAACTTTGCTTGCTATGGTTCTTTTTCCATTAAAAAGCAAAAGCCACTATTATTTTTTTCCGTACAATATATAGCATCGTTTGCGGTTTTACGTCACACATCTTGGAGGCGATTGGAGGCAGAAGTCAATTTAGAGACACCGACTTTTGTTTCATAAAATATGTAGCGTGTTGGACAGTTTATGATAGAATTCGGTCACTGAATCACTTAAGGAACTGATTCTTGCTACTGTTTGGGTTTTTCTCCTGCAGTACTTTTTTTTTAAGATACACTCCTCTTCTTCACCGTCCTGCGTTCTCCCGTTAGCATCTCAATGTGCGAGTCGCTTCTCGAAACCCTGAGTGTCTCACGTTTGTCCATTCCCGGCCCGAGCGTACCGTGCAGCTCCATGAGCTCGAGCTCGTGTCTGGCTGCAGTCTCGAGCACCTTCTGCTTGTTGTAGTAGACGACAAAGTTGTTGATGATGGGGTGGACAGGCAGCGCGATAGCTACTACGCCGCACAGGAAGCTGAGGGCCGCATTGCACCTCCCCAGCGCTGTCTTCGGGTACACGTCTCCGTAGCCCACCGTCGTCATGGTGATGATGGCCCACCAGAAGGAGTGCGGGATGCTACGGAACATTGTCTCCGGGTGACTGTGCTCCATGGTGTATCCGAGTGCCGAGAAGACAAAAATCCCAACACCCATGTAGGTTAGCAAGAGCCCGAGCTCGGCGAAGCTCCGCCTCAGCGCGTACGTCAGAGTCTGAAGTCCAGATGAATGACGTGCTAGCTTTAGTATGCGTGCCACGCGCATCACGCGTAACGCCTGCACGGCCCGTTGGACGTCCGTGAGGTCCATCGCAGCGGTGGCACCGAGATGGGTCAGAGCCAGTACGATGTAAAAAGGCGCAATCGCAGCCAAGTCCACCATGTTGAGGAAGGACAGGACGAAACGTGTCTTTTCAGGAGCCGAGGCAAAACGTAGCCCGTATTCCAACGTGAACCAGCACACGCACGCCGTCTCAATGGCATCCAGAGTCGGGTGTTCGGCTACGTGGCCGTCTGCGTCTTGCACCTGTAGCTCTGGAAGCGTCGCCAGGCACATCACCAGCGAAGATGTGAGCACGAACAGGAAGGACGCCACCGCGATGGCGCGTGCCACCCAGGACGACTCCGGTTTCTCCATGAGCCTCCAGAGAAACTTCCGGATGCGTTCGGACCGGGTCGCCAAAGGCCCTCCGTCTATGTCCAGGTCGTCCAGGATGGCCTTGACCTTATCAGCTATTTCAGCCAGCTCTTCCTCCTTCTCGCGCACGTTGCTCTTGCAGCACTCGTCCAAGCAGCTCGAGTCGATCCTCCAGAACTCCATTTCCTTCATGAAGCACATCGGGCAAATCCCCTTCTTCATGTGCACCTCGCCGAAATAATACACCTCCACGATGCACTTGAACGAGTCCGGGTCCCGGTCGAAGTAAAACTCCCCCTTCGCCGGCTCGTAGTCGTCGCACAGCGAGGAGATGGCGTCGAAACCGCGCGTCGTGCAGCGCGCGAGCTCCGCGAGGCGACTCTCCGGGTAGCGGTCCAGCATGTCGCCTCGCAGCGCGAGCCTCACGCCGCCCACGTTCACGGCGATCTGCTTCTCCGCGCCGTCGCGGTACCCAGGCTTCGGTAACGTCCACATCGTCCGTGTCTTAAAACATGTTTTTAAGACAAAAGCGGATAGTTTTCTGCTCCGGTAAATACAGAAAGGTCGCTTCAGGATGTGGAGGAAGTGCCTTCTCTCTGCGCGCGCAATTTGGCACTGCGCTCCGTGCGCGCCACTCAAGAGCGCGCGCCGCTTGGACTCTGTGAATGCGAGTGTGTGTGTGTATGTGTGTGTGTGTGTGTACATGAGGTGCGCCCCCCTCCCCCCTCCCCCCTTCAGCCCACCCTCTCGAGCCAAAGCGTCTCAGATCTCCCTCTCTCATAATTATGAAGCATTATAAAAAAATATTCTTTAACTTTAAATCTATATTTGTAAATTTAGATAAATGCTCACTAAAGCAACATGTTTATGTTGAGGTTGCAGATGAGTCAGGAAATCCTCAAACAATAATAATAACAATAATAATAATAATAATAATAATATAGAGTGCATTGCATTTCTTAATAACAGTAATACATGAGAAATTATTGAACTTTAGCTGATTTAGGGCGTGCACTTTTACAGTATAGACTTCAAAAATAATAAATAAACCTCAGTCACTTACATGCAACAAGTTATGAATGATCAAAAACACTGTATGTGTCTTTAGTTGTCTGTAGAGGCTTACACTTTTAATTATATATGCACACTAAAAGCCTTTACAGGATATATAACATATCCAAACTCTCACATCTGTGTATCAGATCTTAATGCTCCTGAGACCAGTGAGCACTCCTTCAGCACATCATCATCTCAGGATTGGTTTGTGTCTCCATCTAGTGGTAAAATACTGTAATTACAGAAAATTATTATTACTTTATTATTATTATTATTATTATTATTATTATTATTATTATTATTATTATTATTATTATTAGAAAGGATGTAATATCCTACACACATGTTAGGTTAAATTATCCAATTAACGTGTTAAACAAAAAAAAAAAGAAAAAGAAGAAGAAAGAAAAATATTTCATACGAGTGACCAACACAACATGTTTTAAATTATTGTCCAATCACGTTGCGGACTGCGCTGCCGACGTCATCATCCAAATTTAAACTCGCCCCAAAGTGAATGCTCGTGATCTCTCTAACTTATGTGTATTTTGCAAAGTCGAGGAAGAAACCTTGCTTCATTTATCCTACCACTGCAGTCAGGTTAAATCTCTTTGGGAGGACTTAAGTTGTTATTTATCTTATTTTATTAAAAAAAAAAATTATATATATATATATATATATATATATATATATATATATATATATATATATATATATATATATATATATATATATATATATATATATATATGGTTTAAAATTCTCGTTGAAAGATATATTCTTTTATTTTTCTGGCAGTGACCATGCACACTGTAAATATACATTTATTATTCACAAAAACAAATTTCTCAAGATTTTGCCTAGATTTGATGTCATTCTTGCTGAGATTTGTCTTATTGTAAAATCTCTTAAACTCATTGATAACAATAAGAATAACAAGTTTCTCATATTTTTCTTACTCATAGAGGTGCTATGTGTTTCGTTTTTTTTTTTCTTCCTTTTATGCGATTGTATTTCAGTGCAGTGCTGTTTTCTTTTCTTGCAATGAAAAATAAAAAATAAAAAAACAAAACAAAGTGAATGTTCGTTGCTTTGACCTTTGGATTGTGATGGCCAACCAAATCACCACAGGTAACTTAGTGTCCATCACTGTTTAGCGTTAATGCTGCTGAAAATGTCTGGCCGAGTTGGTGATATTTAGGCAGGAAGCTCTCGAAAATGTATTCAAAAGTGAATATCTAGTGTCATGTGTTTATGTTGGCTGTGAAATATGGACTGAGGTTATTCTATTCTACGTTACTTACATTTAGCAAGTGTTTTGGACGAGGCAAGGTGTAGTAATCAGCATTAGGAGTATGGGTTAATTCTGGTTAACAGGTGCAGACAGTCAGTGGCTAACGGAAAATCATCTTCCGCAGAAATAAAAACTTCTGAGTCTCGAGGTTTTTGATGGCAAAAAGGTGTTAGACTTTATTACCATAGTAACAAGCCATCAAACAAGATCATCTGATGAGTACAATCAATGTCCATGCTTTTATACAATACTAACACACACACACACACACACACACACACACACACACACAAGTGAAAGTGACATGAAGGCCAATGTATGGTAACCCATACTTGGAATTTGTCCTCTGCATTTAACCCATCCAAGTTAGTGCACACACATTAGGAGTTGTGAGTAGTGAACACACACACACACACATACACACTACAAACCGTGAACACACCCAGAGCATTTTTGCTGCGGTGCCCGGGGAGCAGTTGAGGGTTAAGGGCCTTGCTCAAGGGCCCAACAGTGGCAGCTTGGCGGTGCTGGGATTTGAACTCATGACCTTCCAATCTTAGTGGAACATTTCTTAGTGTGGATACACACTAAGAAATGACAAATTAGGGAGCTAGGAAGAAAAAGATACAAACTGCGACCGCTCACTGATTTCCCACAAGCTTGAGTTACATCACTTTGTCCTGGTGTCACCCCCATGAATATTCTCTTATTATTTTCTGATTAATAAAATATTCTATATACTATTACGACATACTTATTTGAGTCATTTACTTCAAACTCTATATATAAACACCACGTTAGCAGCACTAGCAATACATTTCTGAACACATTCTTGTGTATAAATAAAGGAGATACCATGATGACATATTTGTTTATAATGTGGTATATTTGACATTTTCAAAGGGTAAAAATAATGGGGTGGTGGAAGCTCAGTGGTTAAGACATTGGACTTCTAATCAGAAGGTCATGAGTTCAAAATCCTAGCACCACCAAGCTGCCACTGCTGGGCCCTTGAGCAAGGCCCTTAACCCTCAACTGCTCAGCTGTATAAATGAGGTAAATGTAAGTCACTCTGGATAAGGGTGTCTGCCATCAACATCAAATAACCCTGAAAATATTAACCCAGCATTTTTGTAAAAATGAAACCATCCTTTAGGTTGAAAAACAACCCATTTTCTGGGTTAAAATTAACAACCCATAACTTGATGAGCCCAAAATGTGTTCTGTCCTATATTTACCCCAACGTTGGGCTAAAAAATAACCAAATTTGGGTTGTTTTTAACCCTGTGTTTTTTAGAGTGCAGGGTGTACAGTGGGGGCCAAAAGTCTTTTCTGTTTTACATATTATATTAACCGCAACATCTTGAGTGAAAAGTAGACTCTTAGAAATATTTACATGAATCTCAGAATTTCTGAGTGCATAAAAACAACGAGCGAGTTGTACCTGTGCACATCTTCCCCAAGGGGGCGCCAAATCTCCGCCAGTGGCTTTAGATCCCTAATGGACAAGACAAACGCGCTCATGGACAGAGAGAGAGAGAGAGAGAGAGAGAGAGAGAGAGAGAGAAAATGAGATGACACTGAGTGGAACTCATGTTGGTAAATTTCTGTACTAAAAATCAACTTCAATTAAGGCTCACCCAAGCACGTCATTTTCTGCACAAATCTCAACACACACACATACACACACATACACACACAAAGGATGAAAATGCTAACTATCTGGCAACCCTGTGAACAGTGATGCTATGTTAATTCGCGCTGATGTATGCAGAGGGCATCATTGCATCATGTACTGTGATTCTTACCCCTTTTCTCGGAATTGTGGGACCACGAAAGCAATCAGGCGACACTGTCCTCATCTACACTCACTCTCTCCTGTTTGAATGAATGAATTATTATTATTATTGTTGTTGTTGTTGTTGTTGTTCCTCGCAAGTAAGCAAAGCCCTAATCAATCAGTGCCATCTGTCACACACTTTTCACAACCTCTCACTGACATCCTTTGTGTGTTTATGTGTGTCTTTTCTTCTTTTTCTTTTTTTTTTAACCACCATCCAAAACAGGAACATCAGAAGTTTAGCAAAGGTAAGGTGCTTTGGGGGAAATAAAAGTTGAACTGTAAATATTACCTTCCTATATTTCCTATCAGTAAAGCTGCTTTGTGACAATCTCTACGAATAAAATAAAACAAATGAACTAAATGGACACAGATGAGTTTTGTCTCCTGTGGACTGAAGTGACACACCCACCTTTCAATTTACCGGAGGACATGATGTCATCATATAAGAATAGTGTAGTCACAATAAATAAAGGTGCCAGACTGTACTGTTCGCGGTCACTGGTGGTACCATCAAGAGGGACATCATTTCTACTTTTATTAAATACCTTTCATCAGCATGTGGTGTACTTTTGATTGCCTTTAACAGGTACATCAGTGGTCTTATTTTGTATTATTTTAAAGACACAGTATACACAGAGTACCTTTATTTCTGAGAGTGTGTTAGAACAGTGAAGGATATATACCAAACAATTTAGACAAATGACTCCAAAGGGACATTATGAATTTTCCTGCAAACCCGAGCCTCGACTTTGTACACTCTACATGAAAGTGCATTAAGTGTAGCTCTAAAGCTTTCATCTGAAAACTAATTACAGTCCATTTATGTATCTTAATGTACCATTTCTAAAGGTACGCTATATCCAGATAAACAATAAAGGTACTATTGATGGTACAAGGAAGGTTTACTGTTTAGAATGTTTTTTAAAAAATATATTTTTTCTTGAGAAATGTAAACATTTTAGCTATTTTATTTCCCTACACAAGCCAAGAGAAGACCTAAAAAAAAGTGTAATCTGGTGTTGTGTAATAGTGTAATTTTGGATGATGTCCTCATACAAGGACACTGAAGTCTTAGAGGTGGACCTATATATAGGCTAGTCCTACACATAATAATAACAACAAGAACAATAATAAAAGCCAAAAATCTGGCAACACTGGGAAAAGGCGACGAGTCTTTATAATTGTGTGTCCTCGCCGAAACCCGCAAGCTGCGCTCGAGCGGAAATTTCCGACGCCGCTATGCGGATCTCGAGCTCCGCGACACACCACGCTGGTGCCAAACCACGCCCACTTTGAAACAAACCCTCGCGTTCGGGGATTCTGATAGGACGAGACGAAGGCGCGTCTTGCGGCCTCATCAGGGAGCTATAAAAGGCGACGGGTAACGCGATGAAATATTTAACTCCGGTTTTGGTGGAAAAGTCACGACTTCGATATAGGATTTTTTGGGGGGGGTGTGCGTGCGTGCATGTGTGTGTGTGTGTAGATCGGTTAATTTACACAACAAAACGCGCGGCTCCTCATGAATATGAATTAACCTTAGATGGTCCATCTAGAAGGGACAAAGAGGTGTTACCTACTTACTTTCACAGTTTCAGCATCAGCCCGGGAGACTACAGGGGATTAGAGATTAGACCTCAGAGCTGTGAGTCGTGCTTGTGACTCTTATTCACTTATATATTTATTCCCACCCGGTAAATTCCCCGGTATGGCAGTGAGAGGGCCGCTGTCGCGCTTGTTCCGCTCGGCGATGAGCTCGTGCTGCCCGCAGAGCCGCGCTCATCTCTCCGTGGCTATTGTCGGAGCTCCGTTCTCCAAAGGACAGGTAAGGAAGGACGCGTCTATAAATACAGCGTGAAGCCCTGCGTGATGCGACAGAGATGTGATGAATTTGTGGAATTTGTGTTCTTCAGAAAAGGAGAGGAGTGGAGCTCGGACCCAAAGCCATCAGAGACGCCGGATTGGTGGAGAGACTGGCCAGCTTGGGTGAGTCCGAGAAAATGTTTAAATAAATAAATAAATAAATAAATAAATAAACAAACAAACAAACAAACAAACAAACTTATTTATAATAAGTTTATATATAGATATAAACTTAGAAAAGCAAAAACAAAACGAAAGCAAAGAGTTCACATTTTGTGTAAAACTATGTAAAAAAATGTAAAAAAAAAAATTTTTAAAAATGGCGTGTTAGAGGGCACGTGTGCGGGCTCAAGGTGCGTCACGTAGACTCGGGATGCGTCATTGCATTTTCTATTATCCCTGCACCGCGGGGGGTTGGGGTGTCTTTTCTTTTATTTTAATTCCTTTTTTTTTTCTTACCAAACCTTGAGTCCAGCTACAGATACCAGCACTTGTTGCGCCTGTTTAGGACACTTTTTTCCCTTTTTGCGCAAACCGGTAAATGCGGATATCCAAAAATAATAATGATGATAATAATATTATAATAATTTCCACTTCACTGATTCTTAAAAGTTCTTCAGTGCATGTGTTCATGTGGCATGGCCATATTTCACTTTCCAAACGTGTCTCATCTCAGGAGGCGGTGTGTGTGTGTGTGTGTGTGTAGTGGTAGTATCTGTATGCGTCAGAGCGCGGTTGCCAGATCGGGCGGTTTGGGCCTGTCTGCTCTGCTTTGGGTTGGATTGCTCAGGAAGAGGGTGTTTCGGTCGTGACGTCATATGTGTTCACGTAAATACTGTGAATTGTGAAGGTACATTTTAGTAGTTGTTTAAGATACAGACGATGTAAAAGTAACCTACGTGATACAGATCCTAAGGAGAATTACATTCTCCAGGGCAAGGCTTCGCAAAAAAAAACAAACAGTTGCAGACTCTGTTATAATCATAGTGGAGATATGTTATGACTAGTCTGTATATGACTATGTACGATTAACAATGATTTAAGATAGACCTACGTAACTGGTCCAAATTGACCTTGTTGAGTAAAAATTTTAAGATACACTTCATGCACATTTTTAGGTAAAAGACACCTACTAAAAGTACGGAAAAAAAGTACGCTGTGATGGTGCTCCCCTTGCTACAAGCTAAGGTATAGTTTAGTACACAGAGTGTAACAGCAGCAGTGGATTGTTAGTTGTCATCTTTACTGTCATGTTATTTAAGGAAAATAAAATTCACAAACCCCTTTGGCAATACATTACAAACTCCCTGCGCTTTTCGAAAAGGATGTACATTTGAAGGAATAACACACATTTGTACTCTTGACAATGATGTTGAGAACCTTAAACAACCCTGAACACCATATTTACATACACCGAGCCAGACTCCATTTCACATTTCCATTTATTTGCAACACGCTCATTTTAATAGCTTAAACACTCCACTGATGTCCTCGTCTATTCCTGTTGGGATGCAGTTGGAAAATCAGCGACATCAATGGTTTGGACACGTAACACAAAACCAGCAAACAAACCCTCCCTGCTATCCACCCACCCACACAAACACACTGAAACACACACACACCCTACTCCTTCTTACTTTGTTTACCTCATTCCTGCCATACATCATTAGCTTTTTCAACATGAGTATTAGTGGCCAGAGCTTCTGGAGGACAAATCATTAAAACAACTCAACATTGTTAGGATGTTCCTGGATAACTCATGCTTCTTATTTTGTGTAATCAGAGCAGAGAGGCTGCCTTAAGCCGTGTTGGGTGCGAGAACGTGTGCAAAACCGATTGACGTTAAGACATGTTGAAAGACAGGAAGTATTCTATGAATCATCCTTTTATGCTTTCTATAAGACAAGAGTTTATGGTTTGGGGCAATTTGAAATGATGTTTTCGCACTATATAGCATCCTGCGTACCGTAAGTCGTTTCAATTAGGGAACCTTTCGCGTTTCAGCTCTTGAATTAGCCATAATTTTAGCCGAGTAATTACCATATCTGCTAAATTTAAGTCATGAAAACTACACGTCTGAGATCCAGTTTACAGCGAATCTTAAATTATGGTTTCGAATACAAACTGTTCCCAAGTTTGTGGTAAAACACCCCTTCATTTCTTGCTCAGTGGTGCTCTGTCAGTTCCCAAGTTCACCCCTGGAATGTGCAAGTCACCATAGTCTGTGTCTCAGCAAGCGTCTACTCAGCTGGGAAATGGATAAACATTGCATCGTGCCTGTAATCCAATAGCACAGGCTGTCTTAAGCATGAGCTGCTTTTTCCATGGCGGCATGATCTGCTTTGGACCTAGTTTAAAGGGAACAATGACCTAAATGAAGCTTTTATTAAAAAAAGGAGTCTTGTCACATTAAGGCTTAGCGTGCCCATGAATACACTTGAAAAGGCATATATTAGTGGTGTGTACTAGATCTGTTTACAACACGTGGCAAGGACACACAAGCAGCCAAAACCCCAAGCGTCCAAATGTGTAATTTTATATGCTTCATTAGACAAAAACTACTTTCACTGCAAAAATGATGTCTTATCAAGGAAAATATTTTGAACATAAGCAATTTCAGCTGCTCTGTCTCTTTATTAAGGCTATTTCCAGATATTTTTACTCATTTCATGTTTCAAATTATTTTAGTTTAGACGTGATTTAGTAAATATGTCTAGAAATAGACTTAATGGTTTTATGTTTGTTATACTGTATAATAATCTCACAATGAGAAATATTAGATGTTTATTGCAGCGATGACATAACGAAAGGTTACATTTGAAATGGGACGTTAACACTTTTCTCATAAGTGTTGAAAATGACAATGGAAAAGATGCTGTACAGCTAAAATCACACTGTAATTGCAACCGGTATGAACTGCACACATAGCGTCAGTGAGTCACAACTGGGAGCAATCAGAAACTTTTGAACCACGACAGAGGAATTGTCATAATCATGGCGAACACACAAGCGCGACTTTACCAGTCTTACCAGAAGTTAGGGTTAGTCATTAGACATGACGGTGATTTCCTGTCTGATGTTGACTTTAGATAAGTCAGAGATGCAATAAGCACCTTGAACTAGCTTCATACATGTCCAATCCATCAGAACGTTCAAAAAGCAAGACCTGAGTACACACATCGCTCATTTTGATGCCTTAACCAGGGCTCTGGCATTTGAGTCTATTCCTGTCCAGATGTAAAAGGAACGTGGCGGCGTGAGGGGGGTGTGTCAGTTCGGATAGGACGAGTAATACGAAACCGGCACCTGAACCTATGTAACCCTGCTCCAATTTGACTCGTTGAGTTTCATCAAATGCAGCACCCAACACCCCGCATACCGACACACCCCCAGGCCCCGGTCCATCACTTTGTTGTTTACCTCGTTCCTGTTCCACTCGTTAGGACTCGGCCGGTAGTAGCCTCGCTTCCAGATGAACTCCTAGAGGAATCTGAGTGGTGCATTATGGGGAAAAAAACAGGATGGGTGGAAAATGCAAAGGCAGGCAGTCCCCCAAAAAACAAGCTCGAATAACAGTTCTCTGGATGCCAATGAGGAGGGGTGGGACAGGAACATGTGCTTAATCAGAAGTGGTGTACAGGAGAAGGTATTTATTTTTAAAATAGCTCACGGACTCAAAGTGAGTGATAAGCTGCTGCTGAAAATAGACACTTACTACAAACTACGTGTTACGCCGATCACTGCACTTGTAGGGCTAAAGTATATAAAGTTAATTACTTAGCCCACTGCTCCCCTATAACCAACGACGGAAATAGGTGCAGCGAAGGTTAATGCGTGTTTTAATATATGATTTAAATAT
The DNA here is from genome assembly GCA_023630585.1 of Cranoglanis bouderius. NCBI lineage: Eukaryota > Metazoa > Chordata > Actinopteri > Siluriformes > Cranoglanididae > Cranoglanis > Cranoglanis bouderius. Next base: position 11,362,238 of record CM042546.1, read on the forward strand.
CTGACTCCATTTAATTGATTATCTGACTCCAATAGAATAATCTTCTAGTTAGTGCTAGAAGTGTTAGCACTCAGTGTTCTACTGATATTTACTCCTAAGCAGCTTCGAGCGAAGCTTTCATTAAAATGACGTTCCTACGTCAGAGACTTTCATGTAGCTTCTTTATTAAACCATTATGTTGTTAGCTCAGAGGTTTCTATCAACGTGCAAGCCTAGGCCTTTCCTATCTTACTGGTCAGAGGTTCTGTTTAAACTTGCAAGTATTAGCCTTTACTTTTGGCTTGTCAGAGGTTGACCTTAAACGTGTCTAACGTATTATACACTTTTAGTTTAAGAAGCTATTCTTAATAAGAATACCAAACATAGGCACAGAGTATTTAGAAATAGAATAACAAATGGATTTAATACGAGATCACAATTAAAAGATACATAAAATAGAGACAAGAGTAACTTACAGGATTACAGTCAACGTCATGGACATGGGATGCATGATGGAAAAATATAAGCCTCTCTGATGTTATAAGCCTCCTTTTCTCTACCAAGCAGACCCTCTTATACCCCTGAACCTCTTTGAGATGCATAGTGACCAGGACACCAAATGGAGATGAAACAATGTGTTTTATGGCAGGGGTGGACCCCATGGTGTTTTAGGGCAGGGTTTTCTCACTTTAAGAAACTGTATGTTAATTAAGTTCCAGAGAATGAGTTCATGCAAACCAGGGGGTGCCTGTGTGTGTGTGTGTGTGTGTGTGTGTGTGTGTGTGTGTGTGGGGGTGGGTGGGTGGGTGTGGGTGTGTAAAGAGCAACATATATTGTAAATGTTATTTCCTAAACTATATGATATTTATGATATCACCACATCGTTCCCCATGAACTATGGATACAAACGACACCAAACATGCCCTGAGGAATACTGTGATTAAACACAGCTTAGATGACCAGTTTTAGTTCACCTGGTATCTCTGAAACACATTCCTGATCATTTTAACCTTAATCACATTACTGCCACAATTTTAGAAATCTACTACACACTGACCGTTCCAAGGTTTCGTGCATCTCTCTCTCTCTCTCTCTCTCTCTCTCTCTTTTAAATCAAGTAGTTTTGACGTTTTCTTTTTCTCCAGAAAATGCTGTGCATGATTTCGGAGACCTGAGTTTCGAGCACCTGGAGGAGGACGACCAATTCATGAACATCCCCTTCCCACGGACGGTGGGACGAGCCAACCAGATTTTGTCGGACGCCATGAGCAGTGCGGTGGGGGCGGGCCATACGGCTGTCATGCTAGGAGGAGATCACAGGTACCTTCCTTAACCTCACCTCATAATAAATAATAATAATAACAAATCTGATTCAAGTCTAGGTTGGTTTACACCACAGGTTCCTAACCCTGGTCATGCTACACTTGAGTTTTTCCCCTGCTCTAACACACCTGATTCAACTCATCAGCTAATTAACAGCCGAGTCAAAGCTGGTGTGTTAAGGGCAAAGAAAACACGAACATGAATAGGTTGGAAGTTTTTAATGACGAGGGTTGGGAACCCAAAACGGTAAGCTCTGTGTTAATGAATGCCTTGCAACATTGAGGCTTGTTACAGCATGAAGCAATAAAGTAAGTTGCGTCCAGGCCTCTAGGAAGTCTTGAAAGCCTCATACTAAGGGTGTGTATCTCTTAGAGCTCCTTACACTGCTCCAAATTTTACACCAATACCATATGTGACAAGGATACACCAGTCACAAAAGGCCAAAAGGTCACACCAATGTGCAATCTCAAACACTTGAAAAAAAAAACCCCAGATGTCTTGAGTCACATGTTAATGTACGTTGGAGGAAGTTCCATAATTTCACCAGGATGAACATTACAGAATACAGACAGCCTATAGTGAGACAAGTTAGAAAGAGGAAGAGGAGGAGAAGGAGGACAAGAAGAAGAAGGAGGAGGAGGAGAAGGATCAGATCTTTGAATAGTTAAAATGTTATAATAGTTAAAAATGACTTTAAACAGTACATTTAGGTTTGGTAAAAACAGGCATCGACTTGTGACGGTGCAAACCAAATGACAGTTCCTAAGTAATCTTCTCACCTCTTATCCACATCCGTAGCATTTTCCACATCTTTGTCAGTAAAGAATTGGATTAAACTGCCAAACTGTGAAGTTACAGAAGTGGTAGCTCAGTGTTTAAGTTTGCGAGTTCGAATCCTAATGCGAAAGAGCCACTTTAGTAAGTTAAATAACATGAAATAACTTTAATTTGTCCCTGCTCAGATAAATGATGGTAATATATTCTGTACAGAAATGAATTGAGGCACCTGTAATGTAAAAGGTTCCCATGACATTCTACCTGAACGTGGCTTTGCGTGACAACATCAGTAGTGCAGCTATGATAAAAGGATTCCCTGCTGTGTGCACGACATCCTCTATTGTCGTCCCACTGCCTTTCACTATTTGAATGACGTATACTTTAATGGACTTTCAATTATGACAATAGCGCTAATGTGTCTGTCTCACGCTTTGCAGTTTGGGCATCGGTTCGGTTGCAGGCCACGCCAAGCAGCGCCCGGATCTTTGTCTGATTTGGGTCGACGCCCACGCCGACATTAACACCCCCATGACCTCACCATCCGGGAACCTCCACGGCCAGCCAGTCGCGTTCATGCTCAAAGAGCTGCAGGACAAGGTGGGGCAACCTATGTACACCCTTCAATCGTCAAGCTTGAAAATACTGTACCTCCCTGGCTTTGATCCCGGTACTTTGTTGAGCTTTACACATTTCCTGCAGCATAAATACTGCTTCAGCTTTGAGCAGGTTAATCAAAGGTTTATTAAAGGTCATAAAGCGCCATACACTTCCAGTTGGAAGCTCTCTATCTGAACGCCTCCCAGAAAACATTCTAAGATAAACATTATAAATTATGCAAAAGTTACCAGACGTAACGCAAACGTTTGTCCTGTCCTAGACTGAAAGAGTCTGTCCACTAACAGCTAACCTCACTCTTAATCTTGTCTTCTTTTTGCACGTAGATGCCAGTTGTTCCTGGTTTCTCCTGGATGAAACCATTTCTCGCAGCCAGAGATCTGGTTTACATCGGCCTGAGAGACGTGGACCCGGGCGAGCAGTAAGTAGCATGTACTCTGTGGTAAAGTCACTGTGATCCGGCATAAAATCAATATTATATAATAGTAATAACAAGATACCTCAAATTACACACCAAGCAGAGATGCTTTTCACATTTCTGACACACATACGAGACAGCAATGGGCTACCATATCTGATTCAAATTCGGGTCTCAATTCAAAACAAACCGCATCTCGTTCCAGTCTACAAAGCCAAGATCGCGAAACAGGCACATCACACTTTTAATTTAAAGACTTCTTCAAAATGATTCAGAATCCTTATTCATAATTAAAAGGTCTCGGATTCCGACAATACTACAGCCATCTGTTGTCTGGAGTCCAAGAGGTGGTGCTCTCTGGGTGGGAGGGATCTTGTTACTCTCTCCCCTGTCAGTCAAAGCAACACTAACCAATCATGGCCTGTCATCTGTAAGCTCATGTATTCGGACGAGGGCAGTCAGCACTTTCCTCTGAATGTTCAGCTTCCCTGTGACATTGCATGAGCAGGCACGATGGCTTGACGTGGCTTGGAGGAAGCACGGGCTTGCCTCGGTGGTTGGTACCTGTCATGGTCATGTGATAGGGGAGAGCAAGAAAATCGGTTTAAAAATGGTCTTGAGAACTAACTACAACCCTGACTCTTGAGAAGCAGCGATGTGGTCAAGGCACTGACGGAATTCAACCACTGTCCCTAGGCTTCCATTAGTTCCTATAGTAAACAGGTTTTGTGGAACGAACAGTTGTGTTTAGCCAGCATCCTTTCATCTGTTGGCTTTCTAAAAAAGGACGAGCACACATAATCCCAGCCTACCTGTACAGACTGGTTTCCAGATAATTAGATGCCTTTACAGACGTGTCGTGTGAGGAATGTCTGCCTTGGCACGGAGGGCAGTTATTAAACACTGTAACAGCTCTTTAATAGCAGGTCCTAAGGCAGAACTGACTCTGAAACTGCAAAGCTGTTTTTGTTGTTTTTTTCTTCTTTTTTTTTTTAAATTTATAATCCGTCATGACCCGTTTCTGTTTTTCATGTTTTCTCTCAGTGTTATTCTGAAGAACCTCGGAATCCAGTGCTTCACCATGCGGGATATTGACAGAATGGGCATGCAGAGGGTTATGGAAGTGACACTGGATCATCTGCTGGCAAGGTGCACATAGTCTCACACACACACACACACACAATTTCCTGGAGTACAAGATGCTAGTCAGTCTGTCCGTCAGGTCACGTGGTGTTTTGTGACGTCTTTATTGCTATTGGCTAGCTAGTGGGCTAGCTTGCTAAAGTTGCAAAACTAGAATTAAAATAAATTATGCACGTTTACACTAGCTATAGTTAACTCAACGTGACTGTGCCCTAGCTAGCAAGCTAATCTTCCTCTCTTGTGGCTAGTTATCTAGCCGATATCATTTAAATTCAATATGACAGTGTCCGAGGTCGTTAAGCTATTTGTCTTGATAGCTAACTGTTAGTATCCAACCGTTTTGTTCTGCTCGGGTCAGAATTACCTGTTACAAAGTTAGCATAAAAATGTACACTTTACAACTCGCTATAGTTTAACACTCACTTAGGTGGCTAGCTACTTATTAGCTAGCCGTTAGCATTGAAACATGAACAATTTGACATGAAATTGTTCAAGCTAATGTTAGTTTGTAATTAACCTAGAAATGCTTGGCTTCACAGTTTAGTATGTAGACTATCCAAAAATAAAATAAATGGCTTTTCATGTGGGTTCTACTCGTATCAATGGGGCAGTTTTTTTTTTGTTGTTGTTGTTGTTGTTTGTTTGTTTTTCACGTGAAGCTAAATGACCTCTAATTCCCTCTGACAGGAAGCAGCGCCCCATCCACCTGAGCTTCGACATCGATGCGTTTGACCCCACTCTCGCTCCGGCTACAGGAACTCCGGTGAACGGAGGACTGACCTACAGAGAGGGAATCTTCATCACAGAGGAGATCCATAACACAGGTAACACACACACACACACACACACACACACAGCACATGCACTTACCATTCTGTATAAAGACATAAATGTTTAATCAATCCTCAAGATGATATATTTAATACAAAAAATGCTGTGTAAAAAATATAGTCAATATTAAATATATCATATAATATGAGGAATGAAATGAGGTATATTTCTGAATATCTAATAAATAAAAACAATGACAGTAAAAAAAAAAACAACTACTATGTAAACAAAATAAATAGCATATTAAACTATAATATATACACTACACAAATATATATTAAAATAGATTTAAACATAAAGAAGCCAGTTAAAATACCAAATTATATATATTTAATATATGAATAGTAAATGTATAAAATATACACAAACGCTTAAAATTTTCATAGTTCCTTAACATTTGTAATATTTTAACTAATGTAATTGAGATACATTTTATTACATACAGTACACATGTATATGCAGTGTACTACATGTATCGAAATGGTACATTATAAATCATTATAATATATAATTTTTCATAAATTTGACATTTTAAACTGCAATTCTAGTTTGAATATGTAATTATAAATTATATTATGTAATTTAGAAATATTTATCATATCTAATATAATTTTTAATTAAATATTATAAAAAGAAAATGTATACAGGTATGAAAGCAATATTTGAAGAAAAAAAAAAAACAAACAACCCTGTTATGTGTTTTCATGGATTTTTAACATGTTTATTCCGCTGTAGGTTTGCTGTCTGCGATGGACCTGGTGGAGGTGAATCCGGCGCTGGGTGCGAGCTCCGAGGCGGTGGAGGCCACCGCCGGTCTCGCCGTGGACGTCATCGCTTCGTCTCTGGGTCAGACTCGTGAGCTGCAGGACACCGAACAACTCGGCCTGTAGAGCCGCTCGGACATGGACTCGGACACTGGAGTGAAATGCAAACCTGCTTGGCATTCCAAAGTTTAAACACAGACATGTATGAACAAAGAAAAAAAAAAACAAAACTGCACAGGTTTAAACCTTTCCGAGAAAGCGAACTACAAGAGCTTGGAGTGAGAAGAGAGACGAGAGAGGGAGAGCACCCAATCCTCACAAATAAAACGCACACATAAACCTATGAATAGCATATAGGACTGAAGGCGCGTCACTACTATATACTAATGCTTTGTTTAAATGGACTGTTCACTTATTATGCAAAAGTTAGAATTTTTAATCATCTACAATGTGTTGGCTATCTTTAAAGAAAAATGTGGTCTCTATGGATTTTCCGCCTTTCTTCCACGAAACCCGAAGTGCATTACTGTCTCTCTTTCAAACGTCGACATGACAACTTTTAACGCGTGAATGTTTGTTTTTATGTTTGAGTGTTTTTCCTTTCGTCATCACAAAATGAATTAAAATTAAATTTCCTAGTTTGTCATATTTGAGTGTGTCGATGTCGTTCTCGTGTGTCATTAGATAGCTAGCTACGGCGGTCAGTTTTCTCTTCACCGCAACACCGTTTCACCACAAAAACCACAGTGTGTGTATATATGTATATATATATACACACACGTGTACAAGATGGCTCGTGCTTTTTCCACATGTGCACCAAGCGACAGTAAGAAAACAACGAGGCGCGAGTGTGTCGGCGTGACGCTGCTTAATAATTAGCATCTCTACCGACCAATCACACTACAGTCCAGCCTTCCTTTTTCAAGATGGATGTTCGTTGGTGAATTCACAGGTCAAAGCTCGCCTGGTACGAGGCAAAAGTAAGCAGGAACAGAAGCAAGGAGCGTGTCTTTGTCGTCCTGCGTCCTTTCCCCTTCGGTGAATCTGCTTTTCTGCAAGGAAAAATGTTGTTTACGTTTGATCTAACTGGCTGTTTTAGCTGGAAAAGCGGGTCAAAAGAGGTAAATAATCAAGATTTCTACAGCTAAAGTGTCAAAGTTGGCACCTCAGATAACCCGAGGTCTTGGCCGTCTTGGCACTGTAACCTGTGGGAACATGCCAGCCCGTGTACGTGCCCGTACAAATTACAGTACATAAATAAGTACATAAACCTTGGAGTTTAGCCCCCCCCCCAAAAAAAACAAAAAAAAAAACAAGCATATGTTAACCATCACAATTGTTATTATTAGTAATTGTAATTAAATGTTATGAACTTAACAATAAAAAAAAATTGCACTGTACAAATAGCAATCACACACGCTTAACAAACAGGAAATGTCCTGGCAGATATAGTGCCCAAAGTGGAATTTACAGTTGGGCAATGTGGGCGTGGCAGCCAGCAGGTGGCAACTGATGAAAAGCAGAAGCCGAATGTAAACAAAACAGCTGATTTGAACAGCATGATGCATCAAAAATCTGGAATGTCCTGTGATATGAAAGCCTGTTTGGCAATGCCCACTCGATGACAGGCTCAGGATTTGCGTGTGTGTGTGTGTATGTGTGTGTAAGCCAGAGAGGTCAGTAGTTCACAGTAGACTAATATAGATGGGCAAGTGCACAACAACATTCGTTCCAGTACGCTCCTGACAGTGTTGACGCTTTCTGAACCATCACAACACACCCGCACATGATTTGATGGTTACATTAGTCAGCTGAACAAAGACACACCCTTCCAAGGACGCTTTAATACTGTATTCAAAACTACCCTGAAAGGCAAATACAAAGTGTTTCTATTAAATATATCAGTTTTAAGAGGTCAAAGGTCAGTTCTATTGCAGTGTTATCTAATCAGTCGCAAACGGTCAATTTACACCACTTTTCATCAATCATCGTACCCAAACGGCCGTCCGTATGTTACATTTACATTTACAGCATTTGTCAGACGCCCTTAACCAGAGCGACTTACATTTATCTCATTTATACATTTGAGCAGCTGAGGGTTAAGGGCCTTGCTCAAGGGCCCAACAGTGGCAGCTTGGTGGTGCTGGGGTTTGAACTCATGACCTTCTGATCAGTAGCCCAACATCTTAACCACTGAGCTACCACTGTATGTTCCTCACGGACACCGATTTTCACAGATTTGCATCCACGCGGAAGAAAAATAAAGTCTTAAAAGGCAGCACAAGTTCCTTCAAGCCTCCGCGACACGTCAGCGTAAAGAGACCGGTTTCTCCGGCTCGCTGCGGCTTCACAGAGAGAAAATAGCACAGAGAAAAGGAAGACGGGGAGCGTACGGAGCACTCCGTCTCAGTGCCGGAAGAACTTGAGATAGACCACAGCTCCCAGTATGGCCACCTCCATGACGATGATGATCCCCAGCAACAGCTTGTTGGTCATCACTCTGTCAGAAGAGCAGAATCTCACATGAATGAAGCGCACATGTACAAGGCCACGAGGTAGCTCAGTGGTTATGTGTGTGTGTGTGTGTGTGTGTGTGTGAGAGAGAGAGATTGAGCTTACTTGCGAGACATGGTGCGTAAGATCTTTCTGCTGCGGCTCAGATTCTCTCCGGTGTGAACCAGCTGAAAAAGATGATAATAATAATAATAATAATAATAATAATAATAATAATAATACCATCTATATGCAATAATATTTTAAATAATATAGACAGTACATTTAATGGCAATATATATCTATATGTTATCCATACAAAAGTTGATTAATAATAATAATAATAATAATAATAATAATAATAGCATTATATCTACAAAAATCTATATACAATAATGCTATATAATACTATACACAGTATATTTTATAATTATAAATAAATAAATATCCATTATCTATACATATCTCCAAATACCATCATTAATAACACTAATACAAATATTACTACTAATAATAATTTACTGCTAAATACTACTAGTACTAACATAATATCTATATATGTGGTAATATTTATATGTAATTACTATATAATACCATATATTTAATAATAATAAATATCTGTCCATTATCCATACATTCTATGAATACCATCACAAATACTGACAGCTATGAACATCAACCTGTTATCTGTTTATTGCGTAAAAAGATATTATGATGTCATTATTAACAGCAGTAGTAATCCTGTATTTGTCCCCGGCCCTCCCCCTCCCCGGGTCGTGCCGAGCCGAGTGTCTCACCCTGTCTCGGGTGCGGTCGAGCTGCTCTCTCTGCTGCCCGAGCTCCTCGATGATATCCGTGCCGATCTGCTCGCTCTCCACGGCGATGCGGTGGCTGCGTGAGATGCTCTGCGTGGCGTTGTTCAGAGACTCTGAGCCCTGGATCAGTAACGCTCGCTGAGCCTGCTGCTCGGTCTGCAAACACACACACACACACACACACACACATTATAGCGGTTTATTACAAAAACTGACAGATTAAACACATATTTTTGTCTTAGCCAGCACTCCGAGTACAATCTCCCGTGTTTTTTCATTTGCTTTGGCACCATAATGACCCAAAAACTCCATAAGAGATGGCACCGATATCCGGTATCAGTACCGGGCCCAAACACAACATGTACAAAATGGTGGTTTTTGTGTGAAAGATTTTAACTGAACTTCAGTTGTAAAAAAATATTAAGAAAACAATAACGGATGGATGTGGGTGTCGGCTGAATTTTTTAGTTTTATTAACACCGGGTTTTCATTTTATTTTTAAAATACACTAGGCCTGGGCGATAAAATATCGATTTTGTAATAAATCAATAAAGAAATAGCCTTTTCCGAGATATCATGGATATAGTGATACCTTATAATTCAAATCTTTATTTTATTTATTTATTTACTTACCTCCCCCCCCCCCCCTTAAAAAAAAATTATTTGATGTTATTATTTCAGAATAAAATCATTTTTTAAATGAATAATTAATTTTGATTATTAGAAATGCCATTTCTTTCAATGTGGACAAATAAAAATAAGATGATTTCTGCAGACACTAAATAAAAGCATCGACGAACAGGTTTTTGAAAAATGTTTTGCTGGCCTTTAGTTAACAAACCCAAATATCGTGATGCTTATCATGCACCGTAGAAATGTCTTCTGAATGGTGATGCGATATTTCCATCATATCGCCCACCACTGATTAAATTATTAAAGGTTTTGGCACCTTGTGGAAGCTCAGTTCACGTTTCAGCTCATTTTAAAGTCTATTCCTGTTATGAAGTGTCTCAAAGCTTCACCTAACGCACTCCAAAATATGAAGCGATATTATAATCAGCGACTGTGAGGATGAAGATGTCTACTACCGCTATGAAATCCTGTTCCTCGTTACTCACGCTGCGTTCGTTCTGGGCGGCGTAGATGCTGTACCCGCCGTCTCCCGTCCGCGAGGAGAAGCCCAGCCCGGTGTCCGAGGTGTGCATGTGACGCTGCAGCTTCCCCAGGTCTCTGTGGTACAGCCGCACTTTGGACGACATGGAGCTCCTGAAGGAGGGCGGGGCGCTGAGAAGCTCCTGCTCCATCTCCTGCAGCTGGGAGAGAGACGAGGACCAGGGACGGGTGTGAGAGGACACGAGAAAGAAGACAAAACTGACTGACTGAGGGCTTAAATTTATATATACATATTTATATACAAAGCTTGTAATGATGCTCTGCTGCCCCCTAGTGAGTGCACAGAGAGATGGCAACAGGTTTAATATAAGTGTTAAAAGTGATCTGGATAAATTGCAACGTTTGATCGTATTTATTGAGGTCCGAGTTATGATTTTTAAAATACTAGTCAATGATGTGATACAAAAAAAACTCGGAAACTATCACATATCCCGCACTGGCTTGACAACCGACCCATTACATATTCTCTCACACACACAGTATACACAACTAAAAGGACTAAAAGATGTGAGAAGGGGAGAACCAGGCGAATGTCAGTCATCTTTCTCCACATACAGGTGCATCTCAATAAATTAGAATGTTGTGGAAAAGTTCATTTATTTCAGTAATTCAACTCAAATTGTGAAACTCGTGTATTAAATAAATTCAGTGCACACAGACTGAAGTAGTTTAAGTCTTTGGTTCTTTTAATTGTGATAATTTTGGCTCACATTTAACAAAAACCCACCAATTCACTATCTCAACAAATTAGAATATGGTGACATGCCAATCAGCTAATCAACTCAAAACACTTGCAAAGGTTTCCTGAGCCTTCAAAATGGTCTCTCAGTTTGGTTCACTAGGTAAGCCACAAACATTCATTGCCAAAGAAGCTGGCTGTTCACAGAGTGCTGTATCCAAGCATGTTAACAGAAAGTTGAGTGGAAGGAAAAAGTGTGGAAGAAAAAGATGCACAACCAACCGAGAGAACCGCAGCCTTATGAGGATTGTCAAGCAAAATCGATTCAAGAATTTGAGTGAACTTCACAAGGAATGGACTGAGGCTGGGGTCAAGGCATCAAGAGCCACCACACACAGACGTGTCAAGGAATTTGGCTACAGTTGTCATATTCCTCTTGTTAAGCCACTCTTGAACCACAGACAACGTCAGAGGCGTCTTACCTGGGCTAAGGAGAAGAAGAACTGGACTGTTGCCCAGTGGTCCAAAGTCCTCTTTTCAGATGAGAGCAAGTTTTGTATTTCATTTGGAAACCAAGGTCCTAGAGTCTGGAGGAAGGGTGGAGAAGCTCATAGCCCAAGTTGCTTGAAGTTCAGTGTTAAGTTTCCACAGTCTGTGATGATTTGGGGTGCAATGTCATCTGCTGGTGTTGGTCCATTGTGTTTTTTGAAAACCAAAGTCACTGCACCCGTTTACCAAGAAATTTTGGAGCACTTCATGCTTCCTTCTGCTGACCAGCTTTTTGAAGATGCTGATTTCATTTTCCAGCAGGATTTGGCACCTGCCCACTCTGCCAAGAGCACCAAAAGTTGGTTAAATGACCATGGTGTTGGTGTGCTTGACTGGCCAGCAAACTCACCAGACCTGAACCCCATAGAGAATCTATGGGGTATTGTCAAGAGGAAACTGAGAAACAAGAGACCAAAAAATGCAGATGAGCTGAAGGCCACTGTCAAAGAAACCTGGGCTTCCATACCACCTCAGCAGTGCCACAAACTGATCACCTCCATGCTACGCCGAATTGAGGCAGCAATTAAAGCAAAAGGAGCCCCTACCAAGTATTGAGTACATGTACAGTAAATGAACATACTTTCCAGAAGGCCAACAATTCACTAAAAATGTTTTTTTTATTGGTCTTATGAAGTATTCTAATTTGTTGAGATAGTGAATTGGTGGGTTTTTGTTAAATGTGAGCCAAAATCATCACAATTAAAAGAACCAAAGACTTAAACTACTTCAGTCTGTGTGCATTGAATTTATTTAATACACGAGTTTCACAATTTGAGTTGAATTACTGAAATAAATGAACTTTTCCACGACATTCTAATTTATTGAGATGCACCTGTACTTTCAAAAATCTATGTTTAATATCAGCCATTTCTTCCTCCATGAAAAAAAAAAACCCTAGTTCCACCAAATTCACACGCTCTTACTAACACCTTCTCGTTTCCATAGTAACAGCTCACTTGCAGAGACGCTCCGCATTAACCTAATCGCCGATACGGTGTTGGGTTTTCTGTAAGGTGTCGGTTATGTAACATTTATGGACGTGGAAGTGGAAGGAGTCTCCAGTGTCAGCGCTTTGTAACAGCCAGAGATAAAGCTGTAACGTTAAGTTAAAGAGAGTCTTGAGAGGGAACGACTGTTTATAGCTGCCATGACGTAAGTGAGAACATGAACTAACGAGTGTTGTAGACGTTACACAACGTTAAACGGAACAATGAATGGATGTAAAAGTAACGATGCGTCAAATTTCTATGGTACGAGAGGAATAAAATAAACCGGGATGACTGTTACCGGATTATTTTCCTATAACAGCACACCGTACGCAAGGAGTAAACGCGTGAGCTGCTGAGAAAAGTCGCTGGTTAATGCTGTGATTTTTCTTAAAGACCCTGTTAGTGAGGTTTGGTGTTTACGTTCTCTTTCGTCATGACCAATGACCACATCATGGGACTGAATCTAAGCCCTGAAGATAACGGCACACCAACACGAACGCTATTCTTACTGCGTGTCTATAAACATTACTTACCAACTCCTGTGCCTCTCCATGGCGCTCGTCAAACACTCGCACCAGCTTCTTCTTCTCCTCTGGGATTCAAATGATTCATAAAAATGTAAACAATTAAAAAAAAAAAAAAAGCTTATTGTGTCCGTATGAATGATTCAGTGTGACGAGTGTAGAGGATAACTCTGGGCTTTGCTCTTAGACCAGACATGTTATACTGATTCTAAAGAAGTGTGCTTGTCTCCCCCCCCCGCCATAATAAAAAAAAAAACTTACAAATAGCCTACTATAGTTTACATTTATTACACCACCATTGTTTCTATAGTAACAGTACATTCACATGGACGCTCCACATAAACGGTGTATAATCACAGATACGGTGAAGTAAGGAGATTTTTATTTAACGTTTATGGATGAGGTCTCCGGTGTCAAGAGGTAAAGCTGTAAAACTTTACGCTTTCCGACATCTTCAGGACAGAGGAGTTTACACTTTTTTTTTCTTTTGGAGTTTACACTTTCTGTGACATGACAAACTGCACATTTTTGTCTTATTAACAAAAGCTGGCGCCGGAACGACTGTTTACCTTGTTTATGATGCTATTACGGAAGTAAGTAACTTGTTTCACGGACCTTCCACAACATTAAACGGATAATCTACAAACAAACCAACAGGATGATATCGGTATAATAAATATCGCGGTATATCACGTGACCGATTATCGGCTGCCTCATACCTACAACCTGGAGTCATACTGGCTAGCATTTAGACGAGGACACCAAGCTAGCTAAGTGTTTATAAACAAACCAGAATTCACATTTTCACTTTATTAAACATTTAAAGAAAAAAAATGGTGTTAAATCAGTGTTTCTATTTTAGAACGGTTTAATGTTTACCGCCTTGGGAGCGAGTCACTCGGTCAGAGATGGTCTTCAGCTCATCATACAGAGATCTGTACATCTCATGAAGCTTCTCAAACTCCTCCGACGACATTGTGCCGATTTTAAACTCTTAAACCCTGTAGAGTTTCCGAAATGATCAGTTAAAGCTGTTAAACACGAGCATTACGCAGAAATCTCCGTTTCTCGATAGCAGCACTGTCACAACATCCTGCAGGAAGTGCGCTTCCTTGATTCACGTAGGTGTCCTATACAGTGCCTGCGTAAAAATTATTAACTAAACATTTAAGATTTAAGCATAAATTGTATGTTTGCTTGTTTTTTTTTTAAACTACGTTAACATTTCAGCAACATATCAGTTTTATACATAATTTAACATTTCAAAATACAGAACGGTACATCGTATTTATACAGAAATAATCGAGTAACTCTTAGCCGTCTTTCACACAGCAATGCATTGTGGGTTGTGTAGTTTTGTTTTTTTACGAAACAAGCCCAACATTGATCTGTAATCCGATAAAACATTAACACGTATAGATCTGCATGTCGAAATGTTTTTAAATAAATGTGTCGGTTGGCACAACACGCTATACAGCTGCTCAAAATGGTTTCTGTAATGTCTGAAGAACACAGACAAGACGGTGCAGGTCACATGATCTCCATAGCATCAACTCACTTTTCAATTTATTTCTGTCTTATATATGATTTAAGGATTGCCATGGGCTTATAGATTAGCATCCATAATCTGTGATGTGCTGTTTTAATCAACGCCCTTGCGTCATTTTTACGTTGTGTTGAACGTTTTATACGGACTGTAGTGCAATAACGGTTTAAAAAAACAACAAAAACAAAAAAAACTACACTTCCCACAAACCACCGCGCTACACTAGCTAGCGAACGTGCCTAGAACGTTAATCGTTTCTTCGCTAACTAGCTATAAGCTAGCACGTATCTTAATTATATTATTTGCTTTAACCTGCAACTTCATTATATAATCCACGTCTTTAGCTAGCGGTTTCGTTTATTTCCTAGTCGGAGCTCCGAATACCCGGATGAGACGGCGCTATCCGATTAGCCCAGACGACATTTTGACTACGCGCTACCGGCGAAGGAAAACTACAACTCCCATGATGCTCTCGGTGCGCTCAGCAGCCGAGTGGGAGGTTAAACAGCGCGCATTATCACAGACCCATACCTGCAAGCTTTTACGGTTTAAAACGGCACGCGCGCTGCATCTCTCTTTTCCATTTCCGCCAATAATAATAATAATAATAATAATAATAATAATGATGATGATGATGATGATTGTCGTGGTGGGCTCCGGGGTCGTGGCGTTAATCCTGAGACTGATGTCGCCTCACATCAGGTAGGTGCACCGTTATTATCTGACATACATTGCTGGAAATATTTAAGAGTGTCAGTAAATCACGGGCTCGTGCACGAGGAAGGGTATTTAAATGCATTATAAAGTGGGGGGGGAGGGGGGAGATAATGGTGTCATTCAGTTTACAGTACAGGTCTCTGAAGAAGCAGAAATCCTCCGAGCAGAAGCTTGTTTAAATGTTTATTACATACACAACACTACAGCTCTTGAAAATCCATGTCGCTGATGATATTTTCACACATTTCTAGAGTGAATTTCTTGAATTATCACCATAGTAACCGCCCTCGCTGAATATAAATATGATCCGCCTTGGAAACAGACCAATAAGAGCTCTCCGAGGGCGGGGCTAATTATGCATGCGCGGCCTGATTATGCAGAGCGCAGTGTGATTGGCTGTTGCGGATCCGCGCGGTCGTACGATCACGAAGCGACCGTGTAATGGACAGAAAAATACAAAATTGTGAATTTTGCGACCCGACAAAGTCTCAAACACAAAGAGCCCCTGACACTGAGACACTATTTCATACAGAACTGATCACGTTTTACTCACAGATTGACAAAGTGTGACATTTCATTGCAGAAACTTCACATTGTTCCTCGTCCCTGTTGCGGAAGATGGCCGCTGGATGGAAATTCACCCTTTCGTGTGACCTTTAAAGGAAAACATTACCCTGAAACACATTAAAAAGCTTTGTATAGAAATGTTTCTGATGTGTTTAGTCACTCAGTGCCGCTTTGTTGGTTGGTGCTGTATTTTCGTTATTCCTGTGACAAGTTAGCGGTTGTGCGTCACTCTGACGTCACAGGAGGACGCCGCTAGCTAAGCGAGAACTGTCAGGTTTCGAAGTCCACGCCTAAAAATGAAAAGCGCACGAGTTTCTTTTCTCACTCATCGTTTTTCAGCATCACATTAAAATGAGAAACCCGGCTCAGGATAGTGGAGACATCGGACAAAAAGTCCCAGAATGCGAAGCAGCTAATACAACGCAGTTACCGCAGAGACTCGACTCGGCTCGGCTAGTTAGCGATGTGCGAGATGATGGGCGCGATGAGTTAGTAGGAAAGTCGAAGCTTTGTTTGGTGATCTGTTTGAGCAGAGTGAGGAGGTGAGAAAGCTGGTCAGACCAAAGGATTAAAGCGCCGCTGCATCGCTCTCTTTACGTAGAGATAAATGTAATAAACTGTTACGTGAAAATAGACCTCATGATGGAAAAAGTTTAAACAACAACAACAAAAAAAGTTAATTCAATATGAATTACAAAATAAATCTTGGACACCGTTGAAGATCGTGTTAATTATAAAGATTAATGTGGAAGTCGTTCAGGGTGGATCTTCTCCTTAATGACATTTTATTTATGCTGTGAAGCATTGGGATGCGTTTCAGGGCATAGTGACGTTTCATACAGCTTAAGCATCAGGACTGTATCTGTATGTACGGATTATACACGATCCATTATATGACATTTTGCTCCAAATCCCATTGTGTGTGTGTGTGAAGGAAATACGCGGCAGGTGGAGTGTGTGTGTCCACTGCACGTCTGGACGGGAAGACGGCGCTGATTACGGGAGCGAACACAGGGATCGGGAAAGAGACGGCGCTGGACCTGGCTGCACGCGGTGAGAGACACGCAAATGAAACAGCATCTAATATTTAACCGACAGCCGATTAACAACGTTCACGTGGAAACGTAGAAAGAAACTTTATTCTAAAACATGGTATTGCTCTGCCGCCAGGTCAGATTTCTTAAGTCAGTGTGGATCGAAGACACGATGCTAGACTTTAATACTGTCTGGACAAAAGTTACATATTGCAGCTTTAATAGAAAAGTTAGTCTAAATTTAGCAAGTTCGGAAAATGTCTGCAACGTAATATTAAACGTACACGATTAATAAAACATACATAGTATTACTGTAATACAAGTATAATTAATACTATAATACAGTTTCCAGTTTTATTTTATTATATTTTATTTAAACATCCATCCTATTTTCACCCGCTCGCTTTTAATTCCGTTGTATAAATGACGTGACGGTCCCTGCTGCTTTTAAACTGTTTAGCTCAAACTAAGATTAAAGAACTTTACTGATCAAATTTCAGATGAGCTTCTGCAGATTTGGAGATGTATTAACAACAAAGATTTTGGGTGAGAGAGACTTCTATATTACTGTTTGGCTACTTTACCCCGGTAGCTTCAGTGCAGTGTCTTGGATGATCGAATGCATTAAGAGGAACACAGGGAATTCGATTTTATTCACCAAACTGTTTCTGTAAAATCCTTATAGTATTTGATGTCAGAGTGATTTAAAAAAAAAAAAAAAATTATTATTGTACGTGCAGGTGCACGGGTGATTCTGGCCTGTCGAGATGTGGAGAAAGGTGAGGAGGCTGCGGCGGAGATCCGCAGACGTGTGGGTGGTGCACAGGTGGAGGTGCAAGAACTCGACCTTGCGGATACCTACTCAATACGAGCATTTGCACAGAGATTCCTCCAAGGTGTATATGCACTCACACACGCACACACACACACACACACACACACACACAAAGCTACCTGAACCCTGATCAGACATCTGAAATACATCTCATGAGTATGGAGCAAAACCATACTGACTATCAAAAGCTGATATAATGCCATGTAACACACACTTGTAGTTCAGAGTAGTCCCTCACCGTTTTACTATTAGCAGTGCGGAATTTCCCAGAATGCACCGCCATCTGGTTTGATTTCTTATTTCAATCAGGTCTTTATAACTAGCACTGAAATGTAAAATGTGCACTCCTACCTGTAGTTTGGGTTTCATGTAGCTTTCTTTATTCTGCCAGCTAGTTTGCAAACCAGCTAATTAGTGCGTTAATTAGTCCGTACAATTTCCAAATGAGTGAACCCTTCGCACATGGCAGGTACTGTTTTCTTTAAAGTGTATACTGTGATATTTGGATAAACTGCCCTCAAACCTCTCCTCACTTTCTCTCTTCACACAGAGGTGAGTCACCTGCACATCCTGATCAACAACGCCGGAGTGATGATGTGTCCTTACATGAAGACTGCAGATGGCTTCGAGATGCACCTGGGAGTCAATCACCTCGGTGAGGGGAAATTTCCAGCCAATGAGAAGTGTATTAAACACTTAATAAAAGGATAGATGCTAATCAGTGGGTCACTGATGCTAATCAGTGTTTTCCCATCTTAGGTCACTTCCTGTTGACGTCCCTGCTGATCGGTGTGTTGAAGCGCAGCGCGCCGTCCCGCATCGTCGTCGTTTCGTCACTGGCGCATTACTTCGGCTGGATCCGATTCCACGACCTGCACAGTCAGGGGAGCTACAACAGCGGCCTGGCCTACTGCCAGAGCAAACTGGCCAACGTGCTGTTCACCAGGGAGCTAGCGCGCAAGCTAACAGGTACACGAGAGACTTCGCATCATAACATGACACGGTATAACCATTTACTTAAGCATTAGGCAACTCGCTCTTCAACGCACGAGCGTACACGGTTTATAAAATGCTGCGCAACAAGACGAGGTACAGGTCAAAGTTAACTGACACGAGGCAGAGTTACTGTTACAACTCTGATGTTGATGATTTTCCCATAACAGCACACGCCCAAGTGTTTTATTTCTCTTAAACAACAGCTTTACCTCTTTACACTGACACTGGAGACTCCTTCCATAAATGTTCCATAAATGCTCCTTAGAGAAAAACGTCAGCATATCAACGATTACACGTTTTTAAAACCGTTTACGTGACGTTCTTGTGAGCGAGCTGTTACTATAGAAACGATAACGCATTTGAAGTAGTGCATTCATATAAACGTGTGACGTGCTCCCCAGGGTCGAACGTGACGGTGAACTCGGTGCACCCGGGGACGGTGATGTCCGATTTGGTGCGTCACTCCACGGTGATGTCTCTGGCGTTCGCGTTGTTCTCCGCATTTCTGAAGACGCCGCAGGAGGGAGCGCAGACCCCCATCTACTGCGCAGTTGCCGAGGAACTGCACTCCATCACGGGAAAACACTTCAGGTAGGGTGTATTTCAGAAACGCACTTCATGTACATGACCACAACCTGGTTTCAAAATTATAGGTATTAATGGTATTTTAAACCGTGTAAGTATTTTTATACTTATCAAGTGTCTTTTTTTTCCGCCATAATGATGATAAATGCAGAATGGAAAAAAAGGATTCTTATTTTATATACGACCACCGTTGTCTATTCTGTTTAAAGGGTACCAATAATTCATAAAATCTAAGCAATCGTACGGGTCTTGTTCGAGAAATATGGGTTAATGAATTCATTCCCTTTCTCAGTGACTGTGCTCCGGCCTCCATCGCTCCTCAGGGCCGCTGTGATGAAACCGCTCGGAGGCTGTGGGACGTCAGCTGCGACCTCCTCGGCATCGAATGGGACTGAGATCGCTCTCCTGTCCACCGCAGACCCGTCATCACAACCCCGTCACTCAGACGAGTGTTCGGTTCTACCAATTTGCCAAACGCACTTACTACCACTTTAAGCTTATTTAAGAAACTGGACCTGGGATCCCACTGTCGTTTGATTTGTACGTCGCTGTAGGGCGAGCAAAAAATTTCTTTTCTTCGTTAGAAATCTGAACACTGTTTTAAGTCACGTACATTTCACCTCCTCCCCACTGCAGCTGCCTAGAATTGTACTGTTTTTATACAGAAGTAAACTTGTTTTTTTTTTGTTTTTTTTACTACTGTTACATTCATGACAAGAGAATTTAAATATTTAAATATATATAACGTGCAGAAAAACTATTACGATTGGCGACGTTTTCCTACTTTTATTGTACGGAGGGTCATATGATGACCGGTTGTGGTCTGATCACATTTAACTATTTTCGTAAAGATTTAAGGCGTGAAAGATTTTATAGCTGTTTTCAGTCGACTGAAAGTCTTGCAGAAATACACACACGTTCTGGTACTGCTGTAATTGTGGGGACTGGATGTTCTTAAAAGCACATTAATGTCACAAAATTGCTTGCATATGGAGAGACCTACCTAATGTGAATTTGGAGAAAATATCTCGGTGAGATTGGAAGTTGCACTTTTTGGGTGTCCAGGCACTTGAATGTTGGAAACTTCTCCTTAGAATTTTTCTCATTCAGGGGTCCAAGCACTTTGTGTTTTGTCAGGATTCTTCTGGTCCATTTCCTTCTTCTTCTTCTTCTTGTCCATTTCCTTCTTCTTCTTCTTCTTCTTCTTCTTCTTGACTGGATAGACATCAGCCCAAGTCGAACAGTGAAATATGTATTTTGCTTTGTCTTTGGCTTACACTGAACAGAAAAGCCTTAAGGATCATGCACTTCCATCTGGAGTTACTTTGCATAATATGCAATTCCAGTAACTTTGACCTAATCCTTTCAGATTGGTTGTCAAATCTCAGATGAGTTTAACTATCAAAGGATAGGAAAAAAAATGTTGAAAAATGAAATAATATTAATAAATGATATGATCGCTACAAATCTGATAAATTAAGGTACATGCTGGACCCATAAGTGGGTTTTTATGGACAATGTGATAACTGTCGTGACTGACAAGCTTACAAACAGACAATAGCCATTCACATTTCAGCTGGTATTTGACAGGCTGTGTTGCTATTATTATAACCATGAAATGGATAAATAGTGGTAACGTAGATGAGATTTCTGCTCAACAGTTATACAGTGTCACTTGTGCATACCCCAAAATCAAACTGATTTAAGAAAGAAAAAAAAAAGTCATTGCTTCAGCATTTGGCAGGATTTAATTCCATTTACTATATGACTTTATGTATTTACATGCGTCGATCTTATTTATTCTGAATCTTATTTATTCTGTGCAAAGGACAGTGTAAACATTATCTGTTATTATCTGACATCAGTGTGTCCATAGAGCAAAATCACATTATTTCCCTTTAAGTATTGAATTATCCAATGAACCGATTGATTAATGTGATTGATTAAAGGCAAGCAGGTGAAAAGAAAACAATGAATTGTGAAGCAGTAGATTCTGCATCACAGAAATGAGTCTGGAAACTTGTCCTAGTAGACGTTCTCAATTACAGAATGGGTCAGACGTAAGATGTAATGCCATATCACACACACAGTCAACACAGAACTACAGGAAAAAACGTGACAAGTTTCCTCACACACCCCAAATAAACTTGACAATCTCCCATCCAAAGGCAATGCTAATCATTTCAGAGAGCTTTACAGTCCGTATTGCTCGTGCAGCAGATCGTATGTTATAATATTCTTTTAGAATTATAACATTTTACAAGTGCTTTATACATCTGTGCTGTTCGCAGAATTCCCTTATCGTGTCGTTTTATTTTTATTACTAATGCCCTCGTTCAGAGGAAGTGTATATGCCACAGTATGATCACAGTAAATCTATGACATTCAGGTTTTCTGTATTGGTTAAACAGTAGCTTTGCAAAATGCTTCTCAAGGGAAACCGTACTCATTTCTTGAAAGATTAAAATATTGATCAAACTGCGAAGTGTCTGTGTAGACCCCAGGCCAGTGGGCGTGTCCTTGAAGTTATATATATATATATATATATATATATATATATATATATATATATATATATATATATATATATATATATATATATAAAAAACTTTATATGTATAGATACTGTATATATATATATATATATATATATATATATATATATATATATATATATATATATATATATATATATATATATATATCTTCTCAGGATGCCTGTCAGGTTCAGTTATGCTAGCTAGATGGAATAGGACTGTCATATTAGCTAGAATATGACTTAAACTCCTGTCAGATGAGCTCATGTTAGCTTCCTAGCTAGAAAAGGACTTAAAATCCTATATAATTTTAAATCCTGACACAGTGTTAGCTAGCTGTACGAATACGATTTAGAAATCCTGTCAGAAATTAAGCAAGTTAGCTTGCTAGTGACCAAGTTCTGGCAGAAATCCTGGGAAATGAGGTTGGGATGTTTTAGCTGGATAGTATATGACAAAATCCTGTGAGAAATCCTGTCAGATTAGTGCAGGTTATAGCTTGCTAGCAAGAATATGACTTAAAATCCTACCCAGTCTTAATAACTCAGACTTAAAAATTCTCTCAGAAATCTTGTCAGACTTGCTACATCTTCGCTAGGCAGAATATGACTTAAAAATGCTGTCAGAAATCCCAGCAGGTTAGCTCATGTAATCCAACTGACCAGAACATGACTCAAGGTACTATTCAAAGCCCCTCGGTTAGCTCATGCTAGCTAGCTGCTGATTTGCTAGCTGATTAACAAAATCGATCCCCGTGTCTGAATCTAGCACGCCACTCGATACCCTACAGATAACACGATTTATAAAGTTGCCATACTCCCTAAATAGTGCACTTCATTGTAATTAAGGTGTTGTTTTTTTGGACAGAGAATGTGACAATACGTGAATGCTAATGAGAATGCTAATGCAAAGACACTTTATGTGGTCTGAATACAGAATGACTCAATCAATCAATGAC
Organism: Cranoglanis bouderius; assembly: GCA_023630585.1. Taxonomy (NCBI): domain Eukaryota; kingdom Metazoa; phylum Chordata; class Actinopteri; order Siluriformes; family Cranoglanididae; genus Cranoglanis; species Cranoglanis bouderius. Next base: position 11,385,085 of record CM042546.1, read on the forward strand.
TTAACAGAACTTATGACTACAGTATAATATAATATGAAAAATTTGCATGGTTTAATTCATATAAGCAGAGACACAGTGAAGAAACAAAGTAGAATCGATAAGGAAGCACCCTATTTATCTGAGGTAGGAAATTAAGATGAGGCTAGTACTGGATGCTGACCAAAAATTTTCGTTTAGTAACTGAACACTATTTATTGAGCCCAAACTCAGCCATTAAAGGAATACACAGCGTTTCCCTTAGGTCAATTGTATACAATCAACCAAGACATTAGCCAACATTAGCTGACTTAGCTTCTTTAGTGAGCTACGAGACTATTGTCGCTAACAAGTAAAATAGGCTTTGTAGAGTTGTTCAGTGCTTATGCGGATTTTGAGACTGTATAAACGTGGACAAAAAGACATTGCAGAGCAAAGTGTGTAAAACAGAAACAATTATGTAATAATATAGTTCACATTTATGTTAATTTTTTAATACTGACTCTTTTTTTTTTTTTTAGGAAACCTTATGTACAAACGGCTTTCTGTGAAGCAGGTGTGTGAGGATTTACGTATGGTCTACGTATGCAATTTATAAAAAGGTAAACTGGTAGCTATTAGCTTCTCTTACTTGTTAGCCGTATTAGCCTCAAAGCTCCAGTCTTGGCGTGACTGACTGAATTTGAAGTAGTAGGGGAAATTGTGTACATTTTATTTTTGGCCAGAGTGTTCATTTCCATCTGTTTGAGAAAGGCGCAGTGACATCATTAGTGGTTTTTATGATGTAATTTGATGCCACAGTTGTTCTGAACTGGCTTTTATAAGTTATATTACCCTGTAGTGAATAGTACATGTCGGTGGTTCGCTTCAAGCATCTCGCAAACCCCCGACCGCTCAAACAGAGCAAAGCTTTGCGCCCCAGTCGGCCTTTTGAAGCTACGGTCCATCAGAAATCAAGCCACCGATGCTACCTGTTGTTGCCGTGGCGTTTCCGTGACACCGGCTCCTGGTGTTCCGAGAGCCACTGACGGCAGATCTGTTGCATGACGGAGTCGCTCGAGACCTCGGCGGCCTGGAGAACGTCCTGTACGAGCAAGCACGCCTTCACGGGGTCCAGCTTCACCGCCAGGAGATACGCCGCCCTCAGCTTACTGCACATCAGGTACGCTTTTATCTACACACACGAACACATAGAAGAGAGTATTTGTATTTATTAGATGGTATTATTAAAATAGCACTAAAAATTTTTAAAAAGGAGAAAACCAAAGAAATGGAAGGAAGATTACTTTATTCTCTGTGGATTTGGTCTCCAAAATCAGAGCCTCCAACTCTTTGGCCTGAAAGTGAACAGATCACACAGAAGCTTTTGTTTAGGTCCATGACAGTATGTCGGTACATTATTAATCTTAGCAATTTGTGTGTGTGACCCATTTTTCGAAAGGTATAAATCGGAGAAAATATCATTTATAAAATGTAAACTTACGATATCAGTTTATCAGTTTAGTTTTCATATGGCAAATGTATGCTGTTTATCATAAAATACTCCTAATTTGAAGACACATTTTTGCTTATCCTCCAAGATCCTTTCCAGAACCATCAACGTAGGCGGTAGAGCACCGATCTATATTTAACCGCCCTACATCCATAATATTCTTTAGGACTTTATATGAAATGATTACGGATTTCTACTCACGTCAGCAGGGTTTTTGTCCGAGGCAGAGACGCAGCTGAGCACAATGGTGTCGCAGTCGTGTTTGGTGGCGGTGCCCGACTCGCTCACACACTTCAGCAGCTGGCGAACGGCCTGGTACTCGCGCAGGCACACCAACCGCTGACCGACACGCATGTACACGGCCAGAGCGTCTAACTGAAAATCCTGCAAACACACAGAGAGGGAGAGAGAAAGAGAGAGATATAGCAAGAGTGTTTGATCAAATACAGATCTCAGTATTGGACTGAAATGTTTGTATATCGTACTACACGGTAGATGTAATGAATGATGTAAATCATATCGTCTCACCTGTATGACTCGATAAGCGATGCCAAATCCCTCCTCAATGTTTTTGCCCCCCAGCATCACCTACAGAGAGAGGACACACACGCAGAGAGAAGCGGTGCATGAACATTACGCTTTGAAAAGGTTCAAGTTTGATTCGTTGAGAGAATATCCTCTGACGTCACCACGTGTCAGCAAACAGAACATCGATCCCTCGCCTGAAAAAGAAATACAATGTGCAGGCAACTCACCCTGCAGGCCACATCCACCTTCATGGGACTTCCTCCAAAAAGAGTGGGTGGGGCACTGTTGCCTGTAGGGGTGGGACTTGTGGCGGCTCGAGAGGAGGAGGAGGAGGAGGAGGAGGAGCTGTCGCATCGATGCAGAAAACGTGTCACTTCCAGCTGCAGCATGATGGTGTTCATGTGTCTAACCGAAATACAACACAACAGTCCCTGTTAGTCACTGTAAATTAAAAATTACAAAAATTAAAGATGCTGAAGACAAATAATCATTGTCAAGGAGTTCCTGATTTTGCTGATTTCCTAATCCACATGAGGTATCTGACCTGGAGACTTCGTTGGAGCTCATTCTTTTCCTGAAGGAGGAAGAAGAGGTTTTGCGGCGGTTCTGTTGCTCCTGTAGGAAGGCCCTCAGGTGCTCTTTGGCACGGATCAGCCAGCGCTGCTGCTCGCCCAATTGCACGTAGGAGTGAGCGCCGTGTGTGAAGAAACGGATACACGTCATAGCCGCTCGGACGTGGTCCTGAATGCACACACGCACACACGTTTACAAAATGATGTAACACATTTATTAATACTTATAAATATATATCTAATAATAATTATATGTGTCATATATGCTACGTTCAACAAAAACTCTGCTCGTTCGACTTTCAACTATGAAAGTTCCACTTCTATCTAAATGCGTGTTCAGTACCATCATGAACTGCTGTAGTTGGTACAGGGTGTGGTAATAACCCTTGCGCTGGAGCATTTGGCACGCTGGCATCAGGTATCGCCCCCAGCTCTCCAACGTAGCGTCCAGAGACTCCAGGAGCCCCTGCAGGACGCCCAATCGGCCTCGTTCCAAACACGGCTGGACTACGCCCTCCAGAAACACCTCTTCTGGACACTCCTGCACAACATCAAGACAACCGGACACTCGTTCTCCATCAAAAGTCATCCAAGAAAACGCTAATGGTTGTTAATGTGTTCTTATTAACTACTGTTAATGGCACAGGATATTACATTTACACAGTGAACGTGACAATACTTTAGATGGTGTGTACTGTGGGTGTAACCTTGCTGAGCAGATATGTGAGTGCGTCCTTCAGGCAGTCGTGACGCAGGTAGAAGCAAATGAGGCTCAGGTGTGTGCCGTAGCTCATCAGGTAGTACACACACTCCTGATGGTGTCCAGAGCGCTGCACCCGGTTGTCTGTCCGGTCCACCGGTGCCGTATCACGCAGAGCCTCCTCCAGCTCAGTCAGGGATGCCAGGATGTGGTCATCTACTGTCTGTAACAAAAACAGACACACACACACACACACACACACACACACACACACAAAGACACAGCATACACTGCAATATTAGTATATAGTATATTTCTTCACACTGAATTGTTGCAGATATTTAAACAACATATAATTAGGCATTTAAAATGCACCATGTCACCAGGCATCTGAATATCTTGAGCTCTAAGGCTGTGTGCAAATGTCTGAGCTGAGCTGTCTCTGTCCTCACCGTGCTCGGCGTGAGTCGGGTGGTAGACTCCAGGTGCTGGACGATCTCCTGCAGTGGTCGTGACCCCAGGTTCAGCTGGTTTCTGTCCACTGGAGCTTTCAGACAGCGGGCGAACTTCTCCCGGGCTGCACTCAGACAACCAGCCTTCAGGAGCGCCATGCCCCACGCGTGCCACACGCCGCTCGGGTCCAGACCGCTTTTGGTGGAGACCTGAGATGGGGAAAAAGGTGGGAACGAAAACATAAAACTCTATTTGTGTGGCCACTGAGGACCAGAGTGATCTAGTTGAATGTAAACACAAAAAATTTTGGAATCTTAAAAGCCATTAGGAGTGATGTAAACCTCCTCACCTCCACAGCCAGCTGATAATACTCGGCCTCAAGCAGCTGGTTCCTCAGACGCGTCACTGCCGTCGTCTCCAAAATGTCGTCCAGAGACGGGATGTACTTATAGTTAGCACTGACCAGGATCTTCAACACGTCCACCTTACTGATGTAGCTGTAAGCGGAGAAAGAGAGAGAGAGATGAAACACGGAACTCAGCAACACATCGGTGTATCTCTGAGAACTGTAGGATGTATGAGTGTGCGTGTGACTCTGTGTGTGTGTGTGTGTGTGTGTGTGTGTGTGTGTGTGTGTGTGTGTGGTCTGACCTGTCACACAGAGCCAGGTCCTGGCTGCGTACAGCTCTAACAAACATCAGCTTAGCGCTGAACATGAGCTGCTGCATGACGTCGGTCAGGAGACGAGCGTCCACCTCAGGATTGGTCAGATTGCGTGAGATCAAGCGGCAGTGACCAATCAGCTGGTGACCGCAGGCGGCGTGGTCGCTGTGAAGGGAGAGGATGGACACACACAGGGACGCGCTGGGTGCCTGAGAGAGCGAGAGAGAGAGAGAGAGAGAGATGAACATACACACCAGAGTGACTTTCGGATCAGACAGACAGATAAACAGAAAGAAAGATCGACAGACAAAGAGAAAGTCAGGTATATAGACAGACAGACAGACAGACAGACAGACAGAGGTAAACATGGACCTGTTCATAGTAGAATTCACTGTGTAGCTGCTGGTTTTCCGATGCATTGGGACTGAGTCTGTACTGCCTCTGAGGAACCTCAGGGAGACAGAGGACGCCGTCTAGCGTTCCCTCAGCCGAGATCGGACTGCCGGCTACTGGAGACAAGGCGTGTTACACATTTTCAGATCACGCTACTTATCTAGTTTTGTTCACCGATTACCATCTTATAGGGCAGCATTTAAAATAAAAAGTGTTCAAGACAATGTTTCTCTTTTTATGATAACTAAATAATTTACTCTTGTAAACAAAATGTAATGACAAGGTGAAACATTTTGGATTGAATGTGATACCTTCTGCCTGATCCAGTTCTTCATCTGAACTGTAAAAAGACAGTGTGAGAAAGTGTGTGAGAAAGGATATGCAGAACATCATACAGCACCATGTCCCTTTTATATTGTACAACCACTGTTACAGCTAACTTGTGTATACATATAGGTGTGTGTGTGTGTGTGTGTGTGTGTGTGTGTGTGTGTGTGTGTGTGTGTGCTTACGCTGTGTGGAAGAAGCTGTAGCACTGGTCACACACTCTCACGGGCTCCTCGCTCCCCTCCACCACCATCTTCCTGCTGGAGCAGGCGTGACACACCAAGCGGCCACAGCGCCTGCAGTGATGCCGCCGGTTAAACTGACAGAGAGAAAGACAATAGCTACGTTTAATTGCTAAAGATAACCGTATTACAGCTTAACAAGTGACTTCAACCTGTTACTCGTGAGACACAGAAAATATATATAACTCTTCTCTCTAGGCCTCACCATGGTGAATCTCTCTCTATGACAGACCATGCAGATGTGCCTGTAGTGGTCAGGAATCCAGTCTTTACGCTCCGGGGTTTTCTCTGGAGGGGTGAACATGGACGAGGGGCGGGGCTTCTTCCCACCCGAACCTCTGTCTTGTTCATGGACGGAGCTAGATGGAGTATGCATGGGCGTGCCGCCTGCACAGAGGACCAACAGCGAAGCTCAGGTTTCAGTGACGATGCGTTTGAGTATTACATTTCGTTTTGGGTTTAACCCGTCTTATGTTGGGCCGGGTCTCGGATCACCTTGGCAACAGACCACTCCCCTTGGTGATAACGGTTAATAGCCGATCGCCACAACAGTCACTTTGTGAAATGAGTGACGTTAAGGAGGCTTTCTAATTGGATTTACATGCCATGACTTTTTAATGAGTAGCTAATGATTAAATGCAGATGCACAAGCGGCAGACCTGTTGAGGGAGGCGGTGTGCGGCTGGGAGAAGACGACGCACTTTCCTGAACGGGACACTGCAGCAGAGCGTCCTGCAAGCTGATCACCGAGTCTAAAAACACAAACGGGAAATAAATTAATAAAAGTAAACCATATTTTCTTTCACAGTAATGACAGAACTGTGAGAACCTTAAAATTCGTAAAGTCTTGATGGCCGATTAACTACATCTTTTGGGACAAGTCGAACATACTTATGGTCTATCAGACTATTGTACGTCATGTCTGGAAAATTTTTGCCCTCACCGCTGCGTGTCCTCTCTCGGGGGGCGTAGGGGAAGTCCAGGGCTTTCTTTGCGTACTCAGCCAGCAGTGTGTCGATGTCCAGGTTGGTGATTCCTGCTTCCTGAGTCGGTAAAAGGTTCCGGAGGGTCGAGACGGCGACTGACACCCAGTCCACCTTCAGGTTCATCAACAGCTGCTCCAGCATGAGCAGAGGATCCGCCAGCAGCTGGAAGTAGTCCTGCCGAGAAGCTTCCGGAAGAGTCAGCAACACCTGGGGACGCAAAGTTAGGAAATACAATAATAAATTCTGCTTTATACAACTAGCATGCTAAAACTAACTGGACTTTCTTGCTAGGAGGCGTGGCCTCTGTGCTTGTCACAGTAAAAGAGGCGTTCCAGTCCTCAAAGCTAACTTTTTTTTTTTGTTTGTTTGTTTAAGCTGAACTCGTTTTGCAAAACACTGGATCCAACCGTATCATATTGAAACAACACTGAATCGTACTGAATCGACTCACTGATCAAGTCTCGTAACATTGCATCTTCCCTGACAGAAAGAAAACGCGCTCCTGGTTAGTGCCAAACATCTGCACACATGTATAAACATGCACACACACACACACCTTAGAGCCCAGGTGCAGGGCGTGTATGTGGCGTCTACGTGCTGGCGTCATCCGGCTCTGAAAGTGCAGCGTGAGGTAATCAGACAGGAAGTGGCAGGCGGCCAATCCGGGCCTCTGATCTAGTGCACGCTCGCTAACCTCCAGCGAATCAGAGAGGCCCTCGAGGAGCTAGAGCGAGGGAAAGAGGTAGTACATACATTACAGGTTTTTATGAATAATTCAGCCTATAAGTAATGTTCTGCCTTTTTGTCAGAACGTTTGTGCACACTGTCGTACCTGGAAGGCGTCCTCGGTTCTCCCGTTCTCCAGCAGATGGAGCAGGTGTTCAGTCTGGAGCTGCAGTTTAGATTGCTCTGATACGGGATACAGCTGCACCCACTGAGCACACAAATCAAACTCCTGGTAACACACACACACACACACACACACACCCCAAATGAATCAGTATAATGAGCACAAGCCACCTCACTTGAGCACAGAGATGAAATGTCTGCAGATGATCACAGTTTATTTAACCTAATTTATGAAGTATTGTCAGACTGACCCGTGTCTTCAGCAAAAGGGAGAACATGGACTCAGGGTTTCTGCTCGACTCCTCCTTCAACTCCTGCCACGTCTGCCATTCCAATGGAGACTGTAGGCTCAGCATCTACACCACACACACACACACGAACTTCAGGAGTGATGTTGAATGGGACGACAAATAAGACTACACTGTGACATCATTTAAAGCAACACTGAGGTTAGCAAAAACTCAAATCCCTCTTCAGTGTTCCATACAAAGCCCACTCCCAAAACACACACACACACACACACACGTTTTACTAAGGTAGAATCTGAAGAGTGACTGGTAGTGAATATATGCCACAGATAGGTCCAAGGAGCGTAGTATGAGCCACACACACACACACACACCCTGTTGTACATGTCGAGTTCATGTTTTTTCTGCCGCAGCTGGGGCGTGAGCGTGTGATCCGGGCTCGAGTCACTGAGGCAGAACTGCAGCAGCTCCAGGCAGCTGTGAAGAGGCCATCGCTCCAAACCCTGCAGCGCCACACGGGCTCGCAGCTCCCAGTCCTTCACCCGGAACAGCTGCTCTGTACCACACTCTCCTGCACACACACACACACACACACACACACACACAAGAAAAAAGATTTGGAAACACACATTTACACTTAAACAGAATTATGGCCATGTCTTATACAACACTATTATCCCTCGATATATAATTGTAATATGTTTGAGTACTACTCACAGTTTCATAATATTTACATATTCAAAGGCAAAAAAAAATACACACTTGAATGTTTAAGGACATGTTTTGCTCTCATTTGTTCTAACACTGTCCTGAATGTTCAGCGTGAATGAACAGATATAAGCTCGTACCCTCCAGGGTGGAGCAGGCGAGCAGTCTGTCCCGTAGCGCCCCCTTCTGGCTGCAGTTTTGCGCGTAGAGCTCCAGCAGGCTCAGCGCTCGGTTCAGGTCTCTGGTGCTCAAAGCTTGCTGGAAAGCTTCACTCACCATCGCCTGACCCGTTCCATCTTGAGACCCGGAGAAGAGCACGGCCACTGTGCCCGACTTCCTGCTCAGAGCTGCTCCAACGCCGTCCTCGGCCTCCGGGGACGACCCCAGCACGGGCGCCGCCATGTCCGCTAGGAAGGCCTTGAGGATAGGGAAGGACGTGAGCAAAGCTTCGGCCTCTTTGGAGATCTGCTCCAAGTCCAGCGGAGCTTCTTTACGTCCAGCACTTCGAAAATACGAAGGCAGTCCGGGCCATGCAGAGGAGGCCACACGGGCGATCTCCACCCTACTCACACCGAGCAACGCCAGGACAGCGACGAGCGGAGAGCGGGATTTCAGGAACGACAGAGCAGAGGCTGTGAGGAGGAAAGAGGACGACGACGATGACGATGAAGTTGAGGATAAAGACGAAGACGGAGAAGGAGGAGAGGTGGAGAGACTCGGAGAGACGCTGTTTTCGATCGACGCCTCAGATTCCGAGCTGGGTTCAGAGACGGCGGGAGGTTCGGAAAGGTCAACGGTGAGAGTTCGCTCCTGAGCGTGCTGATGGAGGAGAGAGGCGATGCTGGATGGGCAGAAAGCTCCTCCGTCGGCTCCTGCACCCTTCATGGAGGGAGGGACCCAGAGAGGGAGCGGATCACAGCAGCGCTGCACTATGACCTGCTGGACGTTTACATGCAGACCCTCCTGATGCAGCAGAGACAGTAACCTAAAACACACACACACACACACACACACACACACACACACACACACACACACACACTCCATGGAAGGAAGACTCACACTGATCTTCACCAACTTTAAAAAACATTTTCTTTAAGTGATCAAAATAAATTAACAAATTTTTTTTAAAAACGATCAAATGGATATAAAAACCCAAGAAAAAAAATTATATTAGAAAATAGAAAATTATTTATCTATGAACGGTCATTTTATTCTGAGTAATTAGATGTTAATCGCTAATTATTTAATATGTTAATTAGTTAATTGAGTATCACATTTGTTTACAGTTTTGTTTGTGATTAATATTTATTAAGTGTTACTAATTTCCTTTTTAATTTTTTTATAATATATTTTAAATAAATAATTGCTTTTTCTGTTTTGTAGCACTTTCCCTGCTGCAAAGTAAATAAAATAAATCAGATTGTTGTACCTGTCGGGTGTGACCTGTCTATCGAAGAGTAGGTGTGAGAGGAGCTGATGTGGCGACTGCAGTAGCACGAGCAGAGGATTCCCCAGTTTCACTGCCGAACTCTGATCTGAACGCACACACACACACACACACACACACACACACACACACACACACACACACACACACACACACACACACACACACACAGTGCACATGCAGCAGGTGAATATAATGTTATCTTATGTAAATCCTATGACTTCTACCAAACACTTTCTAAAGATCAAATGTGGAATAAAGTTCTGCATTAAAAAAAACAACAACTCACCTTCGGAGCCCAGGCTGCGCACCAGCACCGACGCCAGCATATTGATATAATCCAGGAAGCTGCGCATGTAATCTGGCCTACTGGTGGCACCGTCCAGCTCGATAGGACACAGCTGGTCCAGGGAGCGCAGCAGCTGTTTCATAGCAGAGCGGACGGGGTGCGAGTCGAGCTCGGACTGCTTCAGGCCTGCCTGCTCCAACAGAGACGCCAGGACAGAGCTGGCCGACTGACTCTCACCTACAGCAGGCAAATCACAGAGCAGACAGTAAACTGTTTGGGATTACAAGACACATCATTCCCTCCTAAATAATCTCTCTAGACAGACAGACAGAATTTTAGTTTTGGTTTAGTCGAGTTTAGTGTTTGTCTTGTTAGTGGTGCTGCAGTTTACTGCGACGTTGTTAACTGCATTCTGTGTTAACTGCATGAAGGAAAGAATGAAGATACAAAAAAAATCACTAATTTATTAAATAAATGTTGAGCTCGTACCGGCCATGTCGAGGGCGGAGGTCAGAGTCTGCAGTGTGACCTCGAGGCGCTGGACGAGCATGAGGCGGGAGGCGATGGCTTCCTCCGTGAGGGACGAGTGACTACAGAGGAGGACTTCCTGAGCGCTGCAGCCGAACGGAGGCATGACTCCACCCTCGTCTCTGTTAGAGTCTTTTACAGAGAAAGAGAGGGAAGTTGATATACAGTACCACTGCGTTGGTACACCTCTCTGTTTCATCATCCCATTTATGAGCACATTTATTAGATGTATATATGAATCCATTGTTGTTCACAGATGCAGTACTGTGCAATAGTATTGGGCACATGCAAAGAAAAAAAAACAAAACGTAAAGAGCAGTAAACAATAGTAAATGAAACAAAGTCAATATTTCGTGTGACAAAAAAAATGTTTAAAACAATTAAAATAAAAACAGTAGTCTCCGGTACAATGTGTGCAGTTTTATAAGGAAATGAGCTGGTAAGTTTTATTGAGCATCCTGCAGAACCAGCCACAGTTCTTCTGGACACTTTGACTTTCGCACTCGCTTCTTATTTTTGCAGCGAAACCTAGCCTAAAAAATAGCCTAAAACTTTTGCACAGTATAACAGTACTGTACAACGAAAAAGGAGCAACACAATATGAATGCTTGTGTACCTGATTTGGGTGGCGCTTTGCTGGTCGTTGTTCTGGTGAGTATTTTACTGATCTGCTGCAGTACAGAAGGAAAACCCCGAACGCCTTCAGGATGATGAACGTCTGGGTCCAGTGTGATACCTGCGGTTGAAAACAGAAATAATGTACAAGTCAATGGATTGAAGGGGGAATGAGGGTGTGGCCTCTGTGCCTATGAGTCTAAGTTAAGGAGGTGTGGCCTCTGTGCCTCTCAATTATGGAGGTGTAGCCACTGTCCCTCTCAGTAAAGGAGGTGTGGCCTCTGTGCCTCTTTGTAAATGAGGTGCAGACACTGGGTGCTTCTCAATACTCAAACTGATGCTTCCTTGTTTCCTCGCTCCTCCGTCCTCCAGCCCGGCGTTCTTTCTGTACCTCACACTCGAACACACACACACAGACACACACGCACGCACCTCGACTCTCCAGCGAGGTGTGCAGTCTCCGCTCAGCCGTCTCCAGAAGCTGCCGTGAGCTCTTCCACAGCTGGCACTGGCAGCAGGCCAGGTCAAAAGCGGCCATGCCAGCCGGACTCAGTTCCTCCAGCAGGGGGCGCAGGGGGTCTGAGGGGTCAGAGAGAGGGTGAGAGAGCCAGTAGTTCTCCTCCAGACAGGCCAGAGGGCGAGAGGGAGAGCTCAGGAGGCGGTCAGCCACGTCGGATATGGAGTAGAACGCCATGCCTGAAGCGGAGAGAGCGAGTGTGTTAGAGGCATGAAGGGTCAAATCATACACCAATTGTCCGATTCCGAGTCTGAGCCGTATTAACACGGTACGTGCATACCTGCTGCAGCTGCGTTGCCGATGCTCTGCAGAGTGGATCTGCTACTACTGCCCAGGCGGCTCCGTCCCGGTCCCGTCACCCCGACTGACCCCAGACCTTCCAAGGAGGACGATAACGAAGAAAGGGACTGGCTCTCGATCTTCTGCTCGACCTGAGCGAGTTCAGACAGAACCTCGTGGTAACGCTCCATGAAGAGAAGCTCCCCACAGCATGGTGCGTTCTCCAGCCCGAACATCAGCATCACCTACACAAACACACACACACACACACACACAAACACACAATCTAGGTGTTGCACAAAACAGTTTACATCCTGTAGTAGTGTTCTACATAGTGTAGCAGTGTAGAGAATAGTGTGTAGGGAACCTGATGAGCCTCCACGTAGTTTCCTCTGCGTATGCAGGAGATCAGGAGAGACTCGGGAGGGGAGAGCATGGAGGGAACGAGCCAGCTGTGAGGTCCTCCACACAAACACACTTCATACTCCACACTCACTGGCACGGTGCCACCACTGCCATCTTGAAAAACACAGAAAACACACTCTGAGATGAACTCAGCATTTTTAACTGCCAAAATTATCAGATAAATCTGTAAATATCAGAAACTGAGATATAAACCAAAAAAAGTTGCATGTTTACATGCAGTCCATTAAATGATACCTTAAACATGTTTCATTCTTTTTTTTTTTTAATTACTAGACACTAACAGAAATGAGTAAATCCACAGCTAAGAAACATAAACTAAACTAATCATGTAAAAAATTAAAAATATAAAAAACAAACTAAGGTTACAAACTTGAAACATTGGTTTAGATTAAAGAGGGAGGATTACAGCACGCTGTTGTTTGGGAGTTACGCTTATGAATCACGTGTCTGTGACTCCAACCTGAAGCGCTGGTGCTGATCTCTCCGTTCTGTCGTTCGGAGGTCATGCGTCGCTCAGGACGACGGCGATGCGATCGCTTCTTCTTCCTGACACCAGAAACACCGCTGCTGCTGCGCCTCAGAGGGAGAGCCGAGTTCACGCCTGGGGAGGGCATAGCTGGACCACCTACACACACACACACACACACACACACACACACACACACACACACACACACACACACACACACACTTACTTGACTTTGCTGACAGTAAAGATTTCTTGTTGGTGTTATTTAACCACAATTATTCTATATTGAATACAGTGGGTATAGAAAAGAATCACCCCCTTTAAAATATTTGCATTTGCTTTTCAGCCTGAAATGAAGGCGGACACAGTTTTTGTTTTATCCAGCTGTATTTACTCAGTGCAACTTATAACATCCAAATGAAAGATATAACACCAACATGTCAGAAAAAAATAATTAATAAATAAAAAAACAGAATCACTGAGTTGGAAAAAGGATCACCCCCTTGCTTTAATTTGCCTTAATTTTTTTTAATTACAGCCTTTAGTCTGTTGGGATATGTCTCTACTAACTTTGCACATCTAGACTTTGCAATATTTGCCCACTCTTCTTTGCAGAACTGCTCAAGTTCAGTTAAATTTGATGGTGTCCGTTTGTGGCCTCAGAATCTTCAAGGTGCGTTTTGGCAAAGCTCAGTCGTGGGTGGCTTTTTTCTTGCAACCCTCCCATACAAGTCACATTTGTGGAGAATTTGTGATATTGTTGTCACATGCACACCATGACCACTCTTTGTCATAAATTCCTGCAACTGCTTCAGAGTTACTGTAGGCCTCTTGGTAGCCTCTCTGACCAGTTTCCTCCTGGCTCTTTCATCCAGTTTGGAGCGACGTCCTGATCCAGGGAGGGTCTGTGTTGTACCAAATACCTTCCACTTCTTAATAATAGACTTCACTGTGCTTCTAGGCATTGATAAAGCCTTTGAATTTTTTTTCTTTGTATCCGTCTCCTGACTTGTGCCTGTCCACAACTTTATCCCGGAGATCTTTTGACAGTGCCTTGCCACCCATAGTTGATTGTTTGCTTCAGTTGCACTACAAAATGCTCCAGGAAAGCTTTTTCATGCTGAGCTAATCAAAATGACCACAGCTGATCACAGTTGAAAGTCAAATGGCTTTGTGTGTCATTGAGAAGGTGATTAGATACACCTGATTTTTAGGGGGGGGGGGGGGGGGGGGGGTGATCCTTTTTCCAACTCAGTGGATTTTTATTATTTTTATTTTTATTTTTCTGACATGTCGGTGTTATATATTTCACTTGGATGTTATAAGTTGCACTGAGTAAATACAGCTGGATAAAACAAAAACTGTGTCCATCTTCATTTCAGGCTGAAAAGCAACAAAATGTGATTATTTTAAAGGGGGGTGATTCTTTTCTATACCCACTGTATCTATTCACTATATTTGCTCACTACATAGGGCATAATTTAACAACTCCCGTCAACTTGTCAGTCTTAGCAAATGCGGTGTGGCCTATGTGCCTCTCAGTCTTAGTGAAGGAGGTGTGACCAATGTGCTTGTCAGTCTTAGCAAAAGAGACGTGGCCAATGTGCTTGTCAGTCTTAGCGAAGGAGGCGTGGCCGATGTGCTTGTCAGTCTTAGTGAAGGAGGTGTGACCAATGTGCTTGTCAGTCTTAGCAAAAGAGACGTGGCCAATGTGCTTGTCAGTCTTAGCAAAAGAGACGTGGCCAATGTGCTTGTCAGTCTTAGTGAAGGAGGCGTGGCCGATGTGCTTGTCAGTCTTAGTGAAGGAGGTGTGACCAATGTGCTTGTCAGTCTTAGCAAAAGAGGCATGGCCAATGTGCTTGTCAGTCTTAGTGAAGGAGGTGTGACCAATGTGCTTGTCAGTCTTAGTGAAGGAGGCGTGGCCTCAGTATCAGTGATCTTTTTGCTTGTATGTCCAAGGGAATAACATTTTATTACACTGAAACTGCACTAAATAGTATATTATAAATAATATATAGAATATATATAAATAATATATTCACTCTTAGCTGATGTTTTATGCGTCAGATTGTTGTAAAAACCTCTAAAATAAATAAGCAAAGACCACAATGCATGTATTATCTATATGAAATATAAACAATTTCACATGACTCACCACTCGGGTTCCCCTGATTGGTGGTGACGATCTGCAGCCTCCAGTGAGCCTCGGCCGTGTGTTTGGAGAGCCTCTGTAAGCGAGAGCTGAACGTCTCCACTGTAACCGAGCAGCCCAGACTCTGAGCCAGCTCTGCCTCGGCCTCCAGCGCCCTCCCCGGGGCACATATTCCCTCCAGTCCCTCTCTGAGGAGCCGCAGGACTCCCTCCATCGTACCAGGGTCAAGCAGGAAGCCGCGGCAGCCCGACGTCACCTGACCAGGCTTAACACTCGCAGAACACGCGCCCTTCTCTACACGCGCTGCTCTTTCGCTGTTCTGTTCTTTGAGCTTCTCTTCATTGCTGCTGCTCCGTTTCCTCTCCGTGTCGGAGTGATGCGGCTCGGCAAAGTCAGAGAAGGACAAGAAAAGTAGCGAGAAGACGTTCTCCAGGAGCTCCAAGCGAAACATCGTAGGAACCGCTTCCAAGTAGAGCTGACACTCTGAGATGTAATGCTGAAACAGGGACGAGTGACCTGGGGGGAGAAGTTACCATTTTATGTATAATTGTTGCCATGGTAATGCAAATTTCTGCTAGTGTCTTGGCTATAAAAGTCGCACACAACAGACATCTTTCTATTACATTTGCATATTCTTCACTTTTCACTATTCACTGTACACACCTTCAGCCTGTTCCTTCTGCGGTACCTGTGCCGAGCCCAAGTCCGAGCAGCTGACACGCGTGTTCACACACACGGCGTAGACGGCGTATTTCATGGCACAGAAGCCCCTGAACAAGGTGATGTTGCGCTGGACGCAGGTGCTCTGAGCGTCTCCAGACAAAGAGTCTCCTTGAAAACAGTATAAAGTATAAAGTAGAGTCAGGTGTTGAATTCTGGATTCTGATTGGTCAGAAGGGGTCGGTTAATTTTCTATAACAGCAGTACAGTAGTGATGCATGCTTTCAATAGTAAACGCATAAACAGAAGTTGACAAGACAAGCTGTTTGTTTTATTCCTGTTACACCACAGCAATTACTATGATTACAAATTTCTATTTGCATACTGCAGCTTTTTCTGACATACCAGTATTGGGTATGCATGCACGTGTGTGTGTGTGTGTGTGTGTGTGTTACCTGCAGCCTGCAGCAGCTCCAGCACTCTGTGCTCTTCATACTTGGCCAGAGGAATGAGTGAGTGCAGCACATAGAGAGCAGAGTGATGATCCAGATTGTGCAGCTGAGACAGCAAGGCCTCATGGGAGATCTCGCTGTTCACACAGAGTCAGAATTTGTATTTTAAAAAATGCAGAAATCTGAATTTGAATGTTATTTTGATTGGGATTCTCCCCTACATTCTGTGTACGAGTCATCCACTCACACAAACACACACACACACACACTGTGGTTAAGTGAATGATCTGGGCGATTGAATGCTGTTTAGAAATATATGTTTGCTTCATTATTTTGGGTTGAACTTCAATCATGTATCTCCAAGCCTCGAAATTCAGTTTCAGATCAGTCAGTCACAAAGCTAAGAGTTTAATATGCATGTGTGTGTGTGTGTGTGTGTGTGTGTGTGTGTGCGCGTGTGTGTGAGAAGTACTCACGGGTTGTTTTTGGCACACCACTCCAACACCCTTAACTGAGATGAGAGGACGTTTGCAAACTCGCTGAGGACAGTGTCTTTGGCCTACACACACACACACACACACACACGACTATACAGCGTGAGTAAAGTGACAAAAACACTACACTGGATACACGCTCAATTTTTTTCCAGATAGACAGATTTCATTTAAACCAAGGTAAAACATTTAAGGTGGAACATTTGCAGTGGTGGCTCGATGGTAAGAGCTCTGGACTACTGATCGGAAAGTTGCGAGTTTGAATCCCAGCAGCTCCTACTGATGGGTCCTTGAGCAAGTCAACTGCTCAGCTCAACTGTAAGTCACTTTGGATAAAAGTGTCTGCCAAATGAATAAATATAGATCAACGTACACTTTGGCAGTCCACCTTAAATTTACATAGGCTACAACTGTGAACACAGAAGTTTCTATTGGAAATAGAAAATATTGATTGTAGTATTTCACCACAACATCTTTAAAAAAGATAAAGCATCTTATCTACTTCCTGCTTTAAACACCCTCATTGAATTCCTCTCACAATTCCAAAGAGCAGCACAAATTTTCCTTTACAGTGCAGAGAAAAAAGTCACACACACACACACACACACACACACACACACACACAGACACACACAGACACACACAGACACACACAGACACACACACAGACACACACACAGACACACACACAGACACACACACAGACACACACACAGACACACACACAGACACACACACAGACACGTCTGGGCCTGCTCAGCATGGGTACAGAGCATGGGAGGATGTTAAATGCTTTACTGCATCATGTAGTACACCTTTTAGGTTTTCCACCATTTTTTCTTTCAATTTAAGGAGTTTATTTCCTGACCTGTTGTTGGTGCAGAATCCTGAGGAGCCCCTGGGCAGAGTCAAGGCTCCGGCAGTGTTTCCATCCCAGCAAAAGAAGGAGGCGAGACAGCGGCTGAAACTCCGCCCCAAGCAACGCCTCCAGTTTAGAAAACTCCTCCTTCTTTATGAGGTCAAGCCCCGTGACCTACCAACAAAACCACAAAAGATGAGTCACAGATGAGTGACTTAATAACAGAAACTGTAAAAATGGGGTAAAACATGAATATAATTATCACATAATTCCATTTTTGTTTATAAAAACTATCCAATTTACAGAACGTTCTCACCTCACCAAGCCGAGAATAATTTTTAATACTGCATATTGTGCAGTGGCTGTTTGGAGTGTGTTTAGTAAAACACTCAATAGGGAGAGTGGATGAAGGAGAGTGGACAAGTGGATGAGAGAGAGCAGACGAGTGAACAAGAGAGAGTGGATGAGTGGACGAGGGAGAGTGCATGAGTAGATGAGGGAGAGTGGAAGAGGGAGAGTGGATGAGTGGATGAGTTAGAGTGGACGAGGGAGAGTGCATGAGTAGATAAGGGAGAGTGGACAAGTGGATGAGGGAGAGTGGACAAGTGGATGAGGGAGAGTGGACGAGGGAGAGTGGACAAGTGGATGAGGGAGAGTGGATGAGTGGACGAGTGGATGGGTGGATGAGGGGTAAGGACTCTTACCAGAACCTGCTCCAGAAAGTGCTTTCCACTGCTCAAACACTCAAAGTAGATGGCTTTCCAAGCTGCATGACGGTCACCATGACAACACAGGCCAAGCATGAGCCTCTCGGCTTCAGGTAAGTCCACTGAGAGACACACACACACACACACACACACACACACACACACACACACTTAGTATTAGATATTATGTTAGCCCACTGCGTAGTCATGTGCATATTATCACAAAGACGACGGTCACATGTGACGACTAGATGTGACCACAGGAGTGTGTGTGTGTTTGTGTGTGTCTGTGTGGAGATAATGTAACAAAATTACCACGGACTCTCACTTCCCCAAAAATTTAAGAACTAAAAACCTGAAGAGGGAAATATAAATTGTGTCCTGCCTAATCGAGCTAACACTGCACATGTTTGTGTGTGTCTGCGTGTGTGTGTTAGCCCCTGTCCCTCTCACCCTGTGTGTGTGTTGCATCTTGGAGCAGCCTGTCCCTGCAGAGCCGCAGAGCTGTGGCACAGTAGCGCATCAGCAGAGTGTGACTCTGAGGTCGAAGCAGGCATCCCATCACCCTCTCCTCACTTAGAGGCCCCTCCCTTGCCTTCCACAGCCCCACCCACAGCTGTTCCAGCTCCGCCGCTGCACACGGAGCAAGAGCCAGTGCACCGCACACCTCCTCTGCCCATCCCTCACTCCTCTTGCCCTTCTTCTCCTCCATGAGGTCCAGGAGATGTTGGAGAAAGACGCTGGATGCGTTCGTGTGTTTCAGGAAGCGGAGCAGGGCATGGGTCAGACGTGGGCTGCGCTCAGAGAGGAGGGAGCGGATGGAGGAGAGAGCGGCGTCACTCAGAGGAGGAACGGAGCCCGAGTCCTTCCGCTCGACACGCTCGGACTCTAGGAAGGCCTGATGCAGCTCCTGAGAAAGAGAGAAACCAAAAAATGTTAAAAGCTACAGTGGAATTATTCCTAGGTCTAAGTGAAGGAGGTGTAGTCTCTGTGCCTGTCATGCTAAATGAAGGAGGCGTGGCCTATAAGCTTGTCATGCTCCATGAAGGAGGCGTGGTCTACATGCTCAATGAAAAAGGTGTGGCTTATAAGCCTGCCATGCTCAACGAAAAACATATGGTCTCTGTGTTTATCAGAGGCGTGGCCTCTGTGCATGTCATTCTGACTGAAGGAGGTGTGGCCTCTGTGTGTGTGTTGGTGTCACTGAAGGAGTGCAAAACTAAACAAGCAAAGTAAGCTAGGTGGTCTAAGGGGTAATCAGCTTAAATCTGATATCTTCTATTAACAAACAAATCTATCAAACTCAAACAAGTGCTGTAGATTCGAACTGTTTTTGTTACCTCTAGTTGTAAAGAACAGATGTTTGTTACAGTTATGATGTGTGTTATAGAAAGTGGGAAGTTTACCTTAAGTACAGAATGAGGCACTTCCTCTCCGAGCTCCTCTAAAATCAGCAGGAAGGCTAGCTCTCTCCGGACTGAGAGAGACACCTGCAGTGCAGGAGGGAGACGTGATATGGATTATCCGAGGTCCAGAAACTCATCGGAGATGCTTTTATTTGAAAGTGTATTTCACCTTGTCTTTTGAGTGTTTCTCCATCACCTGCAGCCAGAACCATGCGAGTCTGTGAGGACTTCCCGCTGTCTCCCACCTACAAAGCAGCACGGCGAAGGTCAAGTCCAAAGCCACGGCCACAAACCAACCACGTGTACACACTGCCTAAGCTAGAATGCCTGAATGCTAACGCAAGTGAAACTGAAAGGCAACAGAGACCAGAGTTTTATTACAGCTGTCAGAATGTGAGGACACACTACTCACGCAAGTTGATACGGTTGTGCGATAAGTGCAGCGATGATGTCGTCAGGACGCCGCGGAACGTCTCCGGCAGCCTGACTGAGCTGTCGGACACAAGCGGCGGCCAGTTCCCACTCGCCATGCCGTAAACACTGAGTGAAAAAGACAAAGAGGTCCTGCACTGAGCTCTCCTCCTCTCGGCCGAACGGATGCATGATGGCACGCTTTCCCCAGGTGTGTGTCAGTGTTTAGCGTGTTTATCCAGATGATTACAGCTGCTCATCTACAGTAGACACAAAATACAGAATGTGCAAAACAGATGTCACGACACTCCACAAGGCACTAATAACGCAACGATATTAGAGATGTGGTTTCTAACCGACCCTGCTTCTGAAACTACAAATCCTAGTAAGTTGCCTTTGGACTTAAAGGAGGTGGAGCAGAGCAGCATTGTTCTGAGCTCATTTCCGGGCCAGAAAAATGAAAAACAGAACCGGACAGTGAAGAAACTCTCCTTATACATTGAATAGTAATAATGTAAATCAGAGTTTCTCTGAATCACCTTTAAAATGATATGATTAGTACAGATCTAGTAACACTTTGAAAATTTACAGATCACACTTTCAAAACCATACAGTGCTATTAACTATTTTTAAACATTCAAATATTGATTTACCTGAATAGATGTCATGGTAGGATCAGAGATGGCTATCAATTAGATAGACAAAGTAAGTAAATAAGAAAAAAATAAATAAAGGAAAACCCCAAAAGAGAGCAACTTTAAACAGGTTCAATGATTAAATGCTTTGGAGTATAAAGGATTATGATACTATAATAAAGCATGACACACCTTACATGGCATTTAACCTACAAAGAAACAGAAACGTCTCGAAATAAACCTCACTGATATTTATTAACAATAATAAATATAAATATTAGCTGTTTTTTTTTTTTTACTATAACCTTAACGTCTTGTATTGTCGTAGTACGTAATGCAACTGTCTACAATGCAACATCCAAAGTTTACTTATAAAACTGCTAATAAAATCAGGATTTTAATAGCTCCAGGTGAGAAACAGTGGCCCTGGAGAATGTTTATCATCTCAGAGTCTTATTCACTATAGCATGATACTGTAAAACACAGCACTTACGGTTTGTTTTTATCCAGAAGTGGGCATATGGCGGCGAATCTACAGCCTAACTATTACACGGCCCTGTGAGCTCTGCCGCCATGACAGTTATGTCATGTGACCTTATCAGCTGATTCAGGAAGTGACTCATGAGTTGCCAGGTTTGACTTCATTCTTAGAGGTGGTATTTTTATTTTATTTGATTATGTTTATTATTTTTTAATGAAAGTTGCGCTGCATTTTTACATTTTGACAAATGTATTTTTTTTTGTTTTTGTTTTGGTATTTGTCATTACACAGGATATAACGTATTTATTTCGTCAATTACATATTAAACTTAATGTTGGCATGAAAATAAATGCATAGAAAATAAATACTATGTGCTTATTTATCATCCCATGTTATTATTTTATATGCAGATATATATTAGTTCTAATATCTAAAATCTATACGTTTTTATATTATTATGTTATTTTACTAGCCTATTTGACTTAATCATCGTCATCATCATCATCAGTAATAATAATAATAAGAGGAAGAAGAAGAAGCCGAAGAAGAAGAATAGAAAACACACACACACACACACACACACACACACACACACACACACACACACACACACACACACACACACACACATATATATATATATATATATATATATATTAACCTTAAAAGTCTGTACAAAACCCTTAGTCTAGTCTGGCAACCCTGAGAACAAAGGTCACAAAGTCACCTGCTCTGTTTATGTACACAATTGATCTTTTAGGTTTCTGAGAAAGACAACAAGTCTGTCTACATGTCCCAGATTTCCTGTATGTTATCTGTGCCTGCAAAATCTTTAAATGAACTCAAAACCTGCAGAAGTAGCAAACTAAGAAGTACAAGTACATTGTTACTAAGTTTGTATTAGCATGTCATAGTTAGAGGTGTTGATATTGTTAATATATTGCTATTTATATTCATGTTACTATATTAATGTTACTAACATGAACGTTATGAATTATAAAATATTTCAAATCCTAAAAATTAAACATCTAATCCATCTGCACCGCTTATCCTATACAGGGTCGTGGGGGAGCCTGGAGCCTATCCCGGGGAACTCGGGGAACAAGGCCGGGGACACCCTGGACAGGTTGCCAACCCATCACAGGGCACAATCGCACACACACTACGGACAATTTGGAAATGTCAATCAGCCTACAATGCATGTCTTTGGACTGGGGAAGGAAACCGGAGTACCCGGAGGAAACCCCCGAAGTACAGAGAGAACATGCGAACTCTGTGCACAAATGACAGAGGTGGGATTCGAACCCCCAACCCTGGAGGCACGAGGCAAATGTGCTAACCAGCGCAGCAGGTTGTGTTGTCACCTCACAGCTCCTGGGTTTGAACCTGTGTGTTATTGTCTGTGTGGATGTTCTGTGCATGTTCCTCTGGGTTTTCCAGTTTCCTCCTACTGTCCAAAAACATGCAAGTAGGCAGATTGGCTAGGATAAATTGCCCGTAGGTGTGAATGTGGTGTGTGAAACTGTGTGTGCATGGTGCCTGGGGTGGGTGAATTTCTTCTGATTCCGGATCCATCATAACCCTGAGCAGGATATGGTGCTTACTGGAGATGAAGTGAAAATAAAATACTACTACAACTAATAATAATAATAATAACAATAATAATAATGATGATGATGATGATGATGATAATAATTCCAGCCGAGCAATCGGAAGACTCTATTGAGGTCATAAACACACACACTCTCTCTCTCTCTCTCTCTCTCTTTGCTTTGTTTATGCTCGAAACACGAAACACTAACAGCGACATGCAGCCATTTTGGAATCTGCAGTGTGTCGTCACTACGGCCTGTAGTCGGGTTTCCTCGGAGACGGTTTCCATGGGAACGCGGGTGGGCCGGTGAGACGGTATCCGAGGCGCGAGGCGGGCCAGGCGGGGTTTAAACGCTAAATAATAACAATTACTATTATCATTATCATTATTATAATCGAGAGGACTGGACAGAAGGGAATATGGCAGACACAACAACACCGCGGAGTGTAAGTCTGTTTAATTCAGCATTATTTCCGTGCTGTGTTCAATTCCACACATTTCAGTGCGCGCGATGAAATTGCTTTATTAACACACACACACACACACACACACACAGAACCGAGGTGTTAGCTGATTATAGCACCGCTGCATTACTGCACATTAACTGGGTCACTCATAAATATAGAATTTTGTTTTACAACATTATTTTGAAGTCATTTATTCTGAAATCGCACCAGCTTTTGTTTACTGATGTATCGCTTTACTGAATTTAATTCTGTTTCCACATTACTGATGATTGGCATTGTGGTTCCTGTTTTTGTTCGTTTGTTTGTTTATTCCTTATTGTTTATCTATTATTCACTACAGGTTATTAGATATTGTTTTCAATGCTGGTTTTCCATTATTGGTTATTATAATATTATTCATTATTGTTCCCTGGCCTTTGTTATTCCTTACTGGCTTTTATCTTTATTGTTGATTTGTTTATAGTGTTTATTCATGATAATGGCTCCTGGTTATATTAATTATTGTCTGTCAGTTATTGGATTTTAATTAGATTGGATTCCTTGGGTTATTTTGTGCTGTAAATTATTTGTTATTGGTTTATGGTTTATTATGGTAAGCGCCTTATCCTGGGAACACTGTGCATGAGCGATGAGGAATACACCCTGGACAGGACATCAGTCCACCTCAGGACATCACACACACACACACACACACATTCACACCCTTTTAAACCAAACCCAGAGAAAAACCACGTGAACACCGGAAGAACATGCAATACCCCACACAGACAGCTGGTTAATTATCAGTGGTTTCCTTTTTATTCATTGATATCAGTCATTTTCTTGGGTGTTTTTTTTTTTTCTTTTTCATTTTTTAAATTTTTTGTCTGTTGTTTTCTGCTTCTGTTATTTGCTTATTCAGTTATGGGCATGAGATACTGCTTATTCGCTGGTTGATTTAAAAAAATATATCATCTTTTGTTACTTGGTTGCGTTCTTAAAGTCTAAACATTTTGGCAGATTTAAAGTTTGTTCGTGACTAAAAATGAAACAGTCAAACTGAAACAAATCTGGCAACCTGAGAGAAAAGCTCACGTACTTTTTCACCTGTTCTGCTTATGTATAAAATTGTATTTTCCCCTATTGGCCTTCCAATCGCTTTACTTCTTAGTTATTTGTTTCTATTTTTTATTTTTTTATTTTTTTTTTCAATTTCGGTTGTTGAATATTAATTGTTTGCTAGTGTAAAATGTTTGTGGTTACTTTGCCATCCATGTCTCTGTGTGCAGGAGGAGGATTATGTTGGTCAGATTAAAGGAGGTCTGCGTCCTGCTATGAGAATGGTAGTGATGGGAATCATTCACAAACAGCCAAAAAGGTACAATGTCACCCAACCAAACACACACACACACACACACACAAACACACACACACACACACACACACACACACACACACACACACACACACACCTGTGTCATCCTTTAAATAAAGATCCACATCACATAACAGGACAAATGCAAACTGTGGGAAATGATGATTTCACACACAATCAGTGCTGGACAGTCTGGAAAATCATTTATGCAAGAGCACATTCGTGTGGCTCTTTCTGTAATTCCCAGTCATGGTGCCAGTGCCAGTGCCAGCGTGGGAAAAAAAAAGCATATCCCATGTAGATTTTGTTCTTCCAGATGTTAAAAGAGATACTCTGCAGCTTTGGCCTTATTTGGGAAATAAATGCACCCACCGCTCATTTCTCACTAAAGAATGATGACTAGAATTGGTGACAGTTCATTTATTTTAGTTTATTTAAAGTTTCTGCTGAGAAATGAGAGAAACGATTTTGCCATAGACTACAAAATTCCCAGAACAGTGCAGTAAACAGTGAATTTGTTCGTATTGGGTGTATTTTTCCGACGCACTGCTTGACTCTTGTGCAGTATGATAGTGACGGTGTCCTGCCCACCTCGAGGAGAAGGTGACGAGGAGCAGGAGGGTGACGTGGGGCTGCAGCTGACGATCAAGTTCCCGGAAAAGGCCGTGATCCGCAATTCCCGGGTCAATGGGAAGTGGGGATCGTCGGAAAGCATCGTTTCTTTCTTCCCTTTTGCTGCTGGAGAGTCTTTTAAAGTAAGGTTTTGTCTCAGGTGATACTGCACTTAGTGTCAGTCTTAATACTAACAATACGGGCAACGGTGAAGGAAGAATTAAAGTCAAGACTTAAACACTTGGAAGCGTGTTGTTATATGAAAATAATCAAGGATGAGGTGGTGTGATGAAGCTGAGTTACTGTTACCATCCAGAATTGGTTTATTTTCCTATCACAGCATGCCTTGAAGTGTTTTATTACTCTCATACCAGAGCAATTCGCCAACGATTACAATTTTTCATTTGTATGACGTGTCATACTTTTTAATCCATTTACATTTAGTGTTTGGAACCTCCGCAAAACAAGTTAGTTCCTGTTCTCACTATTGCTATAGAAGCTATAAACAGTTGTTCCCTCACCAGCCTCTCATTTCTCTCTCTCGTGATTGAAAAAACACACGTTTTTTTAATGCGTAATACACGTAATACAAGTCCTGTGAACGAACTGTTACTATAGAAACGGTAACATATTAGAACAAGAGCCTGTGATTTGTAGCTGCACTACTGTCAGAGCTGCCGTTATAGAAAACTAATCAACTCCTTCTGACCAATCACAGTGGCGCTGTGGTATAAGTTTGATATCTCTCTCTCTCTCTCTCTCTCTCTCTCTCCCAGATGGAGATTGTGTGCGAACACCAGCAATTCCGGATCCTAGTGGACGGTCAACCGTTGTGTGGATTCACACACAGAGTGACCCAGCTGGCGTCCCTCACGTCCCTGCGCGTCGGTGGAGATCTGCAGCTCACCAAAGTTGCATGAAATCACGACAAGAGTCATCATACAAAAAAAACAAAAGCAAAAAAAAAAAAAAAAAACCACACACACAGGCACTCATAAGATTGCAAACTGTTGATGCACCAAGTTCTTTTAAATAAATGTCCCTCCTTTAGTGACCTTTGACCGTCTGCGCTGACCGCTGAGTCAGGAAAAATACACATGGATTCTAATACCGAATGCAAAATATTCCAAAGCTACAGTCAACTGTGATTTATACCCCTGTGTAACACTCAGACCTCATGCACACTCCTGTGGATATTTCTGGAAACACATTTTTCTCCTCTGTTTTAAAAAAAAAAAAAAAAAAAGTCCTGGAGAATGTGAAAGGGCTTAGGTAAAAGGGCATGCCGGACCAGTAGGTGGCAGTAATGCGTCTTATACCACAGCACTATCGAATTCTCGATTCTGATTGGTCAGAAGGTGTTGGTTAATTTTCTATAAGGGCATCTCTGACAGTAGTGCAGCTGCAAATCACCGCTTTATATTAATCGTTTCTATAACGGCTAATTCAGAGGGACTCATACAGCAGACTCTAGATTAAAAATATGTGTAATCGTGTAGTCGTTTGTGTAGACGTTTAGTTAACATTTAAGGAAGGAGTCTCCAGTGTCAGCGAGGGAACAACCGTTTAAAGCAGATAGAACGTAAGTGAGGACCGGAACTGACTTGTAACCATAACGTAACGTATAAAAAACATGACGTCGTCCGTTAATAAATAAAACATAGTAATTGTTGGGATATCTCTGTAGTGTAAACGAGCGTCAGGCCGCGCCGCATCACACCGGCGTGTCGTTGAATATTTTCCTCTAACTGCACATAGTGGACTGTAGTATTCCTTACATAATACTTGGCGTCATGCATACTGTATATTGTGCAAAATGTAAGCTAAAACAAAGGACTGAGGTGTTAGGAAAACAAACGATGATGCAGTGGTGTGAGAATAAAGTACGAGTAAACTGTAAACATGAAACCAACAACGCAGAAACAACCGCTAACAGTTTTAAATACTGACCGAACATGCCGCTGTTGTGCAGACCGAGGCCAAAGCGCGGAGAATATGTTGTTTTCAAAGATATCCACGTGGACGATGTTTCAGTGAAAAAAATGATTCATCATCAATAACCCTGACTACATTAGACTAAATAAGCACGCTTTTAATTAAATAATGCTTCTTTAAAAAAAAAAAAAAAACACATTTACAAACTGCTACTTCAAAGGAGGCAAAGAAAATCTCTGAGATGTAGTACTACCTGCTACAGCCTTGACCTTGACCTTGACCTTTGGCTCTTTCGTATTCCAACAGAAGTGCCTTGACAAGTGTGTGAGTGTGAGTGTGTGAGTGTGAGTGTGTGAGTGTGTGTGGCTACACTGTCTTCATGGAAGCAGTAAAAATACAACCTGACTAACTTCAGAAAGCTCTCTGAGAGTTTTCTGATGCAATATCTTACATGGTGCTATAGAACATGGTGGTGTGTGTGTGTGTGTGTGTGTGTGTGTGTGTCTCACACACTCGCCTACAATACACACTTTTAACACGCACTCGGAAGTTCATGTATGCTGCATTAGAGTTCGCCTGATCATTTCTGTGTGTTTGCATTGATATGACGAACGCACGGCCCATGACGTGTCTGAACGAGAAACAAAAACAACGAAACGTCTCTCAAGATGCCTTTGTTTGAATTTGATTCAGTATGAAAACAATAAAAGTCTTTTTGCAAATCGCTGAGATGTTGTCGCGTTACTGCTCATGAGCTTCATCACCGTCACTAGAGGACAGGTCTTCAGGGAAGTGATATGAAGAATATGTAGGCTATGGAGTTACATCATTAATGTGATTCATTATTAATTACGTCCTGCATCACACTTCTTTTTAATATTACTGTTATTTTCTACACTTTTTCTTCTACACTGTGCTTTTTAATCTAAAAACTGCTTTTTTTTGTTGACAATTTTAACAAGGGGCTTGTTTTTGGAATTATTGATTCTATCAACTGCATTCCTTTTAAAGTAATAAAGATTAAAGCTTGAATTGTTTTTTATTAAAGTACACTAATGGACTGTACGTAAACTTGAACTCTAACTGCCACTGGTGATGTCACACTGAGCCGACCAATCAGCAGCTTCGCTTTAAACTCACAGCTCACACGTTTTCTTTTGTCACGTTTCTTGTTAATGTTATTTTCCGCAGTGGTCTACAGATTTCATTTAAACTGCTTTTATTTTATTTTTTTAAATAATTTCAACAAGTGGTGTGTTATGGAAATACTGATTTTTATAAACATCATAGCCTATATTTTAAAACATTTAAAGATTAAAGTATAAGTTGTTTTTTATTTAAATACACTAACAGTTTGTAAATTTGACATTCAACTGCCACCGGTGATGTCACTCTGTGCCGACCAATCAGCTGCTTCGCTTTAAACTCGCACTCCTCTGTTTGTTGGTTTCTTTCTTTCTTTCATCATTTCACTTTTTCAACCTCCTTGTAAGCGCAGTATTTATTCAAGACATTCTTTTCTCCTTTACACTTTCTTTCTTTCTTTCTTTCTTTCTTTCTTTCTTTCTTTCTTTCTTGAACACATGTGGAAGGCTGTGTATTTCTTTGTTTATTTAGTAAATTTTTTTGTACATTCATTTCCTCTCATTTCTTTCTATTTTCATTGTCTTGCTCTCTTTCTTCCGTATAATCACCCCATCATTTCAAATCATGGACATAAAAACTTATGTTTTAGAATTTTTAATTTTTTCCCCCCTCAGTCCTCCATCAACTCCTCGTATTCATTCAGGAAACGTGCTGTCTTTCTTTCTTTCTTTCTTTCTTTCTTTCATGAAAGCATGTTGTGATGTGGAACAAAGTATATTCCTTATTTCTTCTCTTTCTATATTCATTTCCCCAACGCCTTTCTTTCTTTTTTCATTGTCTCTCTCGCTTAACTTCTTTTTCTTTTTTTTTTATTTCAAACCATGAACATAAACACTTCTTTTTTTTTTTTTTAGAAATATAATTTCCTTATGAGCAAAGAATTCACTCAGGAAACATATTATGTTTATTTCTTTTTTCCTTTCTCCCAATAGTTTTTTTTTCTCTCTTTACTTTTATTATTTTTATATCAATATTAATTGTTTGTTTTATTATAAAATGTATTTTTGATTTCTTTATTTCTTTCTTTCTTGCCCCCCCCCCCCTCCCATTTAGTTTTTCACCCCCATCACTTTCATCATGAACATTAACACTTTCATCCCTCGCTACTCTTCAGGAAACGCACATTGTTGAAAAGGACGAGGCTATTCACCGTATCACTAATGTACACAACAATAAATACACTTTATTTTAAACGAGTCGGTCTGATAAAAATGGACATGTGCTGATAACAGGTTTTATATCTACATACCTCACTTTATTTACACACACAACACTTTTCAACAGATATTATTATTGTACATGCTTTAAAAGATGACTTTTATAAGTCATTTTAGAAGTCATATCAATTTATAAGTTTAGGGCTTTATTTTTGGCATTTAAATTTAATACAGCATCGTTACAATATAGTACAGAGTGATATGACAGGATAATATCGGGACATGCCTGGTTATACTTGTTCCGTATAAAGGCTGATAAAAATATTAAATTAACACTTTTTTAAACAAAGTTTTGCTTGGTATAAAACAAGTATTACTGTACATACAGCAAACATTCAAGGAGTTTTACAGAAGACAAAAAAGTGCTCAGAGTGAGAATAAGTTAAAGAGAGTTACAGAAACAGCTGACGGCGGTCTGTAGTGAATTTCACATCCAGTCACTAAAACGTTTAGCTGCAAGTGACTGTCAAATGGACGCGATCGTTATGAATATAATGTCCTGCCAGCAGGATGAGCTTCATCGTGGTCTTCAGACTTGCAGATGAACTAGCAAAGGCCATCAGCATGGACCTGGATAAACTGGTGCAGAGCTTCTTGGGTTTTGTAGACAAAATCCATTTTAAACTTTAAATAAATTCTGTCTTTCTTAAATAATAATAATAATAATGTTTAGCATTTTCATCCACCGTCATAGCTAGTGTCGGACGTGATCTAGGTGTGAAAGGCTTAACCGCACCGTGACATCAGCTGCCTTTGAGGCTAACCACGTCTTTATGTTTGCTGCTTGATGGCTTTGATCCACTCCATCTTCTCCTGGTGTGTGGGAGCCTGGATGAAGTAATGTCTGTCCGTCTGAGTGATGATCTTAAACAGGTTCCCCTGGACTTTACCTTTCACGCCTGCACGTGACGAAACACACGGCGGTGTTATTATTTAGCCGTAAACTCCCTCTCAGCTACCTGCGTGAACACTCTACTACACGTCTAACCCGTCTGGACATGCAGAATAAAACATTACAGCACTGTAAAACATTACCGCTGTGCTATAATGACATTATACCTGGACAACCGCTAATATATACTATGCAATATTGTTGACTGATAATCTACCTATAATTATGTTGACTGCCTCACACACACACACACACACACACACACACACACACACCTGAGGGTATGCCATTGTCATCCAGAGAAGAAACCAGACAGCCACGTAAAGAGAACCCGCCGGCTGGAGTAATGTCATCCTGAGGAACGAAGTCATCACAGGAAGTAGACAAGTCAGTACACAACCAAGAGCAACAACAACATAGCAACAACAACATAGCAACAACAACATAGCAACAACAACATAGCAACAAAGCTCAAACTGTTATTTTGTGTTTGAGTTAGGAAAAAAACATCTAAAATATCATCCAAAATGGATTTAATTATTCAATCATGTCGTTTTCGTTTCTAAATATTTAGCTTGAAGTTATTCCGAAGCGTTTTATTCTTTTTACACAGCAGCAATTTGCCCTGTATCTTATTTATTTATTTTTATTAAGAACGTCTCACTTTTTATCCGTGTACGATTACATCTAACGTTGTGGAACGTCACCAAATCAAGTCCCCACTTATGTTATAGCAGCTACAAACATTCGTTCCTTTTTGTGCTACAGCTTTACCTCTGACTGATACAAAGCACTGACACTGGAGACTCCTTCCATCAATGTTACATTTACAGAAAACATCACCACATCAATAATTACACGTTTTTAATCCGTTCTTTGTGGAGCGTCTGCCGTACGAGTCCCTGTGAATGAGCTGTTGCTATAGAAACCATAACGTATTAGAACGAGCGCATTAATATAAACCTGGCCTTGTTTTTCAGTATCTTTGGAAATAATAATATGTCAAATGTTAACCATGAACAGACCATCACCCTTTATGAAATGAAGGACGTTCGTGCTCTGATGGTCCGTGTAGGTGAATTTAATAACCGACTGTTTTGTTTTCAATATTTTGTTAAAAACCGTATTAAAGATAGCCTTTCTATTTCTGTTTAAGATCTCTCACACATTAATACAGTGACAATTTTTAAAATTTTATTCTCTGTTTTGATATTATTGTTATCAGTCAGTGCAGCTGTATGGTAAATATCCAATCAGATTGGATGGATGAATAGTTTAAATGCAGAAACGTATTTGGCATCATCGCTCTCACCTTGCTTGGGTCGTAGTAGTGTAAGAAACCTGGCTCCGACCTCAGCACGAAGAGTCGCACCTTCCAGTTCTTAACATTGTGTCCCTGAGACACACACACACACACACACACACACACACACACACACACACACACACACGTGAGAAACAGACACACATGATGTTCTTTCTCTGTCAGTGTTATATACAGGATCTTATGGAGTTATAACCTTGAAGATTTGATGAAGATGACGATAATGATGAAGGTCTGATTTAGAACGTCAAGCCTAATTTAATGATCGCATTTCTGTGTCTGTTTTACTCACCTGTTTGACCAGGTATCCTCTCTTCTGCACTCTTCCACTCAGCTCCACCGCAGACACGGACTTCTCCGACTTCACACTCCCCCGCTTCTTCAAGCTCTCAGCCTGATGTCCCACACACACACACACACACACACACACACACACACACACACACACACACACACACACACACACACACACACACACACACACACACACACATTTATAGTTAAAACAAAACAGCACTGGCTCCTCACACCTGCTCATCCCTGCTAAAACAATAATCAGTAACATTATGACAGGAGCAGAAAAACGTACAAAGCTGTAGAGAGCCGTAGAATCGTCAAGGAACTGTTCTCCGAGAGCAGCGTTCCTCACGGCCGCTACGCTCTTCACTCCGACGGCTCTCACGCAGCCTTCATCGAGCAGAGCCGACGCCAGAGTCATGGCCTCCACCCGAGTCAGAGCCAGCTGAATGAACACCAACCAGTCCACCACTGCCGAGCCTACACACACACACACACACACACACACACACACACACACACACCTTTATTATAGTACACCTTACACTTCAGAAAAAAGAGAGAGAAATTAAATATATAATAGTATAATATATAATATATATTATATATATAATATAATATATATTAGGAGTGTGATGATATACAATTGAGTGCAAATGTTTTTATCCCCCTTGGCTTTTTTTTATTTATTAGAAAATCAGGTATATCTCCTGAATCCTTTCAAAATATAGCCTAAATATTACATTTATGGCATTTGCGACCCTTATCCAGAGTGACTTACATTTATTTCATTTATACATCTGAGCAATTGAGGCTTAAGGGCCTTGCTCAAGGGCCCAACAGTGGCAGCTTGGCAGTGCTGGGATTTGAACTCATGACCTTCCGATCAGTAGTCCAACGCCTTAAACACTGAGCTACCACTGCCCGTATTACTCAAGCAAAACTCTTTTATGAATCAGCGGGAATCAGGAAACAGTTCTCACATGCCCTAAAGCAGGAAATATTGATCTTTCACACATCTGGACAGAAAAAGATCAACGTTTAAAGAAACCATTAATCAGAAATGT
The DNA here is from genome assembly GCA_023630585.1 of Cranoglanis bouderius. Classification (NCBI taxonomy): domain Eukaryota; kingdom Metazoa; phylum Chordata; class Actinopteri; order Siluriformes; family Cranoglanididae; genus Cranoglanis; species Cranoglanis bouderius. Next base: position 11,417,957 of record CM042546.1, read on the forward strand.
CTATATCATATCATAATGTCATATCCATTAGTAGCCTACACTTTTGACTATATGTTACAAAACAGAACTTATTAAATGTCTTCCTGGTTTCATTATTTGAAAGTAAAACGATGCAAACTTTTGCACTCAACTTCATATACCTGAGTGTGTGTGTGTGTGTGTGTGTGTGTGTGTGTGTGTGTGTGTGTGTGTGTGTGTGTATACTGTATGTTGTAAGGATACAGACCTGAGAAGCAGTTGATGTAGGTGCTGCCCTGCTCCACATGGCTGCTCATCTTAATGCCGCTGTGAATGTCGTACATGGAGTCCACCACCTGACTGACACACACACACACACACACACACGCGCACACACTTCAGGATCGAAAACTTAAACACGTAAACACGAAAGAATAAAATAATAATAATAAAATATCTTTGTCATTAAGATGTCGGAAAACTTAAAGTTAACACTTTCCCTCTGACTGTTACAAAGCGCTGACACTGGAGACTCCTTCCATAAATGAATGAGCTGTTACTATAGAAACGATAACTGTTTGAACGAGTGCATGTAATTTGCAGATGAGTCTACTGATGTACTGCTGAAGATTGAAACCCGCCTCACCTGAGGTTGACGCTGTGGAACTGGAGCGATCGTGAAGATTTCCTCACGGCTGGAGAAGGAGCTTTAGCATCGCCCGGGCCCAGTCTCCCCGCGGCTGCACCGATCTCCTCGGCCCACTCGTCTCGCTCCTCCCGAGAACACGCCTCCAGGAAGTACACCTCCGAAGTGTTGGTCTTCAGTCTCAGGACCAGCTAGGAGACAAACATACCTGTTACAAAAGCACTGACACTGGAGACTCCTTACATAAATGTATTATAAACATTTTCACCATGTCAATGATTATAATATCTCTTTGTTTTTAAAAAAAAAACATGTTTGTTGAGGTATTTGAATCAACATGTTCTGACCAATCAGATTAGAGATTGTAGAATAAAAGTTTGTAACGTTTTTGTTTTGTTTTGTTTTTTAAAATATATGTTTAAACAGATGTTGTGTAATGTCTCCATGTGTGTCCCTGTCCATCGACTGACTCTTTAACTACTGAACACACGCCACAACAAGCTCGGATACGGAAAAACGTTGGTTACTGTGGTGCCCGAGCAATAAACTACAAAACACACACACCGTGTTCCTGACAAGCCAGAGCAGAATACTGAATTACACAGCACATTTAAAACGAATATTTATTGGATAAGTGGAACTTTAACACCCTGCAGCTGTGAACAAGATGGAACAAATCACAGAGACACGCCCGATAAGACTGCCTAGGATATATAACGAAAACAAAATTACAGATTACACATTATAATGCTTAAACCTTCATATAGCTCATTCATCTCCTGTATGCAAGTGCTAGAAAATGAACCTTGGAATCATCCCAATGCTGTCATTCACTGGCTGTAAAAAATAAAAATAAATAAATAAAAAATAAAAAATCTGAGTGCCATTTTTTCCCCTTAAGGATTGAGTATTAAATGTATTGAACTGTAAAATAACCTTTTTACACAATCATTTACATTTACAGCAGCATACTCTATAGGTTGTGTTGCTTTGTCTTACCGGTCTGTTTTCGTATTCCAGGTAAGGACAGGTGATCTCACAGCCGCGTAACTGGACACTCCCTCTGTGGCACGAGTCCCGTTTTCCCCCTTCATACCTGTAGTACAGCAGCTGCTCGGCTTTCAGGACGAACCAGCGAACCTTCCAGTTGTGAACCACGTGACCCTGATGAGAAGGATGAACAGAGGGATGTTCAATGATTTTAATACCACAGCGCTGATGAATTCTGGATTCTGATTGGTCAGAAGGTGTCGATCACTTTTTCATCGTCTGCAACAGCAGAAGAGCAGCGGCAAATCAAAATGTTTAGACGTATTAATCGTTTCTATAGTAACGGCTCGTTCGCAGGGAGGGTAATAATGTATAATTGTATGGTGAATATAATATGGTGAAGTTTTTTTTTATTTATAAGAAGACAGTCATATAACATGTATTTCTGGAAGGAGTCTCCAGTGTCAGCGCTTTGTAACAGTCAGAGGTAAAGCTGTAACTTTTCTGATGTCTTGAGGACAGAAGAGTTCACGCTTCTTTGCGGTTAATCTATAACGCGACACGGTGCAGTTTTTCGGTGTTATTAAGTTCAAGAGAGAGAAAATAAAGGCTGTTTATAGCTGCTGTAATGTAAGTGAGAACAGGAACTAACTTGAACATTAAATGTAACTATAGACAGATAAAAAGTACACTGTGTCATTCTTTAATGAGTAAAACTGTTACTGCAGGCAAACTGCTGTAGTATAAGAAGAATAAAAGACTTTAGAGAAGAAAAGGATCAGGATCTCTCTGTAAAACTCGTCTTCCACAGCATTCCAGTATAAAAAGCTCGACTTACCCTCTTAACCAAAAAGCCTTCTTTACGAACCGAGCTGTTCTGCGTGTCCATGGCTGCTGATTTCTGCTGTTCTGATACAGGGCTGAGGTTCATTTTGTTTTTTTATAGCCAGGAGTGAATTGCATCATCACTCCGCCACACCCCGCACGCCCCAGGGCATAGAAACAGCTTCCAGGTAAAGAGAAGTGCAAACAGAGGCCAGGAGTGTCGGAAGTGCATTCCTAAAGGTGTTGAAGGATCTTCAGGGTGGAGCAGGTCAGAATCAAAATCAGCGCATTCCTTACACGGGTTCTTCTTTCTCTTTCAGTGTCATAATAAAAAAAAACCACACATTTCTTTTTATGTTAAATGACTTGTAATTGCACAGCAAAATATTTTACGGTTGGGGGGAAAAAACCCACACCATTGTCCCTCACTCCTGTTGGTAGTCACCAAATTGCTTAAGTTAAACTATTGCAGTCATGTCATAAAGATAAAAATAAAAACAAAAAAACTAGCTAGCTACCGCCTATACATGTTGCTACTTAGCTTCTACACATGAACCTAAACTAAACTGTTTTTATTTAGGTAAAGCAATTAAATAAGATGCAACATGGCTACTACAAACTAGCTAACAAGTTAGCTTTGCTAATTAGCAAAGATTAATCACTAGCTACCTGCTGGGAGGGAAAAAAACAATAGAAACCCACATAGAATTTGTAATGGTTTTAATGGTTATAATGGGAATTGTATTGGTTTGAATGGAAACCGTAATAGTCCCTTTGGGTCTCTTCTGGTAATTTGTTGCCTTCTATTGGTGGCATGTTATGTTTATGGATATCATTAAGGACCAATATCTTTGACATTCGGTAATGGTCCTGATGGTTAACAGCTGATGGTTTGTAATGGTATTTGTAGTGGAAACCATTATAATTTCTATGACGGTTTCTACTGCCGTTTTTTTCCCAGCAGGGTAATGTTAACTAGGCAGAGGTAGCTCAGTGGTTAAAACATTGGGCTGCTGATCGGAAGGTTGTGAGTTCAAATCCCAGCACCGCTAAGCTGCCATTGTTGGGCCCTTGAGCAAGGCCCTTAACCCTCAACTACTCAGATGTATAAATGAAATAAAGATGTAAGTTGCTCTGGATAAGGGCGTCTGCCAAATGCCAGAAACGGAAATGGAAACTAGACTGAAACAGTTGTTTATGTGACACATAAAGGGTTTTACACTGCATTAAAAAAAGCAAATTTCTATCCAAAAGAGCACAAAAAAACAACCCAATGCAAATTAGGAACAAAATGTGTAATCTGATGAGGAGGTAGGCTATAAATCACAATCAATACCTTGATTAAATCCTGAATATCACTTTGCTTTATGTCTCAAATACTTTAAACACCACATTCAACCAAATAAATACATTTTAAGATATATTTAATGGATATTTATTGATTTAGTGAGGAAAAAAACAACAACTGTGGTTTAAACTTATTACATTCTGGTTAATAACTCAGAACCTCAGAACTAAGGAGTCATCAGTGCTCAGGTGTAGACTGAATAGAAAAGTAAGCACTTTCTCAGACATGCAGCTATTTTTTTTCATGAGTCATAATAAAAAACACTGAGTCACAGGCGGCCTGACGGCGGTGTCGCAATCTGGGTCACTTCAGTCCAGCTTTTTTATTTTAGAGTTGCAGATGACTCTACAGGGAGAGATTGCAAAACCATGAAACACTATGGTTACCTATTAGATTATTTAAGTAAACAATAAACAAGTAAACAAATTCTATATTCTAAATAATCTATAAATATATCAAATACAGTGATGGGAAACAGTCCATAAACAGGCCTCATTGTAAAGCGAAGTTTCATTTTCAGGATATTTACATGTATATCGGATAAAACAATGTATAAATGTCAAGCCACAGCCATTTTTTGAGTCTTTATTTATTTATTAATTTATTTACTTACTTACTTACTTACTTATTAAGTTTTGAGTCCCGTAGAACTTGCCAAAAATCTTGCTTGTGGTTAAAGTCACATTTCTCAATTCTTGACATTAACAAGAAAGTATTTATCCACACGTATGTCCTGTAACAGATAGAATTATGTTTAAATAGACCTTTGTTAATGATATCAATCTTTTTGATATCAAGCCTGACGTTTCTTTTAAGATATCAGATATCAACCCCAGATTTTTTTAAAAATGCTTTAACTGTAATTTTATTATATATATATATATATATGTATATATTTTACAAAGGAGAATGTTGGTGCTTGAATTAATTTCACTTCACCAGTGATTTTAATTGAAATTAATATATTTATTTTAAAATAAATAAATAAATCTAAAATAAATAAGTCTAAACGACAAACCACAAACGTTTAATGGTTGTTTCTAAGTTTTCACTACAAAAAAAACAACAACAACAACAAAAAAAATTTATAAATAATATGACTTTTTCTTTTAAGCATTATAATAATATAGAACATCTGTATATTTTGCCCATACTTCATCTGTATATTTACTGTATATTAATGCTAATTTATCCCCACCTCTTACACTGCTAATTTATTTATTCCCACCTGTTACATTGCCCTTATCTGTACATAACTGCTCATTTAACTTATCATTTAACTTATCTGTACATAACTGCAACATACTGTATATATTGCACTTGCTGCTCTTGCACTTCTGATTGGATGCTAAACTGCATTTCGTTACCTTGTATTTATACATGTGTAATGACAATAAAGTTGAATCTAATCTAATCTAATCTAATCTAATCTAATCTAATAACGTTAGGGTGAAAAAGAACACCAGCGCTATGGTCTATGCACCGCTAGAGGGCGACAAAGACCTGCTATAAAATTCACACCGCTATCACGCGCTTATAGCGGTATTAAATCCTAAATATAAAACACACGAACCGTCTTCTAATGTCGAAAATACTTAAATGATATCAAACCTTATCGAAAAGAAATTATTAATGAATTTCAGGGTTTTTAAAAAATCTCTTTTGCTTTGTTTCGTTGTCGATCTATAGAGTGGTGCAGGAATGAGTCCTAAAACCCGGAAACAAGTTAGCATTTTAGCACTTCCGGTTCCATCGTCCCGAAGTCAATGTTTTTTTTAAATGGGTTTTTGGTTAAATGCCTGAAATAGGTCTGTTTTTTCCACGTTTTATTCTACTATATAAAATACATCAGTACCCCACTCGTGATTTTTAAAGCTTTTACGGTTAACGAGTGGTTAAATGGCACTACAGAGGTTGTCAGGGACATTAAACGTCATCACGACGAACAGGAAAACTCATCTACTACATTACAGCCTTGTTGTGTTTATCTCTCGCGCTATTGCAAACCATTTCAACTGGTAGATTTATCAATGTATAGTATTTTCCAATCGTAGTGTTTTTTAAATTAATTTGATTGATAATTTGAATAATTTGATTGAAATTGTTGTCGGAAGCTTAGCGGTGGTGACGTTGAAGTCATGCGACCCTGGTGTAGCTTGTTTATAGCCTAACTTTAGCCTTTTACGTCTGGCGATTGTATTTAGGCTTCAAAATTCATAAAAGTTGTGTTCATTTGTGAAGATTATCTTGATGAACAAAACGTGTAAACATTTGTTGGTCACAGAGCTTATTTTCGGCAATAATCTAAAAGCCAAGGGGAAAATCCTACTGGGTTTTTGTGGAGGGAACCAGGGTGATGCTAACTTCCGGGATGGCCAACAAAAATACGTCATCCCTGCAGCACTCTGTTAACTTATTTGTTATTAATTTTGTTTTATTCTTTATTTTATATGTATTATATTATACTGTTATATTTTATTCTTTTAATAACTACTAAGATTTTTTTTCATATAAACAATATGACATTACGACATTAGGATGGAAAAGAAAATCAGTAGCATCCCAAATAAATAAATAAATAAATAAATAAAAATCCAGCCTTAAAAGAAAGGTTTACTGTCGCCCTCTGGTGGCCATATAAACACAGTGACAACCCTGTAGTTGTTTGTAAACACCGCTAGAGGGCAACAAAGAACAGTTACAAAATTCACACTGTATTCACGTGCTTGTAGCCGTATTGTAAATAGATAGATAGACAGACAGACAAATAAATAGATCAGGATACAAAAAACTGGTAACTGTAATCCGTTACAGTTACGTCAAAAAAAAGTAAACAGATTACAGGTACATTTTGTAAAAAAAACAACAACAAAAAAAAGGGTTAGGGTTATTTATTTATTTTATTTAAACAAATCCAAACATTGGACATGTTTTTAAGCTCTAAAATAAGCTCTAAATAAAAGTATTTTCGATCATGTTGCATTTCTCTTGACTTTATTTGCATATGTGACCTTGAATAATCCAAAAGTAATCAGATTACATTACTCTCCTATTGTGATACTTGGATTACGTTACTGATTATATTTTTTATGAAGTAATTTGTAACTGTAACGGATTACATTTTTAAAGTAACCCTCCCAACCCTGTGGGTTAAAACCACAGACCGTATATAAGGTGGACTGATGCCCACTGATATTCTAGTGTGTGTGTGTGTGTGTGTGTGTGTGTGTGTGTGTGTGTGTGTGTGTGTTGTGCATGGTGTGGAAATCAGATCCTGCATATAAGGTGGTGAACCAGGACACGACCCTCATCCTCTTTTAATTAAAAGTACTCTTGGACACACACACACACACACACACACACACACATCTTCATTGGTCACAGCTGTGTTAGGCACTGTGTGTGTGTGTGTGTGTGTGTGAGGTGTGTCTCTAGCAGTAACCATTAACTCTGTTCAAATAGCCTTTGCGTAAATGATGATGTCAAAAAAATAAAAGCTTCCCGGATGCAGACACACACCAGCAAATCCACTTCAGCATGAATAACACACCTACACACACTACTTATACACACACACACACACACACACACACACACACACACACAGAGTTTGAGAAGAATACTGAAAAATAAAAAAGATGACAAACACACAACTCATTATAACAATTTATAGTATCGTAACAATAGTTATAACATTGTGTATTATTTTTGCTGTATATGTTACAGATCTATCACTTCCCACTGATTACACACATCAGTACATAACCATTTCTAAAAAATTTTTTTAAATTTAAAAATAAAAACCATATTAAAATAATATGCACAAAATTTTGCGTGTTGTTCAGAAACTCTAGCATTGTCGCATTTTATTTCACGCATCACTGCTCTCCCTGGGCCTGATTCACGAAAATCTCCTTAAGAATGGAGTTAAGAAAGGTCTTAAGATAAAGTCTAAGAAGTTCGTAAGAATGTTCTTAAGTGCAATTCTTGAAAAATTCTTAAGAAGTTCAGTAGTGTAATAGCTATAGCAAATTCAACACCGCCAAATCTTAAATGTATCAGTTTATTATCCTTTTTTTTAAAGCAGCAATCACCTCCCGATCATTTATTCGAATGTAGAGGGTGTGAGACGTGTTCGTTAACAACATTAACCGACATTAAACGTCATAGGAGGATTTAGTTGCTGGAAAGTGGAAACAATTCGGCTAATTTGACATGGAGGAGAAGAACAGAAACAAAAACTTCAATAGGCAAGAGCTAAAATACTGTAGTACTAATACATTATTTATTACATGTTACAAGTTTTATAATTTTGTAATGTTTAATATTTGAAACAACCCAATAAATCCATTCAAACTCTTACCTTTTAGGGATCTACAACAAGTTGGCAGTTATCCTAACTTTAAGAGGTTATTTAGGATGATTTTTAAAAACATTCTTAAGAAGAATTTTTGGGAATACAAAATATTCTTAACTTTAAACTAGATTAGAAAATAAGAAGAAAATGGCAGGTAAGAAGAATTTTATTCTTAAGAATGTTTGGTGAATCCGGCCCCTGAAACTTTATACAGAGATCTGACCCAGCTTTAGCAGATGTGATGTCAAATTGCAAAAAAAAAAATAATAATAATAATAATAAATCAACCCTTCATATATTGAGAAAGTATAAAATCTAAAAATGCACTAAATTGTCAGTTATACACCATTACAGACGTAACAACTATCTACTGCTCTACGTAAACGTGATGTCAGTGTGTACATGTGCACAATAGAAAGGTCAGTTAAAGTTAGTTTCAGGTACAAACACATTTTTGTTACGGACATTACAGGAAAGATGAACACTTCATACTAACAAACAAGTGTTTCTTTGTCTCTCTCTCTCTCTCTCTCTCTCTCTCTCTCTCTATCTATCTCTCTGTACAACAGGATGGATTGAAGGATTGAATTTTCTTTAAACTCAATCTATTTGCCTCCAAAAAAATAAAAAGTGTGTCAGCCGCCTGTGACCCAGAAACAAGCTCTCTGGATTTTGAGGACTCTTTCTCTGAAGCTTAGGTAACGTTAATTTACAGCTCCTTCTCTAGGAAAGCTGCAGTCCCACATCGCCAACCTGTTAAAATCTAATCCCTAATCCACAGCATCATTAACAGCAGGAAAATCATACATACGATTTTAAAAAGGGCCGTGCTAGATCTCTCGCTCCCACTGAGACGAGGTGATGTACGAAGGAAATGTCTGAAAGCGCCACAAGTCAACAGGATAAAATTTTAGATGCGTTTCAGTGTCATAAATCAGTGTGTGATTCGGTTTTCTGCAAAAACAGCTGTTTGGATTTTTAAAAGTGTTAACTTATAGAAATGGGAAGCCACGCCTTTTTCACTAAGGCTGACAGATACAGAAGACACACCTCCTCCATTAGGACTGACAGCCACACCTCCATCAGTGGGATGGACAAGCACAGAGGCCACACCTCCTCCATTAGGACTGGCAGACACAAAAGCCACACATATTATATTGAGACTGAAAGGCACAGAGGCCACGCCTCCTTAAATATAATTGAAAAAGTATCAAAGCCACGCCTCCTTCATAAGTACAGCCAGACAAGTGACGCGTATCTCTGGATCATCAAAAGCAGCCCAGCCAATTATAAATTTGACCTACACTGAGGTCACACCCACTTTATTAGGACTCATAGGCACAGAGGCCACACCTTCTTCTTTAACTGAAATAAACAGATGCATAAAGGAAAAGAGAGAGAGACCCACATTCGCTAATGTTAATAATAAACACTGTACAGAGACGTCTGACAGCATCATGTAAATATCCATGATAATACTTTACTCTGTAAACACATTGTTAAAATAACTATATTTGAAAACTCAGACAAAGACATGAAGTATATACAGTGTGTACTGGAAACATAAAGAGCAGCAGGTTGTGGATCTTTCAGTAAAATTGTGTGGAAATAATTTCGGCCTCCAGATTTACAAAAGTTTCACTAATTTTCTCCCGCCGTAAATTACCAAGCATGTTCAATTTAGCCACGCCCACCAAACTCAATAAAATGCAAAGAGAGCTGAAAATGGTGACTAAACGCTAAATCTTCCAATAATGCAGCTCAGCCATTGCAGCATGTCAGCTAGCACAGACACGCACACACTAACTCTAACACTTCCTCCTTTTATAGGGTGCCATTACTTTTGTCGAATTATATTCGCCTTAATTTATGGCTTTGTTTTGGATCACTTGGAGTCATATGAAATGACTGAGTTTCACAAAAACGTTCCTTCAGTTAGTGTGTAATTGCAATACTGTAAATAAGCGATTTAAACTCCATAATCCGTAAATAAAATCGCAGTAACTCATCGCCGGTGAGACGAACTGAAGCCAGTAAGTCGTGGTTTACATTAGTGAGAATCCTTATATGGAAATTTAGGAGCGAAAGGTGGATACAAACGTTTTCCCCAAATAACTGGATTTTCATTAACACCAGATTTCCTGTGTAAATGCTCCTGTGCACAATTTATGAATACATTTGTACATATCCAGTGTATAAATGTGTGTGTGTGTGTGTGTGTGTGTGTGTGCGTGTGTGTGTGTATTGCTCCAGTCCCGTGTCAGATGCACACCCAGTCCACCTGTTTGTCTTTCTCTCTCTCTCTCTCTCTCTCAGGAGTGGCTCAGTCTGTGCCATGCTGTAACCACTTTCTCTGGGTGTGTGATGGAGTCGGTCCACTGCTCCACAGCGTCCGGTGACGAGCTGTCGAAACCCAGGACGACCTGCACACACGAAAGTACGCGCATCGGCATGTTTGATTTTTGACGCAATAAAATTTTACACGCGGTTTTTACACACACGTATGAACAGAAGGAACACACACTTTCACTCCGTGCTGTAGCGCGCTGTGACGTCGCTACATGATGCTCATGTACAGGTGTTTAATGCGAGCTCAGGTCTCAGTGATAAGCCTGTAAATGTTCAACCTCATTCAGAACGAGTTCAACTGTGCGTTGTTATATAATAACCTGCATGTTAATGTGTGCACATGTGTGTGTGTGTGTGTGTGTGTGTGTAGAGAAGTAACTAGCACTCCAGATATTTAAATATTTAGATATTTAAATATAAACAGAGCTGTTATGATGGTAAAAGTAAGTCTCCAACATACCTTAGCCAGCTTGATATGCCAACTTTCTTCTCAAATCCCACCTCCTCACTACATTGTAACCAATCACGATCCTTCCTGCTCCATGACTTGCAATGTTACGTGCATTACAAAGTCTCTCTTTTGATAATGGTTATTTAGCGCCTGAGCGTGCACTGTTCTCCACACCCACCTGTCCGAGTAGGTACTTCCTGCGTATAGATCCACGGCTGTAGAGTTTGACTGACAGCTGGATGTTGTAGTCCTGACTGGTGACTGGCAGGAGCATGGACTCCGCCCACTGCACCTGCCTTCCGGACGGCTTTGCCAGCTTCGTTTTCCTCTTCATTATAAAGCGTCCGTCGCTGAACATCTCGACTTTCACAAAGAAACCTGAAGAGGAAATGAAGCGATGTTAACTGATGTACAAACAGCACGCACTAAAAGCACTTAATCACGCAAAGCTGTAGAAAATAAAATATTTAATCGCACACTGATCAAGTGATCATGTTGTGAAAGGCTTTGAGGAGATCTAAGCAAACCCCATCATAGACCTGTTTAGAGATGTGACTCACTCTGTGTGAGGAGTGAGGATGATGATGGTAGGTTCTGGCCGGTGAGGATCTGGAGCTGGATTCGGCTGCTGACCGGCTGGAAGCAGGTGGATAACTGGAGCTCAGCGTGACAAACCTACACAAAACACAGTCAGCGATACACACAGTTTACTGGGGGGGGTCAAGTTTTTGATCAACTTAGTCGTTTTTACTTTCGGATGTATTTAAATATCACGTGCAGATGTTATAAATTGTTATAAATGAAATACGTGTGAACCAATCACAATCTATGTCCATCCAGCGTCCTCTTAATGGACTGTCATGACATTAGAACTGCGCCACATCTCCACGGGCACAAAGTGGATCTTAGACTTATAAAAAAAAAAAAAAATTTAATGGAAAGTGGCTGTTGGGGAATATAGCAGAGAAATGTAATCTCTAAATCTACAAGCTGAAAGTGTATCATCACGTTCTCTCAGCACTAATAACAACTTTTTTTTGTCTCTTCTTCTTCCATGAAGGTGATCAAATCAAAATGAAAAAAAAAAAAACAAACAATTTGAGTCACGTGTTTTTTTGTTTGTTTTTTTTTATATATATGAAATGCTAGCGGAGATTAGAATCCCAATGATACCCATCCATACCTCGGTGTAAAGCTAGCTGTAATGAATACCTTTTTTTTTACAGTGCTTTTTACACAGCTTGGTATTTATGATTAGCTAAGGTACTCCAACGACAAGCCCTTCTTGTAATGGGGCTAGCTTATTTAATAGCAAAGCTCAATCTGAAATGATACAAACATTGAGTTTCGTCTCAGTGTGGACGAAAGGTTGTCCTGCGGATGGGAAATGTTAATAACGCAAAAAGGCTTTAAAGTGGATAAAAAGAATCATACTGAAGTGGAAGGCGTTTATGAGCTCTAAAGTTCTTCTGAACGTGTGAGGACAGAAAAGCGAGGCCTGGCAGTTTAATACACGCCACTGTGAGTATATGAGAATTCGTGAGGGATGCGAACGGCATGATTAGCTCGGACTCACGTGTGTCTTGCAGGGTGGACTCAGGTCCAGCCAGTGCTCGGTCTCCTGCGATGCGAGCGTCCGGAGAGATAGCACACACTCGCCCTGCGTGCGTTTGCGAGGGGTGTGTGTCTGCAGTCGCAGCACCAGTGCACAACCGTGCAGCTGGTCCAGGTTTAGAGTGAATACGAACGTCTCCATAAACACCACTTCCTGAAACAGAGAGAGAGAGAGAATTATGCATGCGTGGTTTACATGCTGACATACAGTAGTGTGTGTAGTTGTGTGTGCTTGTGTTGACAAATCCATCATTTTATCAGTATTTGATCTTGTCCAGACAGGTGTTTTGTTTGCAAATACAAACGTAGGACTGGCTAAGAGATGGTTTCAATTTTATTACTGTGGTATAAGAGAAATAAAACACTTCAGGACGTGCTGCTGATGGAAAATAATCAACTTCTGGATGGTAACAGTAACTCCGCTTCATTATTCCTTACATACTGACTATAGAAAACTGATGTGGAGTGTTTCCCGGGTGTTTGCTGTTTGTTATGGAGAGCAGAGTGTGTGTGTGTGTGTGTGTGTGTGTGTGTGTGTGTGTGGTAAAACAGAAGGACTGTTTCTCACTGGTGTCGCCTCTTTTACTGAAGTCTTAAACTGCACAGGTTTTACCATGGTGATGACCCCTTTAAAGCCAACCCTCTGCTGCTCGCCACCATCCGAGTACACACACAGATCTTTACACTGACACACACACACAGAGAAAGAGAGAGAGAGAGACTGCATTCATGATTAGGATCTGCTATCACAGTGAGCCTGAACAATGCTCTTCAAGGAACAAATTGTGGGATGGACGGAAAAAAATATCCAACTGATTCAACAATGACTCGAATATAAATAATTACTAATACAAAATATTAATATATCTACCCAAATCACTATCCCGAGTTTTATCAGTTATCTGAATTGAAAAGAAAATGTTACTGAAGAGTGAAAAATATTGTCTTAGAACTACAGACCTGTAGAGCAAGAAATGTGTTATATAGAGGTTAGGGAGAATGAGACAGAGAGAAAGAGCAAGAAAAGGGGTCACAAAAAAAGAAAAAAAAATCTGTTACAAGACAGAAATGAGGAAGCACAAAGAAAAAAACATTATGAGGAAGGCATGTGAGAAAAGAAAAAGGAAAAGACGAAAACAAAAATAGAACCATGGGAGATTAAAATGAAAATGAATAATGGTGCCAGTAAAAAGACAGAAACGTGTGTGAGAGAGAGAGAGAGAGAGAGAGAGAGAGAGAGAGAGAGAGAGAGTGTAGGGGGGAAAAACATGTTTATGTAGGGAGATGAGGAAAAAGTCATGATAAAGACAGGCAGACGAAGCAAAATAAAATGGAAAAAAATTAATTAAATGAAATTAAAAAGGAATAAAAGTGAGGAAAAAGTAAAGAAGAGAAGAGAAAAAGAGCAGAATGTAAGATAGAGATACAGTGAGGGGAAATAGAAGTGACAAGGAAAAGAAATAGTTATAAAAAAAGAGAAAGAGTAAGGGGGGAAACAACGGAACAAAGACAGCAATAAGAGCGATAAAGTGTAAGAGAACGATAATGTTACAGAAGCAGGGGAAAATGGGTGAAGAGAGAAGGAGAAAGGAGTGAGAGAGAGAGAGAGAGAGAGAGAGAGAGAGAGAGAGAGAGAGAGAGAGAGAGATAAAGGTAAGTTATGGAAACAGGAGAAAGAGAGAAAGGTCAAAGAAAGGAAAAAGCTGAAAGTGGGGATTGTGTGTGATGGTGTGTGTGGGACAGAGGGTGTATTGAGGAGGATGAGAGTGGACACAAAGGCTCAGTGTGTGTGTGAGAAGCAGTGTGTGTGTGTGTGTGTGTGTGTGTGTGTGTGTGTGTGTGTGAGAGAGACGCAGTGGCTCCTCGGCGCGCGGCTGTAATCTTACCTGCACCAGTGTGATCCACACCTGCTCCACCGCCTCCTGGTAGCTCAAACGCACACACACCTTCCCCAAATCCCGCTCCCGGTCATCACTCGACACTGTGCTGGATTCTAAAAAATAACGTCCAAGTCTATATTTCTGACAGTCAGATGGTGAAAAATGGCACGATCATAAAAATCATCCATGTTTCCTGATATATAAAATATGAAAATTTGAATTAATAACAATAATTAGATCCAGTGGATAAACTTCAGTGCTCCGAGTGAGAAAAAGCTTCACTTCTCTACATGGAATTTTAACATGGAATCATTCAGGGGTTAAAGTGGCTTCATGTTAACACACTGTGGTCTTAAGGCGTTAAAGACATAATGGTTATTTGCAGCTCAAGTTTTTCCACCATGAATAGTTACCTATGCTACGGCTGCTCCCAAAGGAATCCCGAATGGAGGACGTGCTGCTCGGGACACTGTTCACGGAGTCATAGCGCTGCAACACACACACACACACACACACACACACACACACACACACGACTGACCTACAGATCTCATCCTACACACGTTTATAGCAGCACTGATGCTGACTGTGAAAATTTCAGGAAATGTCTAAAAGCAGGAACCACACTTGGTCCTAGACCTCCACTTCTGTATTTTACATCAGTTCTACGGTCCAAAAGGTACCAAAGATCCAGTGGCAGGGGTTTGTATATCCTTACTCATCCTTACTCAGATATGATGAAGATGAAGAGCTGATGAAGAGTGATGAATCCTCTTTAGAAGGTAAGTTGTCCTGACCTGGCACTACTTGACACGTAAAATAATGCCGGCTAAGCTGCAGTTATATAAGACAAAATTGCTATCAAATAAATATGGGCCTATTTTGCCTTTTGGCAAAAGTCATTCAATGTTCCTTTAACATTTATTCACATCTAAAACAACAAAATCCATCAAATTAAACAAATAGATAAATCCAAAAATGAATAGATCCATCCAAAACTTTTTTTTTCAAAAAGATAACATTCTATATGGATGTAAGTCAATAGCCAAGAGTGACATCACAGTGAGTTACACATGCAATATAAAAAGAAATCAAATCAGCACAGATTATTGACACTTATTTGGTTAGACTGTTGAATCGGTTTTCAGATAAACAAAGTTTTTGTGCACTGTGACGTCACTGTGGAACATATATTTACATCAAAACATAGGTGTTCTAGTATATAGTGATCTATAGCGGCCTTCCAGATACACCCGGACAGACGGATAAACACAAGAGTTGGAGTACGTAAGCGGTTTTACACGAGATTGGAAAAAAACACTGGTCACGAAGCAGCAAGTTAAACAGCAAATTATTCAACGTGTCTAAAAAAAGTTCAACGCTGTTCAAACTGTAAGCTTATATCATCAAAACCTTGCCTCAAAACGTGGTGTTTCTCTCAGTAACAAATCAAACTATGCTATAATCAAGCTACATTATTATCCAATACATTATTATCAGGCCACGCCTCCTCCCTGAGTCTGGCGCTGGTGTGGAGTGATACCAAACTCTTTGCTTCTATTACTTCCTAGCTACATTAGCCTCATAGCTCCAATATACTGTTAATCTAAGGAATACTCTAAGGGAGTAAACTTCAAACTACTAGTTAGATGAGAATATGATCCTTTAAAAGTGTTTTCCTTACATCATGAAAGGAATCGCGTTTGCCGTAGAGCTCATGCTGGAGCTGCACATCCCACATCCCATCTATATAGACGTAGATACATTTAGACTTTAATGCATTCCCCGCTATCAAATATCAAATATCCGCTCTTACTAATGACTTGTTGAAAAGCTGACTCAGTATTATTTCAGTGTCTCGGGTGAGAAACGAGACCTCGCCCCGGTGCACCTGGCATTGTGATAGTCATGTGACGTCAGTGTGATTCACACCGCGTTCATAACGCTCCCAGCTAAACTTGGCTTGTCGATGTAATTGCGCTTTTTAATATCGTGAGTAAACATGCTCTGTTTGTTCTCGTTCTGTCCAAGAACAAATCAAACCGCAGCCAAACAGAGAGAGGAACAGAAGATGGCCGACTCTTCATGTGCATTATGGCGGCTACATACACCAACTGAAGCATATTTAAACAAAAACACACAAGTATACATGAGTAGCATACGTCTATACATGCAACCTGATACGAGAGGTTTTATAAGCAGCTTTATATTGAGGTAAGAGAATAGGAACTTCATGACACGCCCATAAACACTAAATAACAATTTGAAAAGGGTTTTTACGACTTTAGTTTGAGAAGTGGCTTACATGTCTCACAAGCTTGATATTACACTGTTATGACGCATTATAACAATTATAAATGGAGGCAAAGCATTTTAACAAAGATTTATGAGAACAACATTTTGGGAACGGTGCAATAACATGTTCATAGCCATTCATGTTCTTTGAATGATAAATTATAAATTGCAATTGTTATTCAATGCATATGAGTGCCTTATGAAGTCACTATATTCTCTTATGTCAATAAAAGAAAAATATGTTCAGAAAATACAGCATGCCATATTTTTCTATATCTTGTGTATTATCGTATAAATATGTTATTTGGTGCTTATAAATGTTTTATGAAATCACTAGAACACTAGCAACTGCATTTTAATAATAAATAAGTAGAAAATTACCAATAAAGACTTTGGAAGGAAGAATGAATGTTATTCCTAAAACTAAGCAGGAAACTCATGCAGGATTTTATGTCATAAACATGATTATGACCTTCCTAAAGCCTTTTACATTTCTTCATTAAGGCTTGTGTAAGCTGATTTGAACAGGTGAGGTGTACAGGTGTGTACGTCACGGTGAGCTCACCTGAATGTGGCCGTGAGGACTCGACAGATCCAACATGGAGGCGCTGAGTCTCTGCTTCACGCTCTGGTCGAAGGCTGGAGGAGAAACGAAGCTAAAGTTTCATCGTACAGCTGTGTACTGGATCATGAATCAATAAATAAAGATAAATGTTTGTAACGTGCTGTGATAGTTTTTGGCATGCTGTTACAGTTACACAGGATCCCTCCTCTACTTTTTCACATACTGCTGTTAGAGATTTTGTTTAAACGCCACTGAATCGCTACAGAATCAGTGCAACACATACACAGCAGCACAACAGCAGGTTTAAGGTTTGAGGTTCAGAGCGAAGCCCTGCCTGTGTACATGTCAAGGAATGTCCATATAGACTGAAGCAAACAAAGAAGGGTAAATATTTGCAGAGTGTGGTGTCCAGAAGCATGTCATGTGGAAACCGAACATTTATGCCGTCTCCGTGCGGGGAAAAAAGATTCTTTACGGAAAGCTATAAAGTGATGAATGATAAAATGATAAAATACACCACATGGGAATAATAAATGATTTCTCGGTGGAGTCGAAGCTTATTTACTTTAGTGGCATCGTAAAACGATCCCTCCTTAAATCTGTTACCTGAAGAATTAATCAGAATGACTCATTATGTGCATGTGTGTACAGCTGGATAAGCTACATGAACTATGCGGTTCAAAGTGCATTCCAAAAAAAAGTATAATTACAGTATAATTTAAAAAATTTAACAGAAATCCGAAGAATTAATGAATAATCGATTCTAAAACTAATTATGAATGAACCATAAAATTAATAAGTAAATGAGAGTAAATAAGGGTAATAAAATATTTGTAAGTCAGGAGAAAAAAAACCCATAAAAATAAATATAAAAAATATATTAAATTATACAACAAATATAAAAAAAAAAAGAGTTAAACTGCTGTAAAATAGGTGCAAAATGCCAAGAAATGTTCGCTCATAACAAGGTTTCTAATTTGTTTTGAGCTGAATCAGGCTGTATGCATGTGAGCTTATAATATTAGTCCTTATATTATTAGTTATTACATCCATACACATAAAATGAGGATTTTGTACAACATTCCACGCTAATAAAATCATAACAGTAGCTAAAAATAGATAATAAAATAATTAATTGATAATACAACCCAAAGTTCTTTGTACGTCTGTCTATGTATGATAACGTTATAAAATTTCTATATGTAAGATGATGAGCTTTATAAACGTAAACATGAACATAAACAACGCCGCAGATGACCCACCTGACGTGTGTCCGACTCTCAGCATGGGTCGTCTCACGGTCCTCGGGGATACGTAGCTGATCACATGACCCAGGTTAAAGGGGGAAGTGGGGTCATATGCGATTTGACCCACAGTAGATAGCTCCGCCTTCCTCTCTGCATACGTGGCTCTTGCTGAACCTGTTCCAGCACACTCACATGTATGAATAATGAAACTGCACAATTTAGATTTTTCTTTTTCATCTTAACGTTGGGTTAAGGTAAAACCTAGAAAATGAAAACACAATGCCTTGTGAGAAAGTTCCCCTCCTGAGCTCTACAGTGATGTTGACTCGATCCCTCAAGCTTCCACGGCTTTATCTAACAAACACTGCTCATGCCAATAAAATACTGGAACAGTTCATAAGAATGTTCTGGGGATTTCATGAGGGAAAGGATGGCGACAAAAGCGAGGAATGCTGGAACACAGCCATGAATTTCCTGTTACTGTCTTACCCATAAGGCAACTGTGTTTGTTCATCTGTTCCAGGTTTCTAGACTTATGACTACTTGTTACATCGCCTTCTCCTTCTGTTTGAAGTAATGAAACGTTTGGGGGCGTGTTGTTATGGGAAATTAATCGTCGGCAGGGCAATATGATGAAGCAGAGGCACTGTTACCACCCTCAAGTTTACACAACAGCATGTCCAAAAGCGTTTTATTCCCCTTATACCACAGCGATTTTTTTTAATCTGTTTATAATTTATAGTGGAACGTCCATGAAACAAGTTAGTTCCTGTTCTCACTTACGTTAAAGCAGCCATAAACAGTCGTTCCCTCACCAGCCTCTCTTCCTCTCTCTCAAAGTTAATAAGACAAAAGAAATGCATCATGTCATGTTACTGGGAAACGTCTATCCTGAAGATGTTGGAAAACTTAATGTTACAGCTTTACAACAGAAAATCTTTTACACTAATCAAGAAGTCTAGATTCATGAAAATGCAAATTGTAATCCCAGACCTCCTTTCCATTGCCTGATGATGTCCTGCATTTGCATACTGGAACCTGATTGGCTCTTACAGTTTATGACACAAGCACACTCGCCTGTCACGTGTTCAACACTAACTCTTTCTATTGTTCTGTGAGCTCTCCCTGTTTCTTAAAAGGACATAACTTCTTCACTCATATTCATTCCACTTAGAGAATTTAATCAAAGTTTCAAGATTTTTTCATTTATATGACTGCTAAAGAAGGCTTGCTGAACTCACCGTGTAGTCCGGCCTGGTAGCTGGAGTACTGCATCCCTTGTGGCTGTATGTAGGAAGATCTGAACGAAGGGAGTACGAAGGGTATTTCTTTGCCATCGGGAGGCAGTTTGGAAAGAAGATAATCCTCCGAGATGCCCAACGCAGTTTTCTTCACTTCGGACTCTTGCAGCGATGCAAAGGGTCGAACTGTAATGACTTCACCGGACACACACACACACACACATCACTTATATTGCTGAATGAGCATGTGTATCTGCAGTGTTGAACGAATTACTGCAGGGTTAATTAAACTCAAACGGTACTGAATTATCACGTAAACCATCAATTGAGGTCTTACTGTAATAAGCAATCTGGTACAATTCAATACAAATCGATTTATTTATCATTTGCGCTTTATGTTAAGACATATTCACAATGAAATGCTTGCGGCGAGGCTTGTAACATTATAAGTCACAAAATATACAAAACACACACACACACACAGAGAAACAATACAACATGAGAGCACATGATTAAATGTAAAAGTACAAATACCATGTACAATGTAACTAAGTGGATAATCCCCTACTTGTTTTCCTGAAATTCTGGATATGTTTCAGGGTTTTTTTGCACATAATTTAACACTACTGACCTGAATATGGTCAAGTACATGCCTGGTTTAGATCTTACTCAAAAGCCCACTACCATTTTTGGTTCCTAAGGAGATTCTTCAGAAGCTAAAAAGTGCAGTATGGTGTCCCACAGGGTTCGGTTCATGGCCCTGTTTTGTTTCTGCCTTTAAACGCAGCCTCTTATGTGAATTGCCAACATCTATACCTAAGAATGCCAGCTCTAAATGTGTTTTAAAAATCAGACTATAAACCCTACATGTTTAACCTGGGCTATTAATAATTATGAAATTAATTAGATGAATCTTCTTTAAATATACTTAGATTTATAGTTAACGCATTATAGACTTGAAAAATAGATTCATTTATTTGTGATTTAGGATAACTTGTTATATGCAAAGCGCATTATTGTTGTTGTTGCTGTTCTTGTTGTTGTTATTATTATTATTATTATTATTATTATTATTATTATTATTATTATTATTACTAGAATAGAATGGAATGAGAGAAATAAGTTCTCTAACTTACTTTGAGGCTCTGGTTCTTTCTCCTTCATCAGAAAAATCTTGCAGCAGTTTTTAATACATTCCATGGCCATAATGAGGACTTTATTATAATCCACAGGATGTTTTTCAGTGGAATGTCTCGCAGGCAAACCTGAAAACCTCTGTAGCGTCGCTCAAACTCCTCACACCTTCCTCAAACCAAACGCTGCGAGTAAGAAACCGTTAGTTAGCTAACTTTTTCTGAATTAGTAGCTCCTCTAGCGTCGCCTTTCGCCATATTTGTGTAAAAACAGAGAGGTCCTGATATTTAAAGGAGCGGGGAACGCGCATTGTTTCACTACGCGCGCTGCCCATCGCGTTGTGGAGCGCGCGCACGGCGGACGCGCACTTTCAACAGGTGGAACGGTAGCAGCGCGCTGCCGGGAGTCCTCCGGGTCCTAATGCCCCTCCATAAACTCACCATCATCACCATCATCTCTCTCTCTCTCTCTCTCTCTCTCACACACACACACACACACACACACACACACACACACACACACACACACACACACACACAAGGAACATTAAAAGTCAATCTTTATATAGTAAAAATGATGTGGACTTGATTACACTAATTTAGTTTTTTTTAATTAAATAAAAAATTAACTAATCATTTGGAAAACAAAATTTATTGGAGTATAAATTAAAATTATATAACTATTAATTTTAACTATTAGCTAAGTTAAGTTATATAAGTAACCATTTAAATTTATGCACACAAACCTTTGGTCATCTTCCAGAATATTACGTCTATAAATTAACAGAGTTTTGAACTTTAAAAAAAAATGTTTCAAGTTTTTTCTATAGCCTTTTTTTTTTTTTTTTTAACAAAATTTGTCTAAAAATAGCTTCAAGGAAATCCAGACCCTTTCTGATAAAAGCATGAATAAGAAAGGAATCAAAACTCCTCTTCCAGTCAGCACAGGACTTAGTGTTGTAAACGATGTGTGCATAGGTACGCTAGCTTTATCAGTTACAGTTCAGTGTCTGATTTCAGTTTAGGATTCTGGATTACTTACAGTCCGATTAAATCACATTAAATCCCACATGTTTTCAGGTCATCATGTTTATCTTTATTCACCTGACCAGGCTCTCTTTTTACACTGACAAATAAAAAACCGAAAGACAACAGATAATCCAGGGGACACGACATGACAGACAGCTGAAATACACACAAACTTAATGGAAGTTTCATGTAAATTCGCTTTCACAGTTTGTTTAGGGTTTAGAGACAGCTGCTGTGGCAGAAAATTAAAAAGAAAAACCCAAAAACCTGTTTGAGAATGAGGAAACAGTTTGTGTTATTTCTGGAAATGATCCCCAAAGAGAAAGAAACACACAAAGAACCACATGATCAAAGAAAATTCCATAAATATCCTTCTGACTGGATGAGTGAGTGTGAAAGTGGACAATACAGAGGCAGCCTTTTTTATTGACTTCCTTTACCAAGATGCAGAATTTATAAAACACCTCTCTGGTGCGACGTCAGTCCTATTACAGAATTTTTAAAGTGATCTAAAAGGGTGGTCATAATCGTAAAACAGTCAAAAACGGCAACATATTAACCGACATGAACAAACACAGCTGCCTGATGGGTAATGTGGTCACAGGAAGTCCATGATGGAACGGTGAAAGGTCAGAGGTCATGTGTAGAGTCTCAGAAGGGGTGTTCAGAGACGAATATTGTGAGGCGGATGATGGAACTGCCTCGGAAGTTGATGACGTTGTTGACTGTGACCATTTCCAGGTCCAGGACGACCGTCCTGGGTCCCCTGATTGGCCGGGCCAGGACCAGCGTAGCGCTGACGTTGCTGGTTTGCTGTTGAAAAGAAAGGTTGTTTTAAAAACCACCACACATGTATGAATTATTTCCTGGAGCTGTTGAAAATGTGATCTATACTATTGCCACAGACAAACCAGGTTTGACAAATGAGGAAGAAAAGCTGAGCTGAGCTCTTACTGTAACAAGCATAGATCGCCCTCTACTGGCCACACAACACTGCTACAAGAGTTATATCACAACAGCAGCACTACGGACTTCAGCACAAGATACATGTACGGTATGTAATTATACTGGAGGAGTGTAAAATACCTGAGTAATTGTACTTTGTTACTGTACTCAAGTACTATTTTGGAAGATTACTCAAGCACATTTCCAAGAAAATCTCAAATTCCATGAGATTCTTCTTCTTTCCTTTTTTTTTTCCATAGTAAGATGTCTTTTGCTGGAGTTACTGATTCATACAGAATGAGCTGTCTCCATTTGGCGCCCAAAGGAAAAACAAATGTTTGGTTCTTTAAGTTTGGTATATTGTCTACTTAGGTTTGGTTACTTAGCAAGGTAAATTAACTAGCTAGTTTTGGACATTAGTTGTGTGTACAAAACCGAATGTCGTATGATGGAACGTTTCACTGAGCTGATTCAGTCAACAGACATCACACATTGACGGGGATTAAACATGACGTAGGAAATTAGGCCAAATTCAATCTGACGCTGATTCAACATTCAGGCTAATATTGACTCGGTACTAACACTCAATATAAAATATGTGTATTTCCAATAATTATATTAATATATTTTGCTGTGCATTTAATGTAAATAGTATCAGTTACTATTATAACACTAGTATTGATTGCGTATCAGATATCAGCTTATACCTAAAGCTCAGACATTGGCATCTTATCAAAATGTTCTACGTTTCAACTTCTAATGTAGAAGAAGAAGAATCCAGGAACTTCAGTCATAAATGTGGATTGTAGTACCATTCAAAAGTTTCAAATACAGTTCAAAGTGGAAAAAAAATAACATCATCCGAGAAAGTAAAGTGTTTCTCATATTGTTTTGAGTCAAAATTTACAATGGCCCGTTTGTGTGACGACCAGATTTGAAGTCATGAAATCTGTTCGGTTCTGTTTGAAGTTTTGGGGCTTTTCTCAGCTGATGAAGGACTTCTGCTGAAAGGTTGTGTGTACCTCCTCCACATTAATACTTCATTTCACTGTAGATTTGGTGAGTAGTCACCTAACCTCCGGTTCCACTCACCCGCATGTAAAACTCACGGCCCTCGTTGCCAGATTTGATCTGGAAGATGTAGAAAGCCCCGGGGTAGCGCGTGGTGGCTTGCATCTGAAAAATATCAGCAGGGACGCTGCGTCCAGAGGACAGGTCCATGTGGCGGTACAGAACAGTGAAGGGCCTTTCTCGACAGGCGGGGTTCTCCGCCGAACACATACACTGACTGAGAGAGACAGACAGACAGACATGGGGTGATTATTATATTTTTAACATGACCAAAGTGATTATTATGAACTGGATTTAAACACTGTGTGACTCACTTGTCACTGAGCTCTATGTATGGCGGTTCACATATGAGGGGGTCCAGACATGTGTACCCTCCCTGGAAATTGAAACACACTTGTGCTGTTGTACACGTGTTGTTACCAGACTCACATTCATTGAGGTCTTCGAAATCAAACACACAACAGTTAGTTAGGGGTCAACAAGGTCAACACTGATCATAATTCATCATCATCATCATCGTCATCGATTAAATATAAGAGAATATAAACTACAGATATCAAAATTATTTGTAAACAGATAAGTATTCAACTCCTGTTCCACTAAACTAATCTGCTCAAAGCATCATGTTGAGGGTTACCCCTTGGCCTCTTGGTTGCGTCCCTGTCTAATCCCCTCTTTAACCAGTCACAGACTTTTGGTGTACAGTGGTGGTTGTGCCATACTCTTTTCATTTGTTAATAACATATTTAATGCCGCTCCACAGTATGTTCAAAGTTTGGAATATTTTTAGAACTAAATACTGATTGATATTTTTCGAGAACATTGTCCTGGACTTGTTTTGATAGCTCCTTGGTCTCCATGAGGTTTGTATAAGTATGTTCTCTAACAATCTCTTGGTTGGTGTATTTATATTGAGATCACGTGACACTTTTATAACAGGTAACTGGTTGCACCAGAACTAATTTAGGAGTTTCACAGAAATGGGGGTAAATACTTATATGCAATTTCAACATTTACTTTTTTTTTATTTGTAAAAACATTTTGTAGACTTTATTGATTTTGCTCCCCTACAACAATATTATGGGCTATTTTGTGTAGATTCATGCCATAAAATCCCAATTAAGTCCATTTCAGTTCAGGTTGTAATGCAAAAAAATGTGGAAAAGTTCAACATGGTGAATGCAATACTTGCACAATAGTGACATATATGTAGACAGAATTTGGTCTAAATAAAGGGCTATATTATACTAGCATGTTATTTTAGCAATTTTTGATCTACAAGCACCAATTTTGTCAGCTTTATAAATAAATATTTACCATTCGTCAAAGAATATCTATAACTGATTCAGAAAATGTAAATGTTAAAACAAACTTCATCTTACAGGTCGTGTAAGATGTAAGCAAACTGTTGTTTTTATTGCATATGGTAAACATGTGCATTACCTTCACAGCTCCGGCCGTCCTCAAAGACGTAGTAACCAGGCGGACACGTGCATGCAAACGAGCCCGGAGTGTTTATACACGTGTGCTGACACAGGAAGTCTGAGAAACTGCATTCATCCACATCTGACAAACAGAGGAGAAAACATGAGAAACACACACAAACACACACACACACAAACACACACACATTTTAAAATTTTATTGACTCAATTGCTTTCCTTCTCTAACTCTCTCTAAAACTCTAAACCATCTCTCTGTGCTCCTGCTCTTCCCCTTGAATCTTTTCATATATCTCTCATTATTTATCTCTCCTCATCTCTTTTTTTAATCTCTCCTCCTCTTATTATTTATCTCTTTTCCTTTCGCTTCCTTCGCCCTGCTTTTCACCGCTTCCTCCTCTGTTCACCGATGCAGGTAGTTCCGTCGGAGGCGAGCTCGAAGCCTTCGTCGCAGCTGCACATGAATGAGCCGTA
Organism: Cranoglanis bouderius; assembly: GCA_023630585.1. Taxonomy (NCBI): domain Eukaryota; kingdom Metazoa; phylum Chordata; class Actinopteri; order Siluriformes; family Cranoglanididae; genus Cranoglanis; species Cranoglanis bouderius. The sequence goes on from CM042546.1 coordinate 11,443,817, forward strand.
TGAGTTCAGACATCCATGAGTGCAGGGGTTAGTCCCACACTCGTCTATATCTGCAGACACAGAGAATGTTCATTTTAGTTACAATCCTAATATTATTTAAGATGTTCAAACGAACATTTGGGCATTTAAGTTAAGGTTAGGCCTAGGGTTACTGATGTAAAGATTACAGTTACTGAGGTGAGTTACTGAGGTAAAAGTTAAGGCTACTGAGGTAAAAGTTAAGGCTACTGAGGTAAAAGTTAAGGTTACTGAGGTAAAGGTTAAATTTACTGAGATAAAGGTTAAGGTTAATGAGGTATAGACTAGGTTTACTGAGGTAAAGTTTAGAGTTACTGAGGTAAAGGTTAGGGTTACTGAGGTAAAGGTTAAGGTTATTGAGGTAAAGGTTATGTTTACAGAGGTAAATATTACTGAGTTAAAGGTTAGGGTTACTGAGGTAAAGGTTAGTATTACAGAGGTAAAGGTTAGGGTTACTGAGGCAAAGGTTAGTGTTACTGAGGTAAAGGTTGGGGTTACTGAGGTAAAGATTAATGTTACTGATGCAACGGTTAGAGCTGCTTAGGTAAATATTGAGGTTACTCAGGAAAAGGTTAGGGTTACTGAGATAAAGGTTAAGGTTAATGAGGTACAGGCTATGTTTACTGAGGTAAAGTTTAGGGTTACTGAGGTATAAGTTAAGGTTATTGAGGTAAAGGTTATGTTTACAGAGGTAAATATTACTGAGCTAAAGGTTAGGGTTACTGAGGTAAAGGTTAGGGTTACTGAGGTAAAGATTATCTTTACTGAGGCAAAGGTTAGGGTTACTGAGGCTAAGATTAGAATTACTGAGGTAAAGATTATAGTTACTGATGCAACGGTTAGAGTTGCTTAGGTAAATATTGAGATTACTGAGGTTTAGGTTAGGGTTAAGAGTAGGTATAGCATTATTTAGCTACAGAAATACACAAGCCAATGGAAATACACCACAGAAATAGTAATACAAGACTCTGTGTGTTTGTATGTTTGTGTATTTGTGTGTGTTTGGGTAATTGTCTGAGAAGAGAGAGAGAGAGTGCATGTACCTTCACAGGTTCTACTGTCAGTATTCAGGTTGAATCCCGGGTTGCAAGAGCAGGAATAAGAGCCTGGCAGGTTAGCACAGAGCTGCTGGCAGTAACCATAGCGGCATTCGTCAATATCTGAAATTTTGATAAGAGGAAGCAGAGAATAGAGACAAGTGAAATACAGATGTGATGTCATATATCATAAAGGCAGATCTAGAGATTAAACATTTATGGTTTGTTATGAAATCTTGAACTTTTTTCTAGGAAATGCTATTTTCTATGTTTAGTTTATTAGGAAATCTTTATTTGTTTAGTTATGTGCCTGCATGGTGTAAATGTTCACCAGATGAAGAATGAGACTTCAAACAAACAGAAATCTGGGCACTAATCCACATAGCAAGGTCCATTTGTGGTTTTTTTCAGCAGTGCACACATCCTTCTTGGAAACTGCTGCAGAAATAGAAATACCTCCACAATGATCTGGTGAAGTTGACTGTCCAGGCTCAGGTACTCACCCTGGCATTGTCCAGCCACCAGCCAGTAACCCTCGGTGCAGGAGCAGGAGTAACCCCCCGCTGTGTTTATACACACCTGTGTGGGATTACATTGATGGGACCGTCCCTCACACTCATCAATGTCTGGAAAAGAAACAAAAAAAGAAGAACAAGGACAGGGTTAATTATAAAGATTAAACAGCTTGAAGTCTGATTTCATCCAGGCACAAGCATGCTTTAGTGGTATAACATTGGTGCGTTGGTAATTTGGTAACTTGGCATTGCTATATGGCTAGAAAAGAATGTATATGGGAACACAGGGATGTCTTAACACAGTAGTTGTAAAAGTGAGGTCCAAGTACCTCCAGGTTTCTGTGAAGCCTAGCCAGGGGTGATTTTGTTTTATTTTGTTACAATAGTAGAAATCACAACCAAGCCTTATAGTTATTAGTGTATTTCACTGGTCACTTGAACTGAATGTGTTTAATCCAAACCTCAATAACTCTAATAATGTCTACTTGGACTTAATGTGTTCAGTCAGTGAAAAGTTCAGGATTAACAAGCGCTATGGCATCAATAAATAACCAAAATATTATTGTACGCATTTAACCTTTAGCCTAATTTTGGAATAGTTGGATGATGTTCAAAATCCTAATTCACAGTCTGTGAAGTCTATTTTACAATTAAAGGGGGTCTCTGGCTGCTAAATGTTTGAAATCTGTGACTTTAAAAGTCCTAGTGAAAGGAATGTCCCCAGACCTACTGTACCAACACACAGGTCATATCCCTCATTGTGTCTATATCAAGTTCCCACGGATGAATATATCTTGAACTAATGCAGCAGGTTTTCATAAGCTCCACAAATTGGAATGGGAGTCTGTTCAATCTCACATATTTCCTTATGTGGGCATCACAAACCCCTGAAATAACCTGAAACTACATATTTGGTTCTCAGACAGTGAGGTCACTTATTTAAAAAAGAAACCTAAAGAAAGGCGAGTGTTAACACCAGATTGTTTCTGCTGTTTATTCAGGCACTGGTGGTGGTTGATAACGGACGGGGTAGCGAGGCCTGGTTCCAGTGCCAGGACGTCAGACTGCGTTCCAGCACCTGCTAGCACTTAAGAGCAAGTCAGGGTTAGAAGATGCTGGGCTCAGCATGTTGGCTGCATGTGTGCCTCAGGGGGGCGTGAAGAAGACATCCATTTCTTATGTCCTTATTTGGGCAAAATCATTCTGACAAAGTGGGAAGTCAAAACGAGGCAGACTTGGGGGTACAGATAAGGAATGGTGGCCAATTTTCTGTATGCAGATTAGGACCTTGTCTAGATCTAAAAGAGGTGATTGTGGAATATATAGTCATTGGCTTTCAACTATGAGACAGTTCATTACTATTTATGGCAATACGAGCAAACACACAGACGATTCATGCCAAAAACCAAAAAAATCATATCTCTCCAGACATAATTTATTTTGCTTAGATTAAATTAAAAAAAGATCAGCAGATAAAGGAAGAATGTACAGAATTTGTTAAACAACAAGCGATCATAAGGGTCTGTTCAGTCAAGCAACACATTTGCAGTGTTTAGAGATAGTACCACTCAAGCTAGACTGTACAATTTTAATTGGACATAGTATAGAGGACAGCAGGAGTCATTGTGCCGTGTTTGGATAAGAGCAGACACACATATAGATGGGTCTAGTGTATCCATAAATGAGGTGAAACATAACATGTTTTCTTAGAACAGATCAAGAATCTGATCTGAGAATAACACTTGGTGCCAGCCAAGCCCATCTAAATATGAGATATGGAGTGAAATGAGTGGATAAAAGGAGAAACAGTGTGTTGGTGTTGGTGCTTGTTAATAGGGAGAGAGTCCAGTGACTTTAGAAAGAAGTCTATATATACAGACTATAAGGGGAAAGGTCAGTAGACAAGGGAGAATCTGAAGGAAAGGAAGAAATCCAGTGGATAAAAGTAGTGGTCACTAGATGATGGGGGCGGGGGCGGGGGGGGGGACTTAGTGGAGAAAACAAGAGTGGATTTAGAAGAAAGCCAGTAAGTTTCAGAGTAAATAAAGGGAAGGAAACAGTGGCTCAGTGGTTAAGGCTTTGGGCTATAGAGCAAAAGATTCTAGGGTTAGGGTTAGATCAAATCCCAGCACCACCAAGTTACCTTTTCCAAGTGTAAGTTGCTTTGGATATAGGCATCAGCCAGATGAGCTAATTGAAATGGACTAAAGAGAGAATCCAGTAGATAATGAGACAAGCAAGTGGATAATAAGAGAAGCTATAAGAAAAGAAACCAGTTGATCAGGGATGATAGTCTAATGGAGAGTGGGGAACCAGTGGATTAGGGAAACGAAATGAAAAGAATCGGTGTACTGTATATAAGGAATTCCAACCATGAATGAATGATGCCTGCACCATAAAGAAACTCTACATACAAAATCACAATCATTACAATGACATCATCATGACACTTGGACTTAACATGAATGAAACGTGAACAGACCTACTGCGCTCCACTCACACCTCGTTACCAACAGATGCGAGACAAAATGTGGCAAAGACAGACTCTTGCTACGATCAGTTGGGGTTTGTGTTTGCTACTTTTGAGAAAATTCAGCATAAACGACGCACCTTTTTCACATTCACTACTTTGGAAGTAGATTTGCTATGTCAGTGCACACAATGTTAACGTTTCACAATCTGGCTCAACCCATGGAGCACGTGGTTAGCGGTTGATATTACGTGCAATTACAGTATAATTTCAGTGGTATGGAGACTGTTCTTTGTATAACGGAACAACATATCATGACATTTCTGATAGTTTTGCCTTGATTTCACTGTCACTGTATCTTTACATTATTTGTAAAACGCTTAATGTCTATGTGCTAGCTAGTGAAATCATTAGTGTCAGTCATTAGCTAGATTTTGCTCGTTGCCAAGTAAGTTTCTTTTGTATTTGGTCACTTCTAGATATCTGTGTCGTATTAAACGTTTATAAAGGCTGTAACTGATGTGTTCTTGTTTTTCCGTATACCAAAAAACGAGTGTGACTAACAGCATGATGGCTTTCCCTGTTTTTCCATTTATGCACACCTACAGTACATACAAGGCCATGATTGTTAGATGAGTTAGGTCAAGCTTGCAGCCTGGGTACATTTTTGGCCCATAACAGCATCTTTTACTCCATCTCTGCCATAACGGCATGACTTCTGCCAATGGGAACTCTCATTCAACATCTTGTGACCTCATCGCTGGCAGGCGCAACCAGATGCTGAAATACCGCAGGTCTTTGTGTGGGATCTTTCGAGGCTTACCCAAACAAGGCCTAAATATCCTCCTATCATGGTTGAGATTTTCCTAATGCCCCAAAGAGGTGATTATCTGTGTCAAAACTCAATGAGCTCTGAATATCCTTTTTCCACTGATTACAGTGATTTCAGGGGAATGCAGAGTCTGTGGTTAAAAGTGACCATAAAGGACTAAAGCAGACAAATTGAGAACACATTTGAGACTGGCATGACTATCCAAAGTAATCTGCAGACGATGTATAAATACACCTTAAATGTCTGTGAGATAAACCCTTTCATTTTCATTCCCTAACTGTGTGTTGGAGCTGTGAGATTAGCAAGGAGGTCGATTTCAATAGCAGGCCATAAAGTATGAAGTAACATTTTAATTCTCCCACAGAGTGAAGAAAAAATTTATTAGTCATAAGGGAACATGTATTCACTCTGTAACTCTCACCTCTCTCATCACGACAGGTCCTCATTTGAAACTGCGAACTGATATACAGCTTTTAGTTATAGATACCGATCAGACTTCCAGAGGGTTCTGCGGAATTCAATCTCTGCTAAAGTCTTTAAGTTAAAAGCCTGCCTCAGCGCAGACCCACAGATATGAGTAAATTACAGCCCAGCGTTTCATCGCAGCTGCTCTGTCTGCGACCCCGAGAGACACACGAGCCACTAAAACACTTCGAGAACTGAATAAACACCGCAGCACGGCCTGATCCAACCCTGAGAGACGAGACGTCAGAGCCTGCATTCCCACATCTGCAGTAACTTACAATTACTGCAGCACCGCTTTATCAAAACGCAGAGTGAGGAAGGATCAGACACCGCCACATCAATGCGCACAGGTACAGACGAAGGATTAGAAGTGTGTTCCTGAGCAGGATCAAAAGTCTCTCGGAGTGTTTGATCAAGCTTCAAAGATGGCTCAGATCTGTTTAACACTATTTATAACACAGCTCCGGTGAATTCTGGATTATGATTAGTCAGAAGGTGCTGATTCATTTTCTATAACAGCAGCTCTGACAGTAGTGCACTCGTTCTGGTACGCTCACGTTTCTATAGTAACCACAAATGGATGCTCACATAAACAGATTTTAAAAAGTCAGCAATGTGGAGCATGTGACTCGAGTCCACAACACTTTGATAGTTAATTGGTGGAATTTTAGCCATGAATGGCGATGATTAAGCAAATCAATCAATACAAAGGTTAATTATTTGATTATCATGCCTCGTGGTTAATTAATGATGCAAATACTGTTAGTTAATAGACCTTAATGGAAAGTGCTACCAAGTTAACAAACCTTATTACTACTAAACACTTAGGACACAGAGTCCTGAGTCCTCGTTATAAACCTACACAGCAAAATGTGCAATATTTAAATTAAAACAGAATGATGAAGGCTAATCGGTACTTGCTTCAAGGAGAGTAGTTTTGATAATTAACCAGACAAATATAAAATTCTTAGACCACTGCACTAGCCCAAACAATGTGTGAGCTGAATCTACTCTGTAAAATGATTCTGTACTAGATAACAGAACACAGTACGAGTGGTGGATAAGTGGTTAAGGAAAACTTCCTATGCAAGAATACAATGGAGTTTCTATGCACCATATAAATTCATCCAACATTCTTAATTCAGCACAGGAGACTTTGTTGGGCAAACCCTGATCTTAGTTAGAAATCTGATAACTGCCTTAAACTAATTCAAAAGACAAAAGAAAGGCCTACTTACCAACACAAGTGCCATCCTCTCCGATCGTGTACCCGAGGATGCAGGGGGCAGAGGGACGGCCCACTATGGGATAACTCGGACCGGGACCGGACCCAGCACCGGGGCTGATAGGAGGAGGAGGAGGAAACAGCTCAGGAAGCCCCACTGAGGCCTCAGGGTACAGCGGCTCGGTGTAAGACAGAGACTCGGCTCTGGCGTACGGCTGAGAATAAAGGCTCTGGGGGATGCAGAGGTAACCTCCGTTCTGATTTACACACCGCATGTCACCACGGCACGCACCCAGCATCGTGCGGCACTCGTCCACGTCTGCAGACGTAACACATCATATAGCTACTCACTCGGTTGAATCACATTAAATAAGCACATCCTGGTCCTGGTTCTCCCCTTATTCTGCACTTTTATAGTGTCTTCCCTGATCCAGCACACCTTACGAGGCTGAAATGTTGGAGCACGTTAGAACAGGAAAACATTACGATACATAGCCTATAAAACATGCAGCTCAGGGGGACTCCAGGAAACAGATTGGGAAAGACAGAGTTATAATCTTTGACCTACTAACCGATGCACTGCCTGGAGCGAATGTCGTATGCGAACCCCTCGGTGCACCTCTGTGGACAGCAAACAACATGAATCGAACACAATCATGCAAATATTTTTACAGAGCTGAAATTACGAAATGTTTGTCGTGGGTGTTTCTTTTCATTCTTTATCCCATCAGTGTGAAAATACTGGATTGAGCAACTTGTTTATCTCAGCGTAAGTAGACTTCACGGCTTATCGGTGACATAAACGATGAGCAGTAATGCACAGGACTGTTTGAGGAAAGTTTGCTGAGCCAAATTCAGCCAAGCGAGACACAGTTGAAGCAATTTGGAATTTTGGCACAGAGAGAAAACGCCAAGTATTCCGAGTTTTAGTCCAGAAACAATCCATAAAGCAGTAAAGAAACTCCTATGATTTGGCTGTGTGATTATAGTATTATTTTCATGAAAATCAAGCAGAGGAAATGGAGAAGGCTTACCTGACTCTTCCCAGGCTGGAAGCAGCAGAGCAAAAATACCAAAGCTGACAGCATTCTGTAAAATAAATAAATAAATAATAAAAATAATAATAATAATAATAACAACACAGATATAACCTCTTACAGTGAGGAGAAACTAAAAGGTAAATAGTGAAATGTGCAAACGGCAAAATGTGCAAAAAGGCTGACTCGCAGCCAAGAGGAATGAAGATTCAGAAATACAAATGCGCACAAAAGTACTAGTAAGGATAAAGTTACAATAAAGTGGAATTTATAGTATAAATCATTACACAAACTCGTTTACAAATTTAAAAGGAACTCATACACAGTTATGGAATCAAAACAAAATATTTGTCGTTTTTAAAACAAAAGCACCATAACCAACTAACCTCTCGGTTTTTGTCGGAGCTCCAGCCACGTCCTCTGAATAAGTCTGTTAGTGTCGGGACAGTCGGTCCCCACTCGCCACGGACATACAGGACTGCGCTCCCAGCAGGGAAAAAGTGAGGACCTCTCTCTCTCTCTCTCTCTCTCTCTCACACACACACACACACTGCGCTCTGTTTTAGTGCTGTCGGGCCTGAATGCGCAAAATGCGCCAAATTCCAGCACCTGGTTTCGTTTACGCGCACTGCGGGCAGTAGTAAAGAGGAGGATCCTGTGGGATTGCGCCCTTATAAATGACAAATAAACACAACTACAGAGATCATTTTGGATTTAAAAAAAGGACGATTTAACAAAAGATACGCGAATACCAATATTTACAATATTACTTTAGGAATGGCAGCAAGCTTAAAAGTTTATTGTGCGTTTTTTTTTTTTCCCCCAGCTGACCAATAGACACTGAATTTGCAGGCCTACGCCTCCTTCTAAGCCACGCCCACTTGCACAGACTCGCAGGATCATGGCTAAAACACTGAGGAGCAAAAGAACAGAACCCCTAAAAGATCCTTTGGTTTGTTCCTCTGGGAGAATCCATAAATGCTCTATATTTAACCCATTAAACCTTTACAACAGCAAAGGTTCCAAGGACCTCTTTAGAAAACTAGAACCGCTACACATCCAAAGAGCCCTTTAGGAAATTTCATTTGTATGTGTATGTAGATATAAATAAATAAACTTTATATAAGTAAATATATATACACTTGCATGGCGTACATGCACATCTCGTAATGGTGTTTAAACGTTTTGGCCCAGATTTACCTCCCAGCTGGCTTCCATCAAACGCAGACTACCCCTCGTCCTTGGAACAAAAGCAGAAACACAGAAAAAACAGAAGAAGAAAAAAAACAATTCAGTGTGACACTGAAGCTTTTTATAGACTAAACCAAGAACAGTACGCTTTATTCCTCTTATACCACAATTGACAACAATTACAATTTTATTATTCATTCTAAGTTTTATTCATTTGTAGTTATATTTATTGTTGTGGAACGTCCGTGAAACAAGTTAGTCCCTGTTCTCACTTACGTTATAGCAGCTATAAACAGTTGATCCCTCTCCAGCCTTTCTTTTTTTTTCACTTCTTTCTTTAAGAGGGAATGGTCTGCTGTTATTCAAGATGAAGATGTCACCCTGAAGTGGCAGTAATTTGTAAAGCTTAGCAGAAGTGAGACGAGGCTGTCTGGGTTCTCCAGTTACGGCTCGTACCTAGAACCAGATGTGCTCTCAGCTGTTCCAGACACTCGAGACAGGCTTTAAATATCTCACAAAGAATGAACATTTTATTTTCATACAGATCTCAGAAACTTCATCATGCACAGGAAACAGACAAGGGTTAATGTTGTAACCTTTCAGCTAGCGCGGCGATGTGTCATTTAGAAGGAGCCGACTCTTTGAATCGGACCTCTGAGGTGAACGCTGAAATCCGACTCGCGTTATGAGACGCTTCTCACGTTACTCTCGGAATGTAATTTAATCAGAATGTTTGGAAACCTCTGTCAACCTCTGAGCTGTCTGTTAGCATGACTTCCTGGACAGTGACGTTAGATTAAATCAGTGTATGAGTATGCATTTGTGACTTATGATAGCTTACGACAATGAATCGTGAATTAATTATATATATATATATATATATATATATATATATATATATATATATATATATATATATATATACATACATACATACAGTGGTGCTTGAAAGTGTGTGATCCCTTTAGAGTTTTCTAGACATCTGCACAAACATGACCTAAAACATCAGCAGATTTTCACACAAGTCTTAAAAGTAAGCAAAGAACCCAATTAAACAAATATTTTGGAATGGCCAAGTCAAAATCCTCACCTTAATCCAATAGAAATGTTGTGGAAGGACCTGAAGCAAGCAGTTGAGGATGTGAGGAAACCCACCAACATCCCAGAGTCGAAGCTGTTCTGTACTGAGGAACGGGCTGAAGTTCCTCCGAGCCGATGTGCAGGACTGATCAACAGTTACCGCTAACGTTTAGTTGCAGTTACTGCTGCACAAGGGGGTCACACCAGATACTGAAAGCTAAGGTTCACATACTTTTGCCAACTCACAGATATGTAATATTGGAGCATTTTCCTTAATAATGTCTCATTTGTTTAATTGGGTTCTCTTTATCCACTTTTAGGACTTGAAACATCTGTTGATGTTTTAGATCATATTTAAGCTCCTTTAAGCTCCATTTTAGATGTTATAAATAAGTTTATTATTATTATTATTATTATTATTAGTAGTAGTAGTAGTAGTAGTAGTATAGTATTATAATTATTATAAGTGAAAGAGTCAACTCTTTGGTGAGCTGAGTCAAATGATCTGACTCACTGAAAAGAGGTGGAATACTGCTTTAAATTAAACATTTTTTTTTTTTTGTGTCATGATAAATTCTCACGCCCTATTATTTACTTTTTGACCATTTTTGTGGTGACACAAGGAACCAAATTTTGATAAGGTTTCTCCTCCTGGAAAAAAAAAAAAAAGGTCCCTTTTTCTGTGATTTTCATACAGTGATGTGCAAAACTTCCACCTGCCATCGTTTGTTTTCTCAGCAGTACTGGCTTGGTCTATGCTGAATGGGATCTGGCAGCCGAACAGACCAGATGTGCACTTAAAGCCAATAAAACACTGTGTATTAAATCTAAATGTTTGTCTCAGAGGCCTGTCAGCACTGAGGGCTTTAAGAAAAACCAGCCTGAGAGAAAAAAAAGAGAGAGAGAGAGAAACAGGTGGAAGGGTTCTGTTCAGAGCCAGATAAAACGTCTCGGACGTCACGGGTCTGTCCCGAACACCCATCAGCACCATCACAGACTGATTCTGAAGATAAAGAGCGAGAATAAGGAGCTGTAAAGGAATGTTAATATGAGGATTAGGCATGACGAGGATTTAAAGATCACACATGTTCAGCATTTATTAGGATTAACATTTTGTCCTGATCTGAAAAGACAATCGAAATGTTTTGGTGATGTTGAGAATAAGATTTAGATTAAATTTAAATTTAATCAAATTCTTCTCCGGGTGCTTTTAAGGTAAGAAAAATCAAACGCACCCAATGTTCCCTTTACCCCAGATTCAGTTAATTAGTGTAAAAGATGAAAACATATAAAAGTATAAACTTTTACATAGTATTCAGATGAAGTCAGGATGTAAGTGAAACTGTGCTAAGGAGATAAATAAGGAATAAAACACTGTCTCATGCTATTCTAGGAAATTAATCAATGACAGGGTGATGTGTGACTGTTACAAAGCACTGACACTGGAGACTCCTTCACCATATCAACAGTTACACGTGTTGTTTTAATCCGACGAACATCTGCCGTACAAGTCCCCGTGAATGAGCTGTTACTATAGAAACAATAACATATGGCCAAAAGTATGTGCACCCCTGACCCTCACAGCCATACTTCCCCAAACTGTTGCAACAAAAGTTGGAAGCA